>JAJTJO010000398.1:0-450611 GCA_024550625.1 Dendroctonus valens
CTCACCCAACCCTACCCCACCTCGCCCGCCAACACCTCCCCCCCCCTGCACCCCCCCAACTCCCCCAACTCCCCCCCACTCAACGCCAACCTCCTCCCCACCCTCCCCCACTCACCCACTCCACCCCACCTCACCCACACTCCCCCACCCTACCCCCACTACCCAACCTACACCCCACACTCACCCCCAACTACCTAAACTAACCCAAACTAACCCAAACTAGTACAACTTCGAACACAGTCAAAAAACCAGATGCAGCATTTTTCTTTCTTTTTAGCAAAAATTCATGAAAGTGGAGGTCGATGTTTCGAAAAAAAATCAAAATATACTAACCCAAACTAGTTAAAACTAACCCAAACTAACCCAAACTAGTTACAACTTCGAACACAGTCAAAAAACCAGCTTGTAGCAATTTTTATTATTTTTTTTGCCGAAAATTTCATGAAAGTGGAGGTCGATATTTTCGAAAAAACCGAATATCTCCAAATGCCCCAAACACGGTAAATTTACATAATTGGGAAGCTCCTTAGGTCGAATGCGGTCGAAAAACCCAAACTAACCCAAACTAACCCAAACTAACCCAAACTAACCCAAACTAACCCAAACTAACCCAAACTAACCCAAACTAACCCAAACTAGTTACAACTTCGAACACAGTCAAAAAACCAGATTGCAGCATTTTTCTTTCTTTTTAGCAAAAATTTCATGAAAGTGGAGGTCGATGTTTTCGAAAAAAAATCAAATATACTAACCCAAACTAGTTAAAACTAACCCAAACTAATTAAAACTGACCCAAACTAACCCAAACTAGTTACAACTTCGAACACAGTCAAAAAACCAGCTTGTAGCATTTTTATTATTTTTTTTGCCGAAAATTTCATGAAAGTGGAGGTCGATATTTTAGAAAAAAACAAATATCTCCAAATGCCCCAAACACGGTAAATTTACATAATTGGGAAGCTCCTTAGGTCGAATGCGGTCGAAAAACCCAAAATAACCCAAACTAACCCAAACTAGTTACAACTTCGAACACAGTCAAAAAACTAGATTGCAGCATTTTTCTTTCTTTTTAGCAAAAATTTCATGAAAGTGGAGGTCGATGTTTTCGAAAAAAAATCAAATATACTAACCCAAACTAGTTAAAACTAACCCAAACTAGTTAAAACTTACCCAAACTAACCCAAACTAGTTACAACTTCGAACACAGTCAAAAAACCAGCTTGTACCATTTTTATTATTTTTTTTGCTGAAAATTTCATGAAAGTGGAGGTCGATATTTTCGAAAAAACCAAATATCTCCAAATGCCCCAAACACGGTAAATTTACATAATTGGGAAGCTCCTTAGGTCGAATGCGGTCGAAAAAACCCAAACTAACCCAAATTAACCCAAACTAACCCAAACTAACCCAAACTAGTTACAACTTCGAACACAGTCAAAAAACCAGATTGCAGCATTTTTCTTTCTTTTTAGGAAAAATTTCATGAAAGTGGAGGTCGATGTTTTCCATAAAAAATCAAATATACTAACCCAAACCAGTTAAAACTAATCCAAACTAGTTAAAACTGACCCAAACTAACCCAAACTAGTTACAACTTCGAACACAGTCAAAAAACTAGCTTGTAGCATTTTTATTATTTTTTTTGCCGAAAATTTCATGAAAGTGGAGGTCGATATTTTCGAAAAAACCAAATATCTCCAAATGCCCCAAACACGGTAAATTTACATAATTGGGAAGCTCCTTAGGTCGAATGCGGTCGAAAAACCCAAACTAACCCAAATTAACCCAAACTAACCCAAACTAACCCAAACTAGTTACAACTTCGAACACAGTCAAAAAACCAGATTGCAGCATTTTTCTTTCTTTTTAGCAAAAATTTCATGAAAGTGGAGGTCAATGTTTTCGAAAAAAAATCAAATATACTAACCCAAACTAGTTAAAACTAACCCAAACTAGTTAAAACTGACCCAAACTAACCCAAACTAGTTACAACTTCGAACACAGTCAAAAAACCAGCTTGTAGCATTTTTATTATTTTTTTTGCCGAAAATTTCATGAAAGTGGAGGTCGATATTTTCGAAAAAACCAAATATCTCCAAATGCCCCAAACACGGTAAATCTACATAATTGGGAAGCTCCTTAGGTCGAATGCGGTCGAAAAACCCGAACTAACCCAAACTAGCCGAAACGAGTTAAAACTACGAACGCAGTCCAAAAACCCGCTTGTAACATTTTTTTTTTGCCGAAAATTTCATTAAAGTGGCGGTCGATGTTTTCGAAAAAAAATCAGATATCTCCAAATGCCCAAACACGGTAAATTTACATAATTGGGAAGCTCCTTAGGTCGAATGCGGTCGAAAAACCCAAACTAACCCAAACTAACCCAAACTAACCCAAGCTAACCCAAACTAACCCAAACTAACCCAAACTAACCCAAACTAACCCAAACTAGTTACAACTTCGAACACAGTCAAAAAACCAGATTGCAGCATTTTTCTTTCTTTTTAGCAAAAATTTCATGAAAGTGGAGGTCAATGTTTTCGAAAAAAAATCAAATATACTAACCCAAACTAGTTAAAACTAACCCAAACTAGTTAAAACTTACCCAAACTAACCCAAACTAGTTACAACTTCGAACACAGTCAAAAAACCAGCTTGTACCATTTTTATTATTTTTTTTGCTGAAAATTTCATGAAAGTGGAGGTCGATATTTTCGAAAAAACCAAATATCTCCAAATGCCCCAAACACGGTAAATTTACATAATTGGGAAGCTCCTTAGGTCGAATGCGGTCGAAAAACCCAAACTAACCCAAATTAACCCAAACTAACCCAAACTAGTTACAACTTCGAACACAGTCAAAAAACCAGATTGCAGCATTTTTCTTTCTTTTTAGCAAAAATTTCATGAAAGTGGAGGTCAATGTTTTCGAAAAAAAATCAAATATACTAACCCAAACTAGTTAAAACTAACCCAAACTAGTTAAAACTGACCCAAACTAACCCAAACTAGTTACAACTTCGAACACAGTCAAAAAACCAGCTTGTAGCATTTTTATTATTTTTTTTGCCGAAAATTTCATGAAAGTGGAGGTCGATATTTTCGAAAAAACCAAATATCTCCAAATGCCCCAAACACGGTAAATCTACATAATTGGGAAGCTCCTTAGGTCGAATGCGGTCGAAAAACCCAAACTAACCCAAACTAACCCAAACTAGTTACAACTTCGAACACAGTCAAAAAACCAGATTGCAGCATTTTTCTTTCTTTTTAGCAAAAATTTCATGAAAGTCGAGGTCGATGTTTTCGAAAAAAAATCAAATATACTAACCCAAACTAGTTAAAACTAACCCAAACTAGTTAAAACTTACCCAAACTAACCCAAACTAGTTACAACTTCGAACACAGTCAAAAAACCAGCTCGTAGCATTTTTATTATTTTTTTTGCCGAAAATTTCATGAAAGTGGAGGTCGATATTTTCGAAAAAACCGAATATCTCCAAATGCCCCAAACACGGTAAATTTACATAATTGGGAAGCTCCTTAGGTCGAATGCGGTCGAAAAACCCGAACTAACCCAAACTAGCCGAAACGAGTTAAAACTACGAACGCAGTCCAAAAACCCGCTTGTAACATTTTTTTTTTGCCGAAAATTTCATTAAAGTGGCGGTCGATGTTTTCGAAAAAAAATCAGATATCTCCAAATGCCCAAACACGGTAAATTTACATAATTGGGAAGCTCCTTAGGTCGAATGCGGTCGAAAAACCCAAACTAACCCAAACTAACCCAAACTAACCCAAGCTAACCCAAACTAACCCAAACTAACCCTTTTTTTTTTTTTTTTTTTTTTTTTTTATCGAGGTTTGAGAAATCTGTTGGACAGACTGCCCAGGCTGGTGTTCTGGCGCCTGGGGGTGTGCCGGGATGACGTTCCGTTCCAGGAAACATCGACCGGCTAAAACTCTTTCCTCCTTCTAACCCCCCTTCTCCTCCCGGAACCGTGTTAACATTACTTCAGGGGAGAGGGTTGCGTGCCGGACGTCGGCGTGTCCTGTCTATTGCCGTGGGGATTGCCTTTTCCTTTCCAGGTCGCATTTGGTCTTCATTATGTCCTGGATCATTGGACGTATGACGTCCCATCCTTCTCTGGTCTTTAGAATGGTCCCCATTGCATCTTTGGTGATGCGTTCGCCGCATCTATCTGCGGCTACCGCTCTGATGCCTTCAAATTGGCGGCATACGAATATGGTGTGCTCCGGTGTGTCCGCATCTTCGCAGAACCAGCATTGGTCGGATTCTTGCTTCCTGATCGTTTTTAGATAGCTGCCGAAGGTTCCGTGGCCGCTTATTGCCTGCGTGACGAAATGATTCACGTCCTTGAATCGTTCCTCCTGCAGCCATACGTTCAGGTCTGTGATGAACACCTTTGCCCATCCTTCGTAGTCGCCCCATCTTTCGGTCCATTTCCGGGTTAGGGTGGACCTGTGTAGCTTTCTGGAAGCCTTTCCGTCCTCCTGGATACTGATCCTCTCTTCCACCATCAGATCCAGTGGGGGCAGCCCGGCCAGCACTTGCGCCACCTGTGTATTTATAGTCCGGTACGCTGCCGTGATGCATATAGCCAGCCTTCTGTTGACTCTGTCGAGAAGCGTTTTGTACCCTTTGTACCTTAATGTCTTCTGCCAGGCCTTTGCTCCGTACAGCACCACCGACTGCACCGTGCTGGCCAGTAGCCTTTTCTTCGCCGCTCCAGGTCCGCCTATTTTCGGTGTGAGGCTCATCATGGCGTTGATTATTCCGTGGGCCTTGTTTGCAGTTTTTTTTCCGGTCCATGTAAACGCCCAGGTATTTTGCGGCCTCTTGGGTCGCTACGATCTCGTCTCCTATGCTCAGCTCCGCGGTCCTAATTTTCCTTCTGCCAGCTACAAGTACGATTTGGGTTTTCTCGGGAGCGATCCTAATTCCCATATCGTTAAGCTTCTTGCTTATTAAGCCCATGTTGTAACTGGCCTTGTCTTGGAGTCTCTCCAGATCCTTTGCCTTAACCACTAGCGCTATGTCGTCTGCGTAGCCGGTTATCGCCACCCCGTCCTCCAGCTCCTCCCTCAGGATATCGTCATAAAAGATATTCCAGAGTGTGGGGCCCAGCGTGGATCCTTGCGGGATTCCACACGTCATGTCAAATGCGGATCCTTCAGGGTCAATTATCCTGCGGTCTTCTAAATATGAGCATAGGATGTTGATGAGGTACCGGTCAACTCCTCTTACTTCCATGGCCTGCCTTATCTTGCTCCACTGTGCCGAGTTGAACGCGTTCCGTACGTCTACCAGGATTAGGAGGGCAAAGTCTCGATGTTGGGGGGCTTTGCTTTCGGTCTCCCTGACGATTTCCTGTACTCGACAGATCGCGTCCAGCGTGCTCCTTCCTCTCCTGAAGCCATACTGGGTGTCCCTGGATGATAGGCCTTGTGTCTGTAATCTCTTCGAGTCTCCTTTTTATCAGTTTCTCGAAGAGTTTCCCCATTGTGTTGATCAGGCACAGGGGCCTGAAGGACCTTTCAGCTCTATCGTCCTTGCCTGGTTTTTCGATGAGGACCAGCCTAGCCTCCTTCCAGATTTTTGGGAAGTTGCCGTCGACCAGGCATTTGTTGAACACCCGCAATATCAGCTCCCCTTGTGCTTTGACACTTTCAATGACGACCTCGGGGGGTACGCTGTCCGGGCCAGGGGCTTTCTTCTTCTTCATCTCTGCAGCAGCCCTGTTCAATTCCTCCAGGCTGAATGTTGGAATCTTTCCCTTATCAATATCGTGGCGTTGCCACTGAATGACCGGGAAAGTCGGGAAGAGTTTTTCCACTTGGGTTTTTACATCCAGTCTCGACGGAGGCTTGATCATTCCGAATTTCTTCTTCACGATCTGATAAGCGCGCCCCCAGATGTTGTTCTCCAGGTCGTCGATCAGCTCTCTCCATTTCGCCTGCTTACTCTGCTGGATCAGGCTCCTGAGCGCTTTCCTCTCCGTTGCGTGGAGGTCCTTTAGAGCTCTGATGTCATGGGCTTCGCTTCTTGCTTTCTTCTTTGCCCTTGTGAGCATTCTTCTTAATCTCACGCACTCCTTACGCTTGCCAGCGATTTCTTCGTTCCACCAGTACACCCCTTTCTTGCCTATGGGCGACCTCTTTGGCAGTGTGCTTTCGCAGACCGAAGTTATCGTTCCCATCAGCTCTTCCGGGCTGTCGATGTTGGGGAACTGCTGGACGCGTAGTGAGAGGGCTTTGGAGAACTTCTCCGCTGTAGTCGGATTCCCAGTCCATCTCCACAAGTTTTGTGGCTGAGTTTGTCTGCTCCGGGGTCCTGGTCCACTGCAATAGCTGTAGGTGATGCTGTGGTGGTCGCTCAGGTTTTCCTCCTCCGTAAGCACCTGCCAGCTACTGACCTTTCCCGCTACCGGTATTGTAGCGATGGTAACGTCAATTAGAGATTCCCCTCTCGATCCTGAGAAGGTTGGGGTGTTCCCTCTATTGACGGCCACCAGGTCGTTTGCTGACATCCAGTCCTCCAGTAGCGTCCCTCTTCTGTTTGTCCTGTATTCGCCGAATATTGCACTTTTAGCGTTTAAAATCGCCGCCTATCAACACGTCCATGCCCGAAGCCTTGATGATTGTTTCCAGGTCGTTGAGCAACTTCTCAAAGTCCTCATTATCGCCGTTTGGTGAGAAGTAAACAGAGAATACTGATAGGTCCTCCAGCTCGACCCCTACGTAGCCAGTTCCCTTGTACTCTCTCCTTACTCTGAGGCCTCTGCTGACGTTGATGAAAACGTCCCTGTCATCGTCGCATAGTGTAGTGTTGTGGCTGAGTGCTTTATTCGGTTCCTGCCCTAGTGTCACGTTTGTGTTATCCTCCAACGTTTTTTTGTACATGAGGTCATGCGCTTTGCGGCTTCTGTTGAGATTTACCTGCAGAAAGCGCATGGCCGTTTCGCGTTGGTCAGCCGTGGGGTGGAGGAGCTGCGCGGTTGCCTTCTTGGACATGTTCATGTGAGTTGGTCGGAAGCATGCCTGTCCACCGCTTCTTGCGCACTGGCCTGCTGTAGCTCTGCTCCCTTGGTATTCGGCGCCTTTGTGGTTCTGGGCTCCCTTCTTGTGAGCCTCTGGGCCTCCTTCCTTAGCGCCTTCTTTACTCCCGTCAGGGAAGCCTTGAAGGCGTCACATTTGCCGCTTCCGGCTCTGTGCCCATTCTTTTGGCATATGGGACAGCTCGGCTCCTTGGTGCACTCCCTAGTTTGGTGCCCTGCTTCCCCACAGGCGAAGCACAGTTTGGAACGGTCCGTCCCTGTGCATTTCTGCCGCTGGTGGCCGTAGTTCCAGCATCTGCTGCATCTTTGCAGATTGATCCGGGCCTCCATACTGCACATGACCAGTCCTATTTTAATGCGTTTCTCGCATAGCAGCTCCTTTGCCATACCCCTATCGATCATCAGAGTGACGGCCTGTGTGTTGTTAATGTTTGGCCTTAAGTCACTTAGGCTGTAGTCCTCCTCTTTAATTTGCTCGAACTTCCGGCGCAGAGCGGCAACTACGTCCTCTTTAGAGGCCAGTGATTCCAGACCTCTAATGTGGATAGGATCCCTGGCCTTCTGGTTGCCCACGACTCTGATGTTTTTCCGCGCCATCGTTGTTGCGTTGAAGCGCGCTACTTATTTTTTCCACAATGCCTGCTTGTCTCTCCGTGGTGATTACAAGCCGGCCGTCTTTGGTGCTGCGCAACGTCTTTACCCCCTCCCCAAGCTTGTTGGTGGTGAGGATCTCCTTCACGCCTCTCAGGGTTTCCTCGTAGGTTTTCCCCTTGTTGCTCACAACTATGGCGTATGTGTTCGCTGTCTTCCTTTGCCTGTGTGTGGCTTGCGATGGCGTGGGCTGGCTTGGCCCATTTGGCCTGGTGTAGATAACCACTTTGCTTGTGGAATTGTGGAATATTCCTTCTAGCATCTTCCTCAGCGTTCCGGTTTTTATACCCCTGGTTTGGTGCGTCGCTATCTCGTGTTCCCCCCGTCGTCTCTTCCCTCAGGCGCGTAAGCTTGTTGAAGAGGTCTTCCTCGCTGCCGTATGCGATTCTGACGGTCTTCTTAATGGACATAATGGCTGGCGACTTTGTCTTAATTTTTACCTGTTGCTCCAGGATGCCAAAGTCCTCCTCCATGTCCTTCATTTCCGGGAATTTTTCCTGGAACAGTTTTTCGATGAGGCTCCCCTTTCCCTGTCCGTCGTTGGGTATCAACAGCACTTTCGTGATGCTGTCCTCCGTGTCCAGGGGGTTGCCCACCTTGATTTCGGTGTTTGTGTACACCGCCGCGTCCCATTTCTTGTTGAGGATTTCCCTCAGAGCGCTGTAGCTGTCGTTGCTATCCAGGTTCGTGATTGCGTCTGTGTTGCCTGTCTGCGTGCCTGCGTTCGCCGTGCCCTTTTCGGTGGTGGAGCCGTATGTTTTCCTGTTGTTTATCCAGTTTAGGATCTCTGTGCCACTTGTTATCCTGATCTGTCTTTTCAGCTGGACACATATTTCTTTGATTTCCCGCTTGGTGTTGTAACCCAAACTAACCCAAACTAACCCAAACTAACCCAAACTAACCCAAACTAACCCAAACTAGTTACAACTTCGAACACAGTCAAAAAACCAGATTGCAGCATTTTTCTTTCTTTTTAGCAAAAATTTCATGAAAGTGGAGGTCAATGTTTTCGAAAAAAAATCAAATATACTAACCCAAACTAGTTAAAACTAACCCAAACTAGTTAAAACTTACCCAAACTAACCCAAACTAGTTACAACTTCGAACACAGTCAAAAAACCAGCTTGTACCATTTTTATTATTTTTTTTGCTGAAAATTTCATGAAAGTGGAGGTCGATATTTTCGAAAAAACCAAATATCTCCAAATGCCCCAAACACGGTAAATTTACATAATTGGGAAGCTCCTTAGGTCGAATGCGGTCGAAAAACCCAAACTAACCCAAATTAACCCAAACTAACCCAAACTACCCAAACTAGTTACAACTTCGAACACAGTCAAAAAACCAGATTGCAGCATTTTTCTTTCTTTTAGGAAAAATTTCATGAAAGTGGAGGTCGATGTTTTCCATAAAAAATCAAATATACTAACCCAAACCAGTTAAAACTAATCCAAACTAGTTAAAACTGACCCAAACTAACCCAAACTAGTTACAACTTCGAACACAGTCAAAAAACTAGCTTGTAGCATTTTTATTATTTTTTTTGCCGAAAATTTCATGAAAGTGGAGGTCGATATTTTCGAAAAAACCAAATATCTCCAAATGCCCCAAACACGGTAAATTTACATAATTGGGAAGCTCCTTAGGTCGAATGCGGTCGAAAAACCCAAACTAACCCAAATTAACCCAAACTAACCCAAACTAGTTACAACTTCGAACACAGTCAAAAAACCAGAATGCAGCATTTTTCTTTCTATTTAGCAAAAATTTCATGAAAGTGGAGGTCGATGTTTTCGAAAAAAAATCAATATACTAACCCAACTAGTTACTAACCCAAACTAGTTAAAACTGACCCAAACTAACCCAAACTAGTTACAACTTCGAACACAGTCAAAAAACCAGCTTGTAGCATTTTTATTATTTTTTTTGCCGAAAATTTCATGAAAGTGGAGGTCGATATTTTCGAAAAAACCAAATATCTCCAAATGCCCCAAACACGGTAAATCTACATAATTGGGAAGCTCCTTAGGTCGAATGCGGTCGAAAAACCCAATAACCCAAACTAACCCAAACTAACCCAAACTACCCAACTAGTTACAACTTCGAACACAGTCAAAAAACCAGATTGCAGCATTTTTCTTTCTATTTAGCAAAAATTTCATGAAAGTGGAGGTCGATGTTTTCGAAAAAAAATCAAATATACTAACCCAAACTAGTTAAAACTGACCCAAACTAACCCAAACTAGTTACAACTTCGAATACAGTCAAAAAACCAGCTTGCAGCATTTTTATTATTTTTTTTGCCGAAAATTTCATGAAAGTGGAGGTCGATATTTTCGAAAAAACCAAATATCTCCAAATGCCCCAAACACGGTAAATTTACATAATTGGGAAGCTCCTTAGGTCGAATGCGGTCGAAAAACCCAAACTAACCCAAACTAACCCAAACTAGTTACAACTTCGAACACAGTCAAAAAACCAGATTGCAGCATTTTTCTTTCTATTTAGCAAAAATTTCATGAAAGTGGAGGTCGATGTTTTCGAAAAAAAATCAAATATACTAACCCAAACTAGTTAAAACTAACCCAAACTAACCCAAACTAGTTACAACTTCGAACACAGTCAAAAAACCAGCTTGTAGCATTTTTATTATTTTTTTTGCCGAAAATTTCATGAAAGTGGAGGTCGATATTTTCGAAAAAAACCAAATATCTC
Source organism: Dendroctonus valens (assembly GCA_024550625.1). NCBI lineage: Eukaryota > Metazoa > Arthropoda > Insecta > Coleoptera > Curculionidae > Dendroctonus > Dendroctonus valens. Next base: position 10,446 of record JAJTJO010000398.1, read on the forward strand.
CAAATGCCCCAAACACGGTAAATTTACATAATTGGGAAGCTCCTTAGGTCGAATGCGGTCGAAAAACCCAAATTAACCCAAACTAACCCAAACTAACCCAAACTAGTTACAACTTCGAACACAGTCAAAAAACCAGCTTGTAGCATTTTTATTATTTTTTTTGCCGAAAATTTCATGAAAGTGGAGGTCGATATTTTCGAAAAAACCAAATATCTCCAAATTGCCCCCCAAACACGTAAATTTACATAATTGGGAAGCTCCTTAGGTCGAATGCGGTCGAAAAACCCAAATTAACCCAAACTAACCCAAACTAACCCAAACTAACCCAAACTAACCCAAACTAGTTACAACTTCGAACCAGTCAAAAAACCAGATTGCAGCATTTTTCTTTCTATTTAGCAAAAATTTCATGAAAGTGGAGGTCGATGTTTCGAAAAAAAATCAAATATACTAACCCAACTAGTTAAAACTAACCCAAACTAGTTAAAACTGACCCAAACTAAGCCAAACTAGTTACAACTTCGAACACAGTCAAAAAACCAGCTTGTAGCATTTTTATTATTTTTTTTGCCGAAAATTTCATGAAAGTGGAGGTCGATATTTTCGAAAAAAACCAAATATCTCCAAATGCCCCAAACAGCGGTAAATTTACATAATTGGGAAGCTCCTTAGGTCGAATGCGGTCGAAAAACCCAAATAACCCAAACTAACCCAAACTAACCCAAACTAGTTACAAACTTCGAACACAGTCAAAAAACCAGATTGCAGCATTTTTCTTTCTATTTAGCAAAAATTTCATGAAAGTGGAGGTCGATGTTTTCGAAAAAAAATCAAATATACTAACCCAAACTAGTTAAAACTAACCCAAACTAGTTAAAACTGACCCAAACTAACCCAAACTAGTTACAACTTCGAACACAGTCAAAAAACCAGCTTGTAGCATTTTTATTATTTTTTTTGCCGAAAATTTCATGAAAGTGGAGGTCGATATTTTCGAAAAAAACAAATATCTCCAAATGCCCCAAACACGGTAAATTTACATAATTGGGAAGCTCCTTAGGTCGAATGCGGTCGAAAAACCCAAATTAACCCAAACTAACCCAAACTAACCCAAACTAGTTACAACTTCGAACACAGTCAAAAAACCAGATTGCAGCATTTTTCTTTCTATTTAGCAAAAATTACATGAAAGTGGAGGTCGATGTTTTAGAAAAAAAATCAAATATACTAACCCAAACTAGTTAAAACTAACCCAAACTAGTTAAAACTGACCCAAACTAACCCAAACTAGTTACAACTTCGAATACAGTCAAAAAACCAGCTTGTCGCATTTTTATTATTTTTTTTGCCGAAAATTTCATGAAAGTGGAGGTCGATATTTTCGAAAAAAACCAAATATCTCCAAATGCCCCAAACGCGGTAAATTTACATAATTGGGAAGCTCCTTAGGTCGAATGCGGTCGAAAAACCCAAACTAACCAAACTAACCCAAACTAACCCAAACTAGTTACAACTTCGAACACAAGTCAAAAAACCAGATTGCAGCATTTTTCTTTCCTATTTAGCAAAAATTTCATGAAAGTGGAGGTCGATGTTTTTCGAAAAAAAATCAAATATACTAACCCAAAATAGTTAAAACTAACCCAAACTAACCCAAACTAGTTACAACTTCGAATACAGTCAAAAAACCAGCTTGCAGCATTTTTATTATTTTTTTTGCCGAAAATTTCATGAAAGTGGAGGTCGATATTTTCGAAAAAACCAAATATCTCCAAATGCCCCAAACGCGGTAAATTTACAGAATTGGGAAGCTCCTTAGGTCGAATGCGGTCGAAAAACCCAAACTAACCCAAACTAACCCAAACTAGTTACAACTTCGAACACAGTCAAAAAACCAGATTGCAGCATTTTTCTTTCTATTTAGCAAAAATTTCATGAACGTGGAGGTCGATGTTTTCGAAAAAAAATCAAATATACTAACCCAAACTAGTTAAAAACTAACCCAAACTAGTTAAAACTGACCCAAACTAACCCAAACTAGTTACAACTTCGAACACAGTCAAAAACCAGCTTGTAGCATTTTTATTATTTTTTTTGCCGAAAATTTCATGAAAGTGGAGGTCGATATTTTCGAAAAAACCAAATATCTCCAAATGCCCCAAACACGGTAAATTTACATAATTGGGAAGCTCCTTAGGTCGAATGCGGTCGAAAAACCCAAATTAACCCAAACTAACCCAAACTAACCCAAACTAGTTACAACTTCGAACACAGTCAAAAAACCAGATTGCAGCATTTTTCTTTCTATTTAGCAAAAATTACATGAAAGTGGAGGTCGATGTTTTAGAAAAAAAATCAAATATACTAACCCAAACTAGTTAAAACTAACCCAAACTAGTTAAAACTGACCCAAACTAACCCAAACTAGTTACAACTTCGAATACAGTCAAAAAACCAGCTTGTCGCATTTTTATTATTTTTTTTGCCGAAAATTTCATGAAAGTGGAGGTCGATATTTTCGAAAAAACCAAATATCTCCAAATGCCCCAAACGCGGTAAATTTACATAATTGGGAAGCTCCTTAGGTCGAATGCGGTCGAAAAACCCAAACTAACCCAAACTAACCCAAACTAACCCAAACTAGTTACAACTTCGAACACAGTCAAAAAACCAGATTGCAGCATTTTTCTTTCTATTTAGCAAAAATTTCATGAAAGTGGAGGTCGATGTTTTCGAAAAAAAATCAAATATACTAACCCAAACTAGTTAAAACTAACCCAAACTAACCCAAACTAGTTACAACTTCGAACACAGTCAAAAAACCAGCTTGTAGCATTTTTATTATTTTTTTTGCCGAAAATTTCATGAAAGTGGAGGTCGATATTTTCGAAAAAACCAAATATCTCCAAATGCCCCAAACACGGTAAATTTACATAATTGGGAAGCTCCTTAGGTCGAATGCGGTCGAAAAACCCAAATTAACCCAAACTAACCCAAACTAACCCTTTTTTTTTTTTTTTTTTTTACCGAGGTTTGAGAAATCTGTTGGACAGAGTGCCCAGGCTGGTGTTCTGGCGCCCTGGGGGTGTGCCGGGATGACGTTCCGTTCCAGGAAACATCGACCGGCTAAAACTCTTTCCTCCTTCTAACCCCCCTTCTCCTCCCGGAACCGTGTTAACATTACTTCAGGGGAGAGGGTTGCGTGCCGGACGTCGGCGTGTCCTGTCTATTGCCGTGGGGATTGCCTTTTCCTTTCCAGGTCGCATTTGGTCGTCATTATGTCCTGGATCATTGGACGTATGACGTCCCATCCTTCTCTGGTCTTTAGAATGGTCCCCATTGCATCTTTGGTGATGCGTTCGCCGCATCTATCTGCGGCTACCGCTCTGATGCCTTCAAATTGGCGGCATACGAATATGGTGTGCTCCGGTGTGTCCGCATCTTCGCAGAACCAGCATTGGTCGGATTCTTGCTTCCTGATCGTTTTTAGATAGCTGCCGAAGGTTCCGTGGCCGCTTATTGCCTGCGTGACGAAATGATTCACGTCCTTGAATCGTTCCTCCTGCAGCCATACGTTCAGGTCTGTGATGAACACCTTTGCCCATCCTTCGTAGTCGCCCCATCTTTCGGTCCATTTCCGGGTTAGGGTGGACCTGTGTAGCTTTCTGGAAGCCTTTCCGTCCTCCTGAATACTGATCCTCTCTTCCACCATCAGATCCAGTGGGGGCAGCCCGGCCAGCACTTGCGCCACCTGTGTATTTATAGTCCGGTACGCTGCCGTGATGCATATAGCCAGCCTTCTGTTGACTCTGTCGAGAAGCGTTTTGTACCCTTTGTACCTTAATGTCTTCTGCCAGGCCTTTGCCTCCGTACAGCACCACCGACTGCACCGTGCTGGCCAGTAGCCTTTTCTTCGCCGCTCCAGGTCCGCCTATTTTCGGTGTGAGGCTCATCATGGCGTTGATTATTCCGTGGGCCTTGTTTGCAGTTTTTTGGACATGCGCAGTCATCCGCATGTTCCGGTCCATGTAAACGCCCAGGTATTTTGCGGCCTCTTGGGTCGCTACGATCTCGCCTCCTATGCTCACCTCCGCGGTCCTAATTTTCCTTCTGCCAGCTACAAGTACGATTTGGGTTTTCTCGGGAGCGATCCTAATTCCCATATCGTTAAGCTTCTTGCTTATTAAGCCCATGTTGTAACTGGCCTTGTCTTGGAGTCTCTCCAGATCCTTTGCCTTAACCACTAGCGCTATGTCGTCTGCGTAGCCGGTTATCGCCACCCCGTCCTCCAGCTCCTCCCTCAGGATGTCGTCATAAAAGATATTCCAGAGTGTGGGGCCCAGCGTGGATCCTTGCGGGATTCCACACGTCATGTCAAATGCGGATCCTTCAGGGTCAATTATCCTGCGGTCTTCTAAATATGAGCATAGGATGTTGATGAGGGTACCGGTCAACTCCTCTTACTTCCATGGCCTCCCCTTATCTTGCTCCACTGTGCCGAGTTGAACGCGTTCCGTACGTCTACCAGGATTAGGAGGGCAAAGTCTCGATGTTGGGGGGCTTTGCTTTCGGTCTCCCTGACGATTTCCTGTACTCGACAGATCGCGTCCAGCGTGCTCCTTCCTCTCCTGAAGCCATACTGGGTGTCCTGGATGATAGGCCTTGTGTCTGTAATCTCTTCGAGTCTCCTTTTTATCAGTTTCTCGAAGAGTTTCCCCATTGTGTTGATCAGGCACAGGGGCCTGAAGGACCTTTCAGCTCTATCGTCCTTGCCTGGTTTTTCGATGAGGACCAGCCTAGCCTCCTTCCAGATTTTTGGGAAGTTGCCGTCGACCAGGCATTTGTTGAACACCCGCAATATCAGCTCCCCTTGTGCTTTGACACTTTCAATGACGACCTCGGGGGGTACGCTGTCCGGGCCAGGGGCTTTCTTCTTCTTCATCTCTGCAGCAGCCCTGTTCAATTCCTCCAGGCTGAATGTTGGAATCTTTCCCTTATCAATATCGTGGCGTTGCCACTGAATGACCGGGAAAGTCGGGAAGAGTTTTTCCACTTGGGTTTTACATCCAGTGTCGACGGAGGCTTGATCATTCCGAATTTCTTCTTCACGATCTGATAAGCGCGCCCCCAGATGTTGTTCTCCAGGTCGTCGATCAGCTCTCTCCATTTCGCCTGCTTACTCTGCTGGATCAGGCTCCTGAGCGCTTTCCTCTCCGTTGCGTGGAGGTCCTTTAGAGCCCTGATGTCATGGGCTTCGCTTCTTGCTTTCTTCTTTGCCCTTGTGAGCATTCTTCTTAATCTCACGCACTCCTTACGCTTGCCAGCGATTTCTTCGTTCCACCAGTACACCCCTTTCTTGCCTATGGGCGACCTCTTTGGCAGTGTGCTTTCGCAGACCGAAGTTATCGTTCCCATCAGCTCTTCCGGGCTGTCGATGTTGGGGAACAACCCAAACTAACCCAAACTAACCCAAACTAACCCAAACTAGTTACAACTTCGAACACAGTCAAAAAACCAGATTGCAGCATTTTTCTTTCTATTTAGCAAAAATTTCATGAAAGTGGAGGTCGATGTTTTCGAAAAAAAATCAAATATACTAACCCAAACTAGTTAAAACTAACCCAAACTAGTTAAAACTGACCCAAACTAACCCAAACTAGTTACAACTTCGAACACAGTCAAAAAACCAGCTTGTAGCATTTTTATTATTTTTTTTGCCGAAAATTTCATGAAAGTGGAGGTCGATATTTTCGAAAAAACCAAATATCTCCAAATGCCCCAAACACGGTAAATTTACATAATTGGGAAGCTCCTTAGGTCGAATGCGGTCGAAAAACCTAAACTAACCCAAACTTTTTTTTTTTTTTTTTCCCTGGCGGGGGGTAAAAAAATCTTCAATAAGACTACCGGCCTGGTGTCCTGTCGGCCGGCTCGTGTCGGATTCGATCGAGACCGCCTACCGACTAAAAAACTTCCCCCCCTAAGGAGCACCAGGGGACTATCCCGCGGGATTTGCATCGCTGGTGCCCCAGCCTGTCACTTTTCTAGCGCGGGTTCCCCATCGTCCGTTCTTCTGTCTCCTTAGACTTCATGACAGAGACCAAGAAATTTTCTATCCTGTCCCAGGCGCTCTTACCGGATATCATGGTCGAAATGATGTTCTCTGGGCTCAGGGTATCGATTTCCAGGTCCGCCTCCATGGCCAATTTATACGCCGCGAACCGCCCGCAGCGAAACAAGGCATGCTCCGGGGTATCCCTGGCATCCGGGCAATGTGCGCAGTCACCATCCGTCTTGCCCAGCCTCTCCGTGTATGTACGGAACGAGCCATGCCCCGTTAGGGCCTGCGCCGTATAGAAGCTGATCCGTCTGTGTTTACAGTCCAGCCACGGTCGCAGGTCCCCAATCAGCCTCCTAGTCCACTGGGCCTTTTCCACGAGGGCATCCCACCTTGCCTGCCACAGCGCCACTGTGGCATCCCGCTCGGCCTTCCTGACAGCGCCCAAGTGTCCGCCACCGCCGTCGTAAAGCCGCTTTCTCTCCTTCACCAGTAGATCCATTGGTGGCACCCCCGTAATCACTTGGGCTGCCTCTCCCGACATGGTTCTGTATCCCGAGGCTACCCTGAGGAGAGCTCTCCGTTGTACCCCATTGATCATGTTTCGATACTTTGCATAGGTTGCCCAGTCATGCCACACGGGAGCCGCATACAGCACCATCGACTCCACTATTGTGTAAAGGGCCTTCCTCTTGGCGGAGTCCGGGCCGCCGATGTTTGGCATCAGCCTGGACAGGTCCCCGATCCTCTTTGACGCCCTTTGTGTGGCTCCCTCAATGTGCCGCCCCAGTCTGCGGTCCTGGCTGATGGACACTCCCAGATACCTCACCGTGTGCTGAGGCCTTATTAGTGTCCCGCCGACAATAAAACAAATGTCGTCCCTCCTTCTCTTCCCCGACAGGATGACAGCCTCCGTCTTCTCCGGCGCAATAGTGAGGCAGTTGTCCCGCAGCCATGATGTGATTTTTCCCAGCGCGCTGTCTGTCCTGTCCATCAATTCTTGCCTGCTGCCTGCCGATACCACTAGCCCTATGTCGTCAGCGAACCCTATGGTTTGGGCCCCCGGTGGCAGTTTCAGCCGCAAAACTGGGTCATATAAAATTAACCACAGGAGGGGACCGAGCACAGAACCCTGGGGGATGCCGGCAGTCAGCCTCAGCGCCCGCAAACATCCGGAGTCCAGGAAAATCTCTCGATCCTTGAGGTAGTCCCTGATTATGTTCGTTAGGTATCCCGACACCTCCCAACGCCCCAAAGCCCCGATCAGGGCCGCCCATGAGGCGCAATTGAACGCGTTCCGGACATCCAGGGTGACGAATACGCACCATCTGTCCCCCCCAACCCCGTCGCGTCCAAGGTTTGTAGCCCGGGCCATCTCGATGACCCGCTCCACAGCCTGCACCGTACTCCTTCCCTTTCTGAAGCCGTACTGGTTATCGGCCAGGTCTCCCCTTTCCACCAGCTCTTCATCCAGACGGGCCCTGACCAGGTGCTCGTACATCTTCGCGATGGTGTCGATCAGGCACAATGGCCTATAAGACGTAGCCTCGAGCAGTGGTTTCCCCTGCTTGGGAATCAACACCAGCCTTCCCGTTTTCCAGCTCTTTGGGAAACTCTGCGATTTTAGCAGATCGTTGAAGATTTCCATCAGCAGCCCCGGGAAGGATTTCGTCAGGATGCCGACCGCCTCCGCAGGGATGCCATCGGGCCCAGGCGCCCTTCCGAGCTTCAACCTCCCAGCGGCCCTCTCCAGCTCCCCGTGCGTGAAGAGGACGATGCCATCCCTCACCGCCGAGCGGACCGGGATATTTTCCGTTCGCTGTGGGAACAGCGCCGCCACCACCAGGTCCCTCTGGTCATCCGCCAACCTGAAGGGGGGGGAGGAGCCCCTGACACTCCTCATTAGAATTCTGTATCCGTCGCCCCAAACATCATTTTTTAGCTCCGCGCAGAGCCTACTCCACTGCGCACGCTTTTCCCCCCCGATTTCTCTCCGCAAAGCTGTGCGCGCACTCTTGTAGGACTGCCATTTGGCCGCCAGCAACTCCTCTGGGGCGTGTCGTCTTCGGAGTCTTGCGACCTCCCTGCGCGCCCTCAGACATATATTCCTTTTGGCCTCCACCACCTCGCTCCACCAGTAAGGGATGCTCCTTCGGTTCTGGTCACCCACCCGATGCATAGAGCGCCTTACTACTCGGCCAAGCTTCCCCATTATTATATCCAATCCTTCAGACGGGGTTAGTTCCTCCCTCAAGACTAGCTCCTTAAACTTTTCCCCGTCTAGCATCATCTTGGGTTTTAGCCAGCTGCGCGGAGGCGTCCTAGGCTCTATGACAACCTCTATGTGTTTATGTGGCGATAGTGGCTCGTTCTCCAGCACCCGCCATGAAGCAATCTTTCGCAGCGTCGGCCCTGTAGCGAAGGTGATATCTATGAAGGACGCAGCCTGCCTCCTGACGAAGGTTGGCCGGGAACCCCGGTTGGCCGGTACGAGCCCCATACTCGCAGTGGCGCATGCTAGCAAGGCTCCTCTATGATCCTCAACGGGTGATCCCCATTCCGGCGACTTGGCATTGAAGTCCCCCGCCACCAACGCCTCGGTGCGCCGCATTTGTCTAAGGAGCGCCCCCAGTCGGTCCAGGTGGTCTACAAACATGTCCTCTCCAATATTAGGCGAGATGTACACACCCACCAACAACATCTTGCCCAAACTGACCGCCACTATGCCGTCCCCCCGGTGGACCCCGCTCACCCGGACAGAAGGGTTAGAAAATAGGATGGCCACGTCCAGCCTGCTACACGACACCCATCTTCGGTCCCTCTGAACCAGTTTTCTATTTGGCTCACTCGCCACTATTATATCGATCCCTCTTTGCATGGCCGTATGTTGAGCCATATCGTGGGCTCTCGGGGAACGGTCAGCGTTGATCTGGAGGATTCTCATCAGTTGGACTCGCTAGCTGCTAGGGACTCTGCAGATCGAGCCTCTTCTGCTTGTGTCCCTCTGGTCGGTGTAGCATCGCTACTGCCCACCGTCCTAGCTGGGGGTGCGAGGGTCGGTGGCAGGAAAGGCCTCATGGGCGCTGCACTCGGGGTGTGTGCGCCCGTCAGAGACTGTTCCCTCCTCAGTTGGGAGAGTGCTCTCCGGAAAGAGACGCAGCTTGACGTGCCCAGCAGGTGCTCGGAATTACAGACAAGACACACTGTCTTGTCCTTGCATCCCTTAGCGGCATGTCCCTCCTTTCCGCACCGGAAGCAGAGCTTTCTCCTATCCGGTCCCGCACAGTTTGCCTCCGTGTGGTTGTACTCCCAGCACCTCCAGCACCTGGGCACGTCAACCCTCCTCTCCATTCGGGCACGGGAGAGCCCCACCCGTAGGTAAGGCCTCTGGAGGAGTTGCTCCGCTTTTGCCTTCTCGAGCCTGATCGTCAGAGCTTGGGTGCTGCCCGCGTTTGGCCTTAGTTCGCTGATTTTTACGTCCACATCGTCAAAACTTCCCAGCACCGTTCGCAGCTCGGCGGTTACCTCCTCTCGAGTGGCCGTGATGTCCAGCCCTCTGATGTGCACCGCTTCCATGATGTTTGTCGTATCCCTGACTCTCAGTTTTGAATCATCCCCTTCTATTACTTTCTTCAGTGCCTGGATGCGTGTTTTGCTCCTCTCCGTTATAATCATCAGATTGTCATTTTTTGTCTTCTTAATAGTCTTGATTATTCCCGCCGCTTCTTTGTCTTTCAGCTTGACCTTCAGTTCTCCCAGCACGTCGCTGTATGACCGGCCCTCGGTGTTCACAATGAGTGCCGGGGCCCTCTCCCTCGTCGTCTGCTGTGTCGCCGCGCGTTTCTGGCTGATATAAATGGCAATTTTTGTATTGCCACCGTGGAAAATGGCTTCTACCATCTTCCTAAGCCGCTCAATGGAGCACCGTTCAACGCAGTGGATAGCAACCCACTCGTCCTCCACCGTTTCCTTCCTAAGGAGGCCAAGCCTGTCCCATAGATCCTCCTCTTCCTTGCCCTGTATAATGCGTACCACCTTCTGGTTCGCTGCAGTCGCTTCTTGCCGGCGCCATCTCGAGCTCTGTTCGAGGACCGCGAAGTCTTCAGTGGCATCTCCCAGTTCAGGGTATCTCAGCCTATAACTAAGCTGGATACCCCTCTCCATTTTTTGGTCCGTGGGCTCGATCAGGACCACTTTTACTGTGGTGGCCTTTGTATGCAGCGGGTTACCCTGCACCACCTCGCTGTTCTTATATAGCGCCTCGTCCCACCCCATTTTTGCTATCTCCGCCCAGTCTTTATAGTTGTCCACTCCCTCTACAGAGCATATCGTCCCTTTATCGTTTGACCACGCCTTGGTCTGGGTGCTACCTTCCACTTGCGCAAAGGCCCTCTTGCATGTGGGGCACGCCTTTTGTCCCAATTCTGTCGCCGGTCGTCTCCCATACACGCCCAGGTGTTTTTCTTTCGGGCTTGTCTGTGTGTCCATGTCCAGCATCAGCGGTCCGTCGTCCTGCTCATACCGGAACCGGGCAAGCCATTTCAGGATGTCCGACTTCTCTAGTGTGTTCACCTGCCTCCTTAATTTCCTTGCAATCTCCTTTATCTCTCGTTTTGTGTTCTGCTCGATGCCCTTCTCTAGGTCCTTACCTAGTTGGACAACCATGTCTAATGTCTCTTTGAGCATAAAATACTCTGGACTCTCCCTCTTCTTCCGTCCTTCTTTTTCGATTCGCAACGACGTATCGTGCGCCTTCCGCTTACGCGCCGGTGTCTCCTTCTGAAATACATCGTGCGACGCTGCCTCAACCGACCTGTTCCTGGTTTCATCCCAAGCCAGGTCTATCGTAGTCATAGACGCTCTTCTTACACGATCTTCTTTCCTTGACGAATGGTTGCCCCCCCCCAGAATCCGTGGGGCAGCCTACCGTAGTAGGGAGGGATTCCCGGCGTATCGCCGTACCCTCCTGGGGTATTATATTTTTGCTATTCGTACTCATCATTTTTGTTGTTTTTGGGGGATCGCCCCAGTCCTATCCATAGCGATGTCGTCAGAGCCCCTTCCGCGTCAGCCCAGGTACCTGGTTTGCCGGTGCTCACCTGCTTGGAGGTGCGGATAGGAGTTGGGTGGCAGAGGCTATAAGACTCCGAAGAGCTCTAAGTTGCGCTTGCTCACCCCGTTTGAGCACCAAACTAACCCAAACTAACCCAAACTAACCCAAACTAACCCAAACTAACCCAAACTAACCCAAACTAACCCAAACTAGTTACAACTTCGAACACAGTCAAAAAACCAGATTGCAGCATTTTTCTTTCTTTTTAGCAAAAATTTCATGAAAGTGGAGGTCGATGTTTTCGAAAAAAAATCAAATATACTAACCCAAACTAGTTAAAACTAACCCAAACTAGTTAAAACTTACCCAAACTAACCCAAACTAGTTACAATTTCGAACACAGTCAAAAAACCAGCTTGTAGCATTTTTATTATTTTTTTTGCCGAAAATTTCATGAAAGTGGAGGTCGATATTTTCGAAAAAACCAAATATCTCCAAATGCCCCAAACACGGTAAATTTACATAATTGGGAAGCTCCTTAGGTCGAATGCGGTCGAAAAACCCGAACTAACCCAAACTAGCCGAAACGAGTTAAAACTACGAACGCAGTCAAAAAACCCGCTTGTAACATTTTTTTTTGCCGAAAATTTCATTAAAGTGGCGGTCGATGTTTTCGAAAAAAATCAGATATCTCCAAATGCCCAAACACGGTAAATTTACATAATTGGGAAGCTCCTTAGGTCGAATGCCTAACCCACCCTAACCCACACATTACAACAACCTAACCCATACATTTTAATTTTATATTGATATTTATTCATATTGTGTTACAACACGGTTGATTATTACAACAGGAAATAATTTAAAAGTTGTGACATGTTAAAATTAAAATTAATTTTCAATGAACCCCTCTTACAGTAGAATGGCTTCAGGGGCATTATTGGCTGAGTTTTCTCTTTTGCTCCGCTGCAATTTTTTGGTGAATTATTTCCGGATCTATAGGAACCGACTCTCTAAGGTCTACATATTTGCTGTTAGTTTCCTGTTTTCGTAAAGTTCCCAAGTATCTTTCTCTTAGATACATCACTGTATCGATGTGTGTTTTATGCTTAATTGCCAGCTCCAAAGCTCTACAAGCAAATCGGAAAAGTACAATTTCAGGTTTGCCTTATAAACGTGTACTTACCTTGTCCAATTATGCAGGTTGATATTAACGTAAATTGCTTGGAAAACCAGTCCATTGTGGAGAAACACGGACTCTGCTTCCTCAGATCTTCCTCCCAGCAACGCCATGTGAGCTCTTTGTTCCGCTTTGGAAAGTAATCTCTTGAAGAAGTGCAAACATACATCCACATAGTAAGAAACACTTCTTTTATGCAATCATCAAAAATTAGCCAAATAATTGTAACAAAAAATTGAACGGACATACCTGTTAATGGTTTTTTACCTTGATATATTGCAAATAAAACACTTTCTCATAGTGATTGATATTGGCAAAGGCTTCTTCAGCAACATCGAGAGATTGAGAGTTGAACTGCGTAGCAAGAACCCCTAAGCAAGCCCAAGCCATCCCGCTATCGACGCTCCTGCACAACTCTAGAGCATGAGTCCATTTACTATCGTAGACTTTTCTAAAAAAGGTTCTTCCACACAGCTGCAACGCATTTTGGAGCATCGTTACTTGTGAATCAGTTCCGGAAATGGAGATATCGACACGTTGATCAAGGATCCATCAGCGCGTCTAACTGACACCAAGTTGCCAACAAAATCGCAAATTCGAGGATTTCTCCCCAATTCGAGCGAGTCATACTGCAAGGAGCACAGCTGTAACAGCCTGCCATTAAATCCTGCAGCTGGACAGCACCATACTATCAGCTGGGAGTCCTGGATTGCGACCAAAATGTTTACGGTAGCGTTCCATTTAAACGTGTCTATTTTTCTGCCTGATTTTCGGAATAAGCGCATTTAATAAACAAGCGTTTCCGATGCCGTTTTTGTCATTCTCATAAAATACTTTACCCAGTTTTGTGAGTGATTTGCTAGTACTTTTCACATAGACAATATAAAGATCGTGAGATTTATCTAAAAAAGCCAGAGTTCTGGCTCCCGCAGATCCATGAGAATTCAGAGCAATCTGAAGAACTACTGAGCTATGCTGAATACTTGATGTAGATTCGTTCGCGTTGCGATTACTTGTTAAGTTCACTGTGTGTACGGCTGAAATTGAAGTATTGATACTGTCAGTGACTGGAGCTGAAAATAAAATTGATTCCCATTACTTGTTTGGTCGATAGTATCCCTAACAGCCAATATATCGTTGGAGAGAGAAATTAGCGGGGGTTTGATGTAATCCACGCGCATGTTGGGCCATCTTGGTTGCGCTATTAGCTTGCCTTGATAGTTGTATATAGCAACTGTATTCTGCTCAATTAAAAGCATGTGCCTATGTACACGAACTTTGTGTTATTTGATTAAAACGAAGCAATGACCTACTAACTTTTCACTCATTTCTAAGTGACTGACCGCGCCATCCTTCAAATCGAATATAAACGGAGTGTTCCAATTGTTGGTACTGTAAATGTAGCACTGTGTCGGAGTGGTAAGTACCATGTTCGAGTATTTTATCATTATCTGGATGATTCGATCGGGAAGTTCGAGGTATTCGACTGTCTCATCCAAGACATTCCTCACAGTGATAGTCTTCTTTTCACTGACGGTTACGCTGCAAACAATACATTAGCGCCTAGTTTCTGAAAGGTGCAGTTGCTTGCCTAAAGTTAAGGTAGTTGGTGTGTCGATCTACCACATAAGCAGATAAAATATGACAATTTGCACAAGTCCCAGTTAACTGCGTGCCATCGTTTGACCAGACTATTTTATAAATGCTTCCAGATTGAGGCATTTCCAGCGATCTTGACCACTAAAACAATTGATGAGATGCTCTCGATTAGTGTTTTTCACCAAATAAATTGTCTATACCCCAGAATAGTCACACAGCCTCAAAGTATTATACGATCCAACAGCAAACAAATCACCAGCAGGCGCCCATGCCACAGAAGTAATGTGATGGTTGTGATGAATGCTGGAAAATATGGAGCGCCCTTGACTGTCCCACACTCTATACTTACAGTCCTCTCCCCCAGACACCAAAATGTCTGCAACCGCACTCCAAGCGAGACAAAGCACCAGGCCTTCATGGGCTTTCCACTAGAAGACAGCTTCTTAACAATGAAATTTAGAGGTTTTGATTGACTGACCTTTAAGGGCTTATTATTAGGAGCTAGTTGTTTTATAACAATACATTTGCCATGGGTGTAAGCGATGCTTTGACAATCTGGAGACCAACAGGCACCATAAACTGAACTATCGCTGTTGATCACTATTGATCTCAGCATGCCGCTTTTAGACCAGATTTTGATGCAGCCATCTTCACCAGCTGCCGTAAAATTCAGAATTATATATTAATTGTAATGTCTTCAAAAACTCAAAGTTCAGATCAGAGTGCCCCACGTTTATAGCAAGTGGAGAATTAGAGCTGTTCTAGCACTCACTGTTGATAAAAACACAGGTTGCGTTAAAAGTTCCCAGCCGCTTTTTCATCAATTTTTGAATTTCATCAAACTTTTGACATATTCAAGATAAATTTGTGCACGATCTAAGTAATTTTCTGACTGCAACTGTTTCTTATTAAGCGTACTTTAAGGTAAATAAGAAAAAAATAATTCGGTACAATTTCACTAGGAATAATAGTCACCAGCAGGTTCGAAACTATGACATTGTTCCAAACATTTCTATGATATTTTACTATAGAAGATACAAACTAAAGCTGATCAAACTCGCATCTTGCTGTCGGGCTGTTCCCTGATGAAAGGCAGGATTTTGGTTACACACTTCGAGTTTCTAAAAGCATTTTCTTGTCAAGTTTAAATACGGCGTTAAGCGCTCACGCTTTCCAACAATACTGTTCATTAGAGTATGTTATTTTCAATAACAACACTCAAACAAATGAATCGATTTAAAATCTATTTTCCAGAACGTTCAATGGCTGTCAAGCGTTTTTTATGTGTTTTTCTTTCTCATTTTATGCTTATTTAAATTGAGGAGGTGCCAAACAAAACCCCACAAATCACAAAATTCATAAATTGGAGTTAACGTCTGATCCTTAATCTTATCGATTATTTGCATTGTTTAAAGCCTTCAAGTTAAAGCAAAGTTCTACAAATCCCTGTAAAACATCATAGGAAAAATTATTGTACCTAGCAAAACCACACATATCCATATGTCTGATTTGCGCAAAATCCCACAAGTCCATTGAAGCCAACAAGGTTTAAAAATGCATGTCACGTGATCCAGTGCTTAACATTTCTTCCAGCTCATTATTTAGTTTTCAGCATTGCATAGCATATTTTAATCAGCATATCCATTTATTAATTGCTATCATTTTGCCCAGAAACTTGGAAAACATTAAAGTTTGAAAAATATCGAAGGGCTTCAAACCTGTTTGCAAATACTGGACAAAATTGGCGATAAGGAAAGAATTATTATTGAGAAAGGAGTTTCAAAAATGGGTCGTGCAATCGTTTCTATGATATACAATATGTATAATGTCTTTTTAATATTTTTTTCGTTTTGCCAAATCTTACAAAGCAACACCTGCTCAAGAGAGGGTGGAATTGGGAAAATAATTTAAAGATTAACAAAATTCCTCTCATTCGTCCAATTAGTGTTGCTAAGAAAAAAAGACGTAGATGATGCCTGTATGGCCAGAACTGGAAAGAATATGAAACCTTGAAATGTTCCTGAAACATATGAAAAATGTTCCCACTGTTTCAGAGAAAGGACACGATGGTGAGAATGAATGTTGCCGCTTAGAAGATGACGAGGGCTTCCACATCTTATACAGAACTAATTTTGTCTATTTTTTGTTGTAAAATTTAACTTTCTATTTTTGTATAAGTAGTTAGTTTAGGAAATATAAATAAACCGAACATAATTAAACATAATTTTACTGAATAATGTTTTTTTAGCGTCCGAAAATTCAAATAATCGGATTTTTTTCGTGGCTTAAGCGGACAAATAATATTTGGCGTAGGGAAAAATTATTCGTGCCTTCCGAAAGCAGTAATTTTTTCGTTACTCTAAAACGTATTTTTCCGCTTAAGCCGAGAAAAAAATCCCATAATTTTACTGAACTTTTGTAAATTTCATATACTCGTAGTTATTTGTCTAACCAAAATACCACAAGTCCGCGCAGTGTTTTGAGCAAAACCCCACAAGTTTCATTCCGTAAGTAATAAATAATTCCATAACTATACGATTTCAATAACGTGTGCCAGATTCAGTCGAAGTATAAATGACTAAATAAAATATTACAAGGACAAATTGAAAATTTTATTATAAAATAGTTTTTCGGCATTTGTGAAATCCTGGATTTGGGCGGCCTGTGGGATTTTGCTTGGCACTCTTCAATTATGCATGACTTTTCAACAATGCTTAACAGTTGCTCTAAAACTTTGGCACTATGATTACCTGTCATCAGGCCTGTGCCGTCATTGTTCCACTGTCCCACTAAAATTGCCCCTTTATGAGCATCTACACTTCGTTCGATTCTGCCGGATCGGTTCATTAGATGGAACCTGCAAAAATGGTAAATTTTGAAAATGTATCCAAATGTATACTTCAAATAAACGACCGTACTTTCCATCTGAAGATGTTATGAGAATTAGGTCTCCGTGCCGACCAAGACTGTTCCCATGTCTGGGTAGAAATTGTAGGTCGATTGCAAATAAGTTTGGATCAAGCTGCGCTATTTTCGTGGTTTGAGTGGTGAATATCGACCATGAAAGGATTTGGTTATCCTCACTAAAATATAAGTGTATAGTATAATAACTAGTGAAATTATCCTGCCAAATTATCAGTCGATTAAAAAATAAGCAGATTTACCTGATTAAGTACACTTCGTCTGTTTTACTCCAGTTCAGGCACCTCACCCGAATACCATTATCCAATTTTTGTCTAAGGGTCACTTTGAGCCTCATATTGAGGAACCGACGCACAGAAAACACTTATTTTCTAAATAAATGTCAATTATTTGCCATATAAGCTTGTAGTTTCCTAATCGCTAGACGTTGTGCTTGCTTTGTATCAAGTTCCATGTCCTGAGGTTGTCATGGAAATATGCGCGTTACTGAATTTTTTCAATTTCAATGCTTCAGGGAAAGCATAGGGGGCTTGAAATTAAACGATTTTTCAATATCAACACAGGGCTAGGTGTGGATAGAACAAAGTATATGTGTAGCAAATGCTTTTATCGCAAGAAATTGAAATGCCAAATATAATAAAGCCGGTCTTCTGCAGTCAGATTTCTGTGGCAATAAAGCATATTTTCATTTCATTTGTACATATTGTCTAGACATTTCTAGACATCTAGACATCTAGACGTAAAAGTTTACCGAGAAAAGATAATGCCACGAATGCAATTCCTCCAAAGAAAGTGACTAATGCAATAGTTTTAATTTTAATAACCAAATGGAAAAAATAGTTGTTTTTAAAGATATTTATTTTTCCCGCGTGATGTGACATAACTTTTAATTTTTTCGGAAGAATTCACACAAATTGATCAATACGAGAAACTTTAAGGCAGCCTCTGCTGGCTTTTCAAATAGATTACTTATTCGACATATGTAAACTTCTTGTGCGATAAGCTATCCGGTCCATCGTAATAGAATTACTTAATTATGTAGATTTGCTCTTCTAAAAGTACATTGACAGCAAGAATACCGATTAATTAGTTCACTACTCGTCAACCATTTGTCGACGTGAGTTCAGCTTTTCCAAAATACGACCAGCCTTGTTCAATAAAGAAAAAACACAAAACTGCAACAATCGCTTTATTGTTCGAAAACCCGCGCTTTCATGTGATGTGGTTTCCAATTTAGCTCCGGCTGGGTCCGATCCAATTACTAAACAATCCATTAGGACAAAAGGGACCAAGGTATTATATCCTGGAAAATATTCCGTGGTCAGAATAGCACCAGCGCCTCGCCATCTCCAGATTGGGAAGCCCTTAATCCCGCTTTAACAATGGCTGACGGAAAGTTAAGAGGGCAGCTTTAGTAGTTGGGCTACTGTTTAACGTGCCCATGAAATTATGCACGATTTTAACGGTAAACACTAGAGAAGTTTGAGCCGTTTAAGTTTTTGAATATTTTTTTGCGATAGCCTGTGGTAACTCTTATTAGCTCCAAGCACATGTTCAATCCTCCCTTCATTCCACACCGTCCGGCTTATCCATAAATTACCCAGGTTGCGTCCGGTTAGCAATAAATATCCATTAATAATAGCTACGTCTACACGTGGCTAATTGCAAACAAGCTCTCTTTGTCCGAACAGTCCCATTAAACCCCATCGGTCTGGAAGAGGTCCGCGTGAACGTCAAGCATTATGATGATGTCATGATTTTTAATTTTGCATCCGACCTGGCTTATGTGAGTGACATGTATACATGAAGATGATGTCCTTTTAAACCAATATAGTCAATGTCGTTCGATGAACGCGACGAACACGTTTTAGACCATTTTCTTGACTACAGGTTTTTAGGTTTTCGCAACATAAGGTCAGGACTTATTGTCATTAAGCACCACAACATTTAATCCGAAGAGTAAAACACAAATCGTTAATCCCTTAAAAGCAGACGTGCTGTTAATATTTTGGCAAAATAGGAACCGCCGCTATAAATTCCGATAATTGCAATTTTCTAAAACCATTCCACACAAAACTAAATTGTTATAGCCATTGTAATCAGGCTAACAGCTTCATTGTTTTCGTTTCGGTTTCTCTCGCCTCCACTAATACCGAGCCACTATTAATCGAATTGGGACCACTGGTAAAAAAAGTAGTTTTTTTTTTGCATCAAATTGCCATTAATGTAGTATAGGTGAAGTGGATTTATTAATTCAAATGCAGTAACATTGAATCCTTATAGAAATGGTGAGCCTGGAGCAGGACGACAAATATGACCAGTTGATAAGGGTAAAGTAGCCATAACGGAAAATGGGCAATTTATGTTATGCGTGTGAAATGCGAATTATTTTACACGAAGGAATTTGCAAATGACCAGAAATTCAATTATTCAGATCCGATGTGTCAGAACATTAGAGTTTATTCTTGTGTATAAGACACTAAATTTGAGTAAATCACTGCGAAGACTAAAAAAAACAAATGTTTTATTTTGACTTTACTTTTAAATTTCTGAATTAAAAAAATATGTAGTAAAAATTATACCAGTTAGAACATTTGGACTGAAACAAAATAAACAAAGGACAGTTGATAATAGTGCAACGATAATAATAAATAATCATTGAACTGTCTGGAGAAAGCCCAAGTTCAGCACGGATGATGAACTCTGCTACAAAAATTCGAGGAGATAACCTCGAGCCATGTTGCAGATCTCAGTTGAGTTGATTAAGAACTGAAGATGTCGACAGTATGACAAGTTTTACCATCAGAAATTCATAATATATCGAAGTTCCGTGAAACATGTTGCCAAAGAGCCAACGAAGTGTGTTTAAACACCTCTACTCGTCCTGTCATTGGGCGCAGGTAGGCTATAACGTCTGGGGAGCAAGCTCCAAAAAACATGTTAGTAGAAATTCCAGCGCCGTTTTCATATCAGAAGAGCCAGCAACACTAATGCAAATGAAGTCAGTTTCCATAAAGTGCTAATAGCAAACCGAGGTGAAGTAGCGTGCAGAATAATCCGCACCGCCAAGAGAATGGGTATAAAAACGGTAGCTGTATATTCAGTCGCTGATTCACAAGCGGTTAGTGTTTTTCGTCGTATTTTTTCAATTAAGCACTGATAAGCTTTGCAGCAGTAATCCAAATTGACTAAGCGGATTTTCGAATGTTTAACAATTGAATTAACAAATTTTTCAGGCGCACGTGCAACTCGCTGACGAGAGGGTCTTTATTGGACCTTCTTCAGCAATAAAATCATACTTAAATATTCCAAACATTATGGATGCGGTTTGCAAAACTGGAGCTGATGCTGTACATCCAGGATATGGCTTCTTGTCCGAAAATTCAGAATTTGCAACCATTCTTGTAAGTAAGGCAGGGTAGGGATATAAAGCCCTTTAGAATTAGCACCAACTCAGAAGTCTGGTGATTGTGCATTACAGGAATCGGAGAACGTCGCGTTTATAGGACCATCCGCCGATATTATTTCCAGAATGGGCGATAAACTAGAGTCAAAGAGAACGGCCCTGGCGGCCGGCGTGAATGTTATTCCTGGTTTTGATGGGATCGTCACGGATGCAGATCATTGTATTCACATTGCAAGAACCATCGAGTATCCAGTTATGATTAAAGCAGCGGCAGGTGGAGGTGGCAAGGGTATGAGAGTTGCCAGAAACGACCTAGAAGTAAGGTAGAATCAAAGTTCTTCTGTGGGAAATTATGTTATTGGCCACTTTGATAAAATTATGATAAAAAGTATGTCTAGTGGATATTTTTCCTTTTTTTTTCGTCGCTATAGAAAATAGTTTTTGTTGTTAAAATAAACTTGTTTGGGACATCAGTCGGAGTCCTTTTTTTTCTCGAATCACTAACAGTCGATATCATTCGTGTTCTGTAAGACGGGTGGTTTTGCAAGAAAACGCGAACATCTTCCGTTCAAAATTAGGCCAGAGCTAAAGAAGATAAAAATTTGTACTTAGCACACCGAAAACGGCTATTCTGAAAAATGTAGCAACCACAGGATTGCGCAGCTCGCTAATCATCATTGCGTTATCATTGCTAGTAATGTTGCTAAAACAATCCTCTTTTAATATTATTACTTTTAAAGAC
Source organism: Dendroctonus valens (assembly GCA_024550625.1). NCBI lineage: Eukaryota > Metazoa > Arthropoda > Insecta > Coleoptera > Curculionidae > Dendroctonus > Dendroctonus valens. Next base: position 31,406 of record JAJTJO010000398.1, read on the forward strand.
TCTAAATGTATATCTCTCACATCATACTGGTTTGGTTTTCAGTAAGAAAAATAGCATGACAGTATAATAAAAGTAAAAACAAACTTGGAGCAGTCGCGTTGCTCTAAAATTATGTTGTAAGGTTATATCTAAACTTGCTTCTACGTTTTTTTGTTTTGTCAGGGAAGTCTTTCTACTCTGCATTCAAGAAGCGATCACCAGTTTTGGAGATAATCGTATGTTGGTGGAGAAATACATAGATAATCCTCGACATATCGAGATCCAAATACTGGGGGATCGACACGGCCATGTTATCCACTTGAATGAACGAGAATGCAGCATTCAGCGTAGAAACCAGAAAGTAATCGAAGAAGCTCCAAGGTAGTGGGTGCGGCAGTTATAATGTGAGCTTCCAGTAGGAGTTATTTTCAGTGTTCTTCTAGATGAAGTAAAAAGAGAAGATATGGGAAAGCAAGCAGTGGCGTTCTGCAAGCAATTGGGTTATTTCTCAGTCGGCACTGTTGAATTTCTGATGGACCAAACCAAACAATTCTATTTTTTGGAAATGAACACCAGGCTTCAGGTGGAGCATCCAGTGACCGAATGTATAACTGGCATAGACCTGATCGAGGAAATGTTCAGAGTGGCAAAAGGCTTTCGATTGAGAATGACTCAAGCTGATGTGAAAATAAATGGGTGGGCTGTAGAAAGTAGGGTGTATGCAGAGGATCCTTATAGAAATTTCGGGTTACCCTGCACTGGCAGGTAAGAGGCTTTAGTAACAAGATATTGATTATTAAAATTCTTGTCTCGGTGATATTTCCCTTGCTAAAATTTATGTTTATTAATATCAGCTTGAGATTTTCCTTACAGGATTTACAAATATCAAGAACCTCAACATCTATTAGGAGTGCGCTGCGACAGTGGCGTCCATGAAGGCAGCAAAATCCACATGCACTATGACCCGTTGGTATCAAAGCTGATTTGTCATGCCAACACCCGAGAGGAAGCCATTCAAAAGAGTGTCGAAGCATTGGATACTTACATAATAAGAGGGATCAGTCACAATATCCCTATTTTGCGGGATGTCCTGAGCCAACCCACATTTCATGAAGGTAGTATTAGCGCAAACTATTTGCCTGATACATATCCCGAAGGATTCAAAGGACTTAGGCTGAAAGAACGTGGCAGAAGTCAACTGGTAGCTGTTGGGGCAGCCTTATTTGCGGCAAACGACCTGAGGAGTCGCTCCTTGATCAATATTCCCAGCTTCAAGATACCCGTAGGAAAGCAGGATTGCTGGCATTTGTTTATTAAATTCGACCAAGAACAGCTCTATGTAGACGTCTGGCAGATTAATGGTCAATTTAGAATTGACATTGCTGGAAGCACCTCATTTTCCATAGACCAAAACGATATCAAACTGTCAGACCTTATTATCAACCCAACAGTGGATGGAAAAGCTCGCTTTTTCCAATTGCTAGCAAAGAACGCTGGCGGTGAATATCAGATAATGTAGGAATAGACGTAACTCAATTGGTTTTTGCACCCCTATTATATCACACGGTTTCAGATACAAGGGCAACCTATACACTCTGTATATTCTCTCAAAAAAAGCGTCTAAATATCTGAGCCTAATGCCAAAAAAGCTGCACGAATACCAGGGCAATGAAGTGCGAACACCGATGTCAGGGTTGGTCAAGTCAGTTTTATGCTCAGAAGGAGACTGGGTATTGAAAGGTCAAGAACTCTTGGTTATAGGTATATATGTTTCAACAATCACGCTATCCAACGATATTAACTAATGTTATTTTTTTTATTTTTCAGAGGCAATGAAAATGCAAAATTTTCTGGTGGCTCCATCGTGTGCCTATGTTAAGGACCTCAATGTAGGTGTGGGAGATACAGTTCGAAACGGTGAGACTCTAATTCGATTAAATTTCTGATAATGTGTCTATTTGTAGCCATTATTCTATTGATTTCCTATATTATGTTAAATAGTTCAGATGCTCAAAAAGTGTTTAAGATAAAAATGATTTGAAGGAGATACTGATAATAGCTCTTTAAACTCCGAAGATCGTTGGTTGATTATTTAAAATATTACTGAAAAAATTGTACACGGCTTCCTGAAGCTACTTAATAAATGTTTCAAAGCTTGATTTTCGTTGCACATGGAAATTCCATCTTAATTCGGATTTCGTTTCGAGCAGCACAAATATCCGAAAACCGACCAAGAGAAGTAATACCCGATTTGCATTGTGATTTTTCATCTTCACAATCGTCCGTTTAATATCGGAAACGCTTTGAGTGCTCAACATGTTTTTATCTAGCTGCACAAATATTCTATCGACCTTTCGTTATCCATTACTGACACATTTGAAAAACTTTCTCTAGAGGCGAAAAAGGGACATTAAGTATTTACATGAATGTAGCTTACAAACATGCTTCGGAATTGGTTCGTCTATAGACATGACAAAATCGAACATTTTAATAATTTTATTTTCTCTTTGCTCTAGTGCAAATCTACTTCGAAGGGCTAACTCTAGAAATGCTACTTTGCAAAATACCTCCATTACGCTAAGCATAAAAGGTATGAGTAATTTCCATCTAAATTCCGTTGCGTCTAATGAAATTAGGAATCGCTAAGAAGCGGCACTTTGCTGCATGTGTTGCAGTAAACTAAACATGAAATGCAACTATTTACATGAAAATATCGTTCCGTCCGGGAAAGTTTCTTCATCAGTGTACATTCGGCGTTAGCGACCTTCTGGTTTTGATTAAATTGGGACTTTGAAAGTAGAACGGGCTCATTTCTATAATGCATTTTAAAATTATATAATTTTGTTCGTTTGGATGCATGCAGTCAAACATGTGATTTCATGTTCACCAAACTGTAATTAAAACCATTCACTCCAAGTGCAAAGCACAGCCATTCTAACATTAAACAATTTATTGCTATCATTAGTACAAAGTTTAGAGTCTAAAGTGCTCTTTTGTCGTCTGCACATACTCCGTTCGGGGTAATAAATAAACACTAAATAGTGTTAGATTAGGGCAGTTAGGCTGAAGTTGGGTAATTCAAAGATAGTGGTAGATTTAAATTTTCGAAGAATAGCTATTGCAAAATGTAACTTTTCCCGGCGATAACTTTAAATAGTTTCACCTTGGCTTTGGAGGATACGGTAGCACGTTTTCTTCATAGACACGAGAATTGTCAGTGCGATTTGCTACATGCACTGGAAACTTTATAAAAAAGAACTTTTGAAAATTAATTGTATATGCATATCTGGTTATTCATAAGCATTATAGAGCTACTGGACTTATTATTATCAGTGAAACAGCTTGATAAAATGTGAAGATTTACATGCAAACTCATTGCAGATACTGTTCTAATTTTCACATTGATTTCATTCCGAAACATTAGACGAAATTCCTAAATGCTCAGTGACGACCTGAAAATTGCAAAACTTTCCAAAACTTCAAATGGTGTTTCCAGTTTATTTTACAGTTATTAAACAGCAGCAATATTCGGATATATTTAATAGCATTCTCAGGTTAACTTCACTGCACATCTAGAGATAGGTGAATTACATTTATGAATGCATGAATTACCTACAAACTATGTGCAAAAACGTGTCTGATGGCCTCAAATCAGTTATTTGCAATTAAATTCTATGTAGCCTGGGCTTTCAACATTTCACTTGTCAGTCTTCCTATAAGCTCTATAAAGTCGTTTTATATCGTTTATCCTACCCCTCTTTGCTTCATTAACACCTATCAAAGTTCTCAGTGAACTTAAAAACGAAACAGTCGTAATTCAAGTAGACATTGATGACATTCCAGTCGAACTACGCCACAAGTAACAATAAGGCTAAAATTCATTAAATCCATCTAACAATGCGCCTTTACTCCCCTTGCACTTGAAGCCCCCTACATGAGACAGACACCCCTGCAGGGCAGGATAAAGTGCATAAAAAACCCCATTGCGGCAATTTAATAATGTTTCCGCTCGCACGCACCCTCTGGCTCGACGCCTGCTTAGTTCAATTTGATTTTACGGACATTTTTCTTCAAAATTACAATTTTTTCGGAAAAAAAATCTAATCTGGAATGCTTAAAATGTGTCGGCCGACAAGTAGAATACTTTCTAAACGCTGAAAGGAGTACACATTAAAGCAGAAATTAAGATATGGTATATTGCTGTATAAAGTTCAAAATTGTATACTAACCCGATCTAATAATGTTATGATAAATTTGTTAAATTATTGAGTGCAAGACTAGAAGAAACTCCCCGAACACCAAATTCTCCCAAATATATATGCATAAAACTTCATTAATTAAAACGAATCAGAACATAGCTAGAACAGCGTGTCCCAAATGCGCAAACACTAGATAATAAAACTTATCACTACTAAACCAACTCGAAACTCCTTAAAACTTTGACGATATTCGAGTTAAGTAAGACTATACAAATGCAGGTATAACTTAATACAAGTTTATGTTAAATATGTCCGCTTGCAATCAGATAATGCTTATTGCGAACTAAAGTGATATTGCTGTTAATTATAAAAAAAACAGTGGGTTGCTCCAAATCATTTTAACATAACTTTCATTAGCAAAGGAAGTTATTAATTAGTCGCATCTTACATAAGGATTTCCATGAAAGTTACTTAATATTTTCAATTAATTACGAAAATGGAGTGTGTACTAAAATGATTACGGCATCGTTAATTTCAACCATATAGCCTCCGGTTGGAATAAAAGTTTCACAAAGGAAATAAGAAACTTAAATAACTTGCTAAGGAACTGGAACGTTGTCTTATATGCATTTGTAAAACTAAGAAAGTTTTACGCAAGTTTTTGCTTCTTTTTCAATCGAAGAATAATGTTAATGTTGAAACATGAGTTGACCATCTTTTTCACGAACTTCGTATAATTAAGAAGGGCATTTCGGATAATTCAGATAACTTTTCAGTAATTTTTATTGTTGTTTTATTAATCCTTTGAAGCCATTAAACAGTGTGTCAGTTTGCATACAGCCGGTGTTTCTTATAGCAAATTAAAACCACATGAAACTGGCTGGGCAGAGCACAAGTGTACAAGTGAGTTGTTGTTTGTACGTGTCCGCAGTTCACATAAGGTGGTAGGTGTGTTATATCCCCATTTATTGAGACAGTATTTTGATCTAGCGGTGCCTGTTCGCAGCCTGTTCAGCGCTCTCCAGGTTTCCCAGCTCTACTCGCACCCGGGAGCCATGTATTCAGTGGGAGTCATCCAGTGTTGGCCTCCAGATGCTTTCCATATGTCGATGCTGTTTCCTGAGCCTGCCAAATCTGTTGTCGAGCTAAGAAAACATTTTCTCTGAGTCTCCGAGGGGCTGGTTGAGCATTGTGTAGGGGGTGTTTCGCTGTCTATGATGACCTATATTTCTCCTTGCATGCGGCTGCTTCTCTTCGTATTTCGGGGGGGGGGGGGGGGGCTATCCCGGATAGTAGATGAACCTTTTACTGAGGGGTGGGTTTTAGGCAACCTGCAATTATTCTCTATGTTTCCTTCAAGGCGATATCAACTTGCTTAGCGTGCGTTGATCTGTGCGATATCTTCAAAATTTTTCAGAGGGAGAGAAAGGAAAGGAGCGGGACTTAAAAGATTAGTTTGCGTGGAAATGAGATTAAATACATATGGACGAAAAGGGGAAATCAATGAGAAGTTAAACTTTTTAAGCCTAAACTGATTAAACTTTTAATCGTTGTGGGTGTTTTGTTTGAATAAGAATCGCTCGACTGCAACGAATTCGTCAATATCGCTAAGCTTTCAGTGGAGTTTTTCTAGAGTTGAATTCACTTTGCCCAGCTAAGCTTTGCCCGGCTATCTGAGCATTCCAAGCAATTTACTATTGTGTTTCAATAAGAAATCCATTTTGTTAATCGCCACAAACTTTTCCTAAATAATTCGCATCTCGTAGAATAAATGTGGGTGCTTTCTAATACAAATCGCCTCGCTCGAGCTGTAGATTAAAATATTTGCTACGCCAGGGCGTAGAAAACCTGAACTTTTACGGAAACTTTTCCAGATGTAAATATGAAACTCTCTCATATCGTAAGGAAAAAAGATTTGTATCGTTTTAAAAATTTAACCAGAATTTATCTTGGGATCGTAGAATATATTTTCTTAAGCTAAAAACTTTAATTCAATATTGTTGAGAGATGCGATTTGAAGTAGGAGAAATAAAGCTGATTGTTCTTGTCAAAATATAGGTGTGTATGTGTGTTTGTATATACTACAATTCCTAAAACTGATCTCAATGATGTGACAATTAATAAAATGTTTGCTGGTTGTCGTTAGAAAATCAATTATTATTTCGCTCATTCCATGCTTTCCTGGATGCATTAGCATAATCAATTTATGCTGGTCAATAAACCGGAACGAAATCTGAAAATGTTCCAGCTAATCGTTCCAAGCAACCTTTTTCTCCAAATAGACGTGACACAAATCAGTCTACGTGCTGTATTATGAAGGACTGACCGAGCCGCACTCACATCTCATCATGGGCCTTCAGGGTCCTACACGACAGTGGAAGACTTTAAATGATCTTCGCGTTGACAAGGTGAGCCGAGCACGTATGGTGCTGTTGTCAGCGCTAATTTGGTCTTGCAAGAGGGTTATCAATTTCTAAAAGACTTTGGAATTGGCACGGATAGTCTGCACCTTGATTAGCTGAAGGAATTTGTTTCAATACGATGCGACTATGTTCGCAAATGAAATAATGTGGCAATTTATTGCACCAGCAACCAAAGCCAAATAAAAACGAATTTAGTTCTCAATATTATATAAATAAATCTTATGAAGAATTTTCAAATGACATTTGTATATAATTTTTATCGAGATTTTTTTATTAGAGTGTATAAAAGCCAATGTAATATACGCGTCGGAAAACCAGCAGCAACGTGGGGGTCATTTCACATCGCTGGGCGCTCTTTATGCCACTTAAATGCAAAAAAAAAGATCACAAAGAATGTGGCGGAGCGTAACGCACACAAGTCATTTGTGACTAAATTGAACCGTGTTTTTCTGTCGTTCGAACGCAAGAGAATTGCCAGGAGGCCGGAGGAAAGCTGGTTATTTTTCCACAACGAACGAAAAATAGAATTATCATAAAGCGATTATTTTTTATTTTCCATCCGTGGCACTGCTACCTACGGTTGAACGGTACATTTAACAATTGTGATTTTTTTATCCTGCAGATTTATTCATTTGATTCGCTGTTTTTGATGTTTTCATGCTTCACGAGAGTTCTGAATTTGACATAGATGTGTGAAGAACGTGCAACGTACTCTGCAAAGTTCTATCACTGGTGCTATTATAAATATTTTATACATGTAAACTTAGCAGAATCCACAGACAGATAGATCAAAACACTAGAGAAGTAGCTAAAGAGAATTCAATCCATTAATTTATTAAGGGGGCGTGTCAGCCTAATCTCCGTAATAAAATTAAAATCCACTCGCATTAACGCAAAACTGTGTAATTACTAGAAAAAAACTTCCAGTTAACGTAGCAGGTAGCAACAAAGAATTTTGTTTCCTTTACACAGTTTTACGTCAAACAAAACCAACTACACATGAGTGGGTCTGCATATCCAAAGAAAATCGTCGCATTTTTGCCACTATTAAGGCTCAGATATGATTATGCTACAGGCCTTTCCGGACTTTGCAATGCCCTTCCCCATTGTGGGTCACGTGCAGCACGCCATTGCGCAATTAGTTTTATTATATTCTGCCAATGTTACAACTTTGAGCGACTCTAAATACACAATCCGCCTCAAGTAATGCCGATTTCACGGCTGCTCTCATTAGTTTTACTTGAAGTAGATTGTATGGATGTCGCTGCGACTCCCCCGAAATATTAAAACGTATTAACTGCTTAGTTACATGTTCAGAGGGTACTGCTGTACTGCTGTATGAAATCCTCGTCATAAAAAATCAAGTCCATTATTCCGATTAGTCTGTAGCGCTGCAGTTAAACTGGTTAGATTGGAAAATACTCCTGAACCACAAATTTTTTTTCCAAGTGATAAGTTGTTTAATGTTAAATAAATCTATAACTTATTTAAGCAATGTTCACAATAAATTATTCCTTGGTCGATGATAATTAAAAATACAAAAAATCTCCAAAATGAACGAATAAATCTATTCGGTTCTCCATCGAGGACGTTTTAGCTGCTCGTCCTCGCAGCGATGCGATATTTTAATTAGACTGTAAAAATGTTAATTAGTTATGCATTTGTCGTTTTTTATTCAGTAGTCAGCGCGCGCTTGGATCATATCTACTATTGAAGCAATTTCAATTAACATTTTTGAGGATTTAGCTAGTGATCTTCGAGTTTATGGCACAATTGTGTCAGTTTTGAAATTTTAGTAACACATCGGTTTTCAAATAGACGATCTAATTACGGTATTATTGGATTGGAAATTGTTGAAAATGGAAACGGTGTGGAATTAAGAAATCTAAGCTCGGTTCAGGAAACTGTTTTCCACCAACTTGCTGTTCGAAAATTGACTCAAACTGCTTATTTGGACATTTAGTCAAAAGTTTCCTTTTACGGTTCTTGATTAGGCCATTCGGATATTTATCGTATGTACATGCCGAATATAAATTAACGTAACGGTTGATTCGAAAGATTTTGAGACGTGAAATGCTTCTCATACTGTTAAACTTAGAAACATTAAATAAAAAATATATATTTGATTAATAATTTAGCATGCATTGCATTTCTAAGTCTGCTGTAATTAAACGACAGTCATACTGTCGAACATTATGCTGAGTTAGACATCTCGTACTAGCCCAATTATTTACTAGAGCTACAGCTAGCTGCCTTTCCAATTTTCCGCTAAAAATCAATTATTATCATGTGTATTGTTTTTAGCTCATGGATAGCTTTTGAGCCTAGGATCTCTTCTATATGCAAATATAGAATGTTTTAGTATATAATAAATAACTTAAAATCGATTATATTTATAGAAAATGTAATATACATAAAACTTTTTCATATGCAAATACTAAATTCAATTGAAAACTAAGGAAAACCACGTTTTAAGAAACACATTAATGAAACCGCAATCATACATTCATAAAGTATGCCATAAAGTCCAGAAAATTCCCAATTAAAAGTTCGATCGCAAAATGCTCTTATATTATGGCCAAATTCATTAGTTTTAAAGTATTATTAAAACCTTTTAAGTGACTGGTTTGTACTAATTATAGTGTAAAAATCCGATGTCGAACTGTGCGGATAAATAGTGCGGCGATAACTTTAATTAAATATGCCGCTTGTGCTTTTCTGCTATTAGAAATAGTAGATGCATTTGCGAATTTAACTGGCATTTTCCTGGTGCAAACAAAATATTGCTTGTATGCTACTTTGTATTTCAGAACAGCAGCGATAATTGCAAAGTTGAAGAGATACTGCCTTAAAGAATTGGGTGATTATAAATACATCGGTAAATTTGGAGAGCTTGTCAAATGGAATTCAAGCTTAGTAAAAAGGTATTTCTTCTAGTCATAATAGCGCAGTAGTAGTAGTAAACATCTTTATTTCTAAAAAAGGCTATCGACCTATCGGTCTTTCTGCCCTTATAATAGCGCATTTTGACAGAGATTTAAAAATGTTCGATAGTGCTATGAATAGTTCTTCCCAGCCATCTTCAACGGTGTGCAACGCTTTCTATCCGGCTGACCGAGTGGTTTAAAACCGAGGGCCATAAATAAAGTGCCTAAACTCGATAAATTTTTCTAAATGTACCAGTAGCCGGTTTTCAATTCCATCGTGTCAGAATATTGGTGAATATTTATGGTAACTAGCAATGGGCATAAAACGGCTATCCGCTTGACATAATCTATTTTCTTCTGAACGAAGCATTTCCAACTTGCATTAGCAGATCAAACTCGCTCGAAATTAATCAATTAGTTCCATAAAACATGCCGATTTAAATGTACACCGCACATAGATAATTTTTGATACTAAGCACCTAATATATGTAGAAAAATAAATGTTGATTAAAAACAAGGCGTGTTTTGGATCAAAATTTGTTGACAAAAATGTTATTATAATATGTATAACACAGCTGTTTGTAAATGAGTTTCAATTTTTGATATTCAAACTTCTCTGTAAAATATTTTTTTCTTGTGTCATTTCCTTAATTGACAATCATAGATTTGATGTTATCAATATGACATGTCTTGTTGAATTCTGCCAAATTTCCTCAGAGTGAAAACCGTTGAAAATCAAGAGAAAGCATGTTTCAATCGGTCTTAGCCACTTGCTCAAAATTGTTTCGGGTAGGATCCTTCCGCAACATGGCCACTTTTCCCTTCCACCATGTTCCCATCGTTATTGAGCAATCTGGAAAAGGCGAACGAGCCTTTGACATTTATTCGCGTCTCCTGAAGGAGCGAATTATTTGTCTGATGGGCCCCATAAATGACGTCACCAGCTCCATCGCCATAGCCCAGCTGCTCTATCTGCAGTCTGAATCTACCTCTAAACCAATTCACATGTACATAAACTCACCTGGTGGAGTAATAACTTCGGGCCTAGGAATTTACGATACGATGCAATACATCATGCCTCCGATATCCACATGGTGTGTTGGTCAGTGCTGTAGCATGGCTTCTTTACTATTAGCAGCTGGCACAAAAGGTATTTCTTTAACAACAGCACGTGCAGTTAGATAAATAAAAATTTAAATATTGGAATTCGTTCAGGTATGAGAAATTCGCTGCCCAATGCCCGGATTATGATTCATCAGCCTTCGGGTGGCGTAACGGGCCAAGCTACAGACATCAAAATCCAAGCGGAAGAAATACTAAAGCTGAAGCAGCAAATCAATCAACTGTATGAAAAGCACACCAGCATGCCTTTAGAGAAGGTGGAGATCAGTCTGGAGCGGGACACTTTTATGACTCCGAAGGAGGCAATGGAGTTTGGTTTAATTGATCACGTACTTTCACAACCTCCAAAAAGTGAGCAGACAACTCCTTTAATTAATATTTCCAAAGTCCCTGCAGAAAGGAAGGTAGGCGGTGGCGTTCGAGCAACGACTGTTGATTTAAGTCCAAACGCAAAATAAAAGTTGCAAGTTTTCTCGATGTAAACAAAAGTAGAAATCAGCCGTTAAGAAGGTAATCAGCTTTTAGTGCGTTCGAATTTCCTTTAATTAAAGAGAGCCTGGAAGACCTAACATGTGTTTTCGATAAAAAAAAAAGTTTCGTCTACGAGTAGATGATATCAGTGTACCAAGAAATATTTTGGAACAATAGGTGACGGGTTACTATATTTCCTGGCAAATTTAAAACTATGACTGAGGTAAGATGTTTGGTGCTTCATTCACTAAATTAAACATCGAAGCATTCTTGATCCAAATATTCAAAGCGGCATCATTTATGCATCTCGAATCTGCTCAGGATTTACTTCCATATTGTATAATACCTTACCTGACGTAATGACAATTTTGAAATGAAGTTTACCCGTGGCGCGATGCATATGAAAACCCAATTTAAATGGCACTTCTTGCAGCAGGCTGTTCTGCAAATGCAAAATAACTGTTTTGTGTGAAGGATTTTTCTCGAGCACGACGCAATTTATCGCTAGTAAAATTTGACGTTATCGTAAAACTTAATATTGAATAGTGTTTACGAGCCGACTCAGTAGGCGAATCCATTTTGAATTTGAATCGGGAAAATTGTATCTTTATGGCCTCACATCTTTTGCCACGACAGACGCTTTAAATCATTATTAGAAAACATTTGGTTGAGCACCATGTATCGAAGAAATTCAATTTTGCATGTGATCTTCACATTTTATGTGAACATATAACGCTCAGTTTTATGACCAATACAGGCAGTATGCATATTTAGTACTAATAATTTTAATGGGTTCAGATCGATTATTTATACAATTATTCGTAAGACAAATGCGTAAATGGTTTGAATATTTTCCAGTGAAATACACGATTAAGTAATTCGCTGCTATCAGTAAACTAAGTTAACACCTACAACTTGTCAACATAGAGCTATAACAATTTTGTGTCACGATAAAGCTTCTTCTCGTAGACCATTTTGTTCTCGAAGTCGATATATTGACGAGCCCGGGTGCTTAAACGACTTACTGATCTATAAAAGCTAAATTCCCATAGTAAAACTGGCCCTTTTATAATTTTGGTCAAATTCTAAATGGCTTGGGTCCGTTTGCGTACCCGAGATTTCTTCGTTCTCGATAGTCGTAGCATCGTTTCGAATGAAAATCAAAAAACTTTCTTGGAGCCATGTGATAATAAAAAGTGAAAGGTTTGTTGAAATTATAGTATTTTTGATTTAGTAAAGTAATTGCTATATAGAATAGCATTTCTGAGAGAGAAAACGAGCTATTCTGTTATAAAATCTTGTGTACTCCAGTTAAACACAAATAGACCTCCCCATTTCGCAATAAACAACACCCGTTTGACTCAATCACCCAACGCGTCACACAAAGTCACAGTGGGTTGCTCCCAACGGGTGTTAAAGATAACAACTCATTTTCTATTTACATAGACTACCAGCAGAAAGGCCATAAGGGTGTCCTTTTTTATGAAATATCATAAATTAAAAATTGATGGGAAGATGGAACGTTCTATTGTTTGTGTTTGTCCTTTATATTTTTAAGCCAGTGATTTTTATATGCCCTCAACTTTATTTCGTTTTTTAAATCAGTTACCAAGAGATCTTGGATGTGTATCAATTTTGTATTTTAAGCTTTCAATTTCACCTAGTTGAATTCGGCTCGTTCCAAAACTCATCACGGTCAAATTTGTTTATGGCGGTTTTTACATACATACATGGAAGGCGGCAACCGATTTAATGTGCTTCTATTCAGCTGTCAACAGTTGGTTACCACTTTATTTGATTTAGATTCTGCAACGAGCAGGGGCTTTAGAGGAACAATGAAACAATACTAATTGTTTTATCTTTCAGTATTTCCATGACCTGTCGAATGTTCAATTCCATTGTGTACTTAAGGCTGTGTCATTCTTTGATTACCATAGGAAATAATTCAGTTATCTACCTGTTTAGCTATTACTATTGTTGTAAAGATTCTTGAATAAACAACAATCCATACACCAAAATACTTATTAGTAAAGAAATCGTGGTTATCTATTTCTAAAATGAATCATTCATGAACGGGTGAGTTTAGGTCCAGCGGATTGAGGCTTGAGATGTCGCCTCTTAAATACTGGCCACTTGTTCCAAAGTTACACCCTGCATTGCCTTATACCTTAGCATTTCATAGTTTATTGCTTTGGAAATAAAACAGATTACACTCGCCCATACAAAGCAACTTAAGTACATAAGTCAGTATTAGAGAAAAGTTGTAAATATTTCCAATAACACGTTTAATATATCAATTCTTGGTTGATAAAAACAGCTACCAGACTTACAAGTAACTACTTTATTACGTTATTGCGATGCTTAATAGAGAGTTATATAACTATAGGGACTAATAATATTCTCAAGGCAAGAAAAAATTATTTTAAGGCGTTTAATTCAATATTCTGCTACATTCAAGAAGAACCAATTTAAAATGAAACGGTTATTGATCGTAGACACGAACATGAACATTTAGTGACAATGCTAAAACAAAGACTGATTCAAATCTAATTAATAATGAATCAAGGAGGTTTGCAAGTTGGCCCCCGAAATGGGCCTAATTTAATTTATCCTTTACTGACCAGATGGAAGCAAAGCGTGCAACTCCAATGAAACTGCCGTTACCCACAGGCAATAAGGGACAAGCACAGAAGCACAAACTTGTACTGTTTTGGGCATTCCATTTGCCCACTGATCATCGTCATAGTTTCAGGATGGGCCTCCGAGGACCAGACGCTTTGAAGTTAAAACAAGTGGTCTTATTGACGAATAATAAATTATCCGAAAGTAATATTAATGGAATAAATAATAAAGTATTAATATGGTCTTCCAAAGGCGCGTACAATATGCTTCATATTACCTATTACTGTTTAGGGGTTGCATTGTAACTAATCTAATTGATATTCGTAAAGTGAAGGCTGCTAATTTGAATTCGTCAGTATTCTATGTGCTTCTCATAATTGCTAAGCATGTAGTTGCTAAGTAAAGCAATTCTTCTATTCCTCTAATTATCTATTTAAATAGCATTACTTAGGAAAAACGTAGTCCAACTGATTAAAATATTCTCTTAGAATCGAAAAAACTTACCCCAGGGAATGGACCTAATTCTTTGATATTTACCGGTCAAAACTGGGTTCTTTCGATTTAAAACATACATATATGTTTATATATGATACGAAACAAATGTTGTTCTATACGGATGGCCGACCTTAAAATGCACAATGACTCGTTATCTCTCATTAGACAAAAACCTTAATATCCGGCTATGCTATTAATAATTAATCACAGTAAATGTTCGACCATAATCAAAAGTGGCTTAGTCGGTCGCACTGAATGACTAAATATAAGTCGTATAATAAAAAATGTATGAAAATTAATTCATGCGTCTGTTCAAAGACAATACTTACCTTGAAAGCGGGCATTAAAAAATTTACCGGCAATTGTCCGATATAACAGTAATGACACTAGAACTGACTTAGGTAATTGCTTTATTGCGTTATTTCCTAGATACGTTAAAATAGTTACAAGAATGAATAGATTTTTAGACAAAATATCTGGATACAAGCTGTGTCCCATATTATGGGCTCTGGACATTGCACCCTTCTTATTTGTAGATTACATATTACAGAGAGAAGAATTCTATTTAGTATTAGCTCAAGAAAGACAACTGCTTATGAATTTCTCAAATTAAAGTGTAGAAAATTATACCACCCAAAGCACGTATACAACGAGAAAACTTGCTAAGTAGTCTCAGACGACTGTTTGTATTTCATCCAAAAAGTTTCACTGATTCATGAATATTAAGCAGAATTAGCGATTGCATGGGAACCCTAAAGTTTAAGCAAATGCGAGAGCTTTGTTTTATTATCAACCAATAAAGCTCTTGTATTCGGGCCGGATTAGAAATGCAAACTTCGAAGGAAAACTTTCACCCGGAGTGACATTTTTCAGTTTATTGATTTTTCAATTTAAATTTTTCTTTCGATGTCAAGTCAACTTATTGTTGACCGAAAGGCTGTGTAGATGGTGGAAATTGTTGAATATTCTACATAAATAAAAAACGTTCCTTTGAAATTACAATCTATAAATTAAAAGATAAGACAAAGTCTCTCATAAAATCACCAAACATCGGCTGATATGGCCCTCAGCTATTGGAAAAGAAAATTACCAACTTGGACACTTCAATTTTCCACGAATGCAAATGGTGGAGAATGCAAAAGGGAAAATTCAATTTAGCTAACACTGGACTGATAAAGGCGCACTCGGACAGCAAATCAGGAGCCTTTGAGGACTTTATATGCATATTTCAGATATATTTCAATAAAACTGATACAAGTCTTTTCGGAATAAATTCTGAAACATGTTCAATCACAACATGTCTATCTGTTTTAATGGAAACTTCTATGGAAAATGACATTTCGATTTCACTGTTTTATTTTGCTCAAATTCCTATTAGCTGGAAATATGATTTGAAAAAATGAATCACAGAGAGTTCCTACCTACTTCGGTTAGTTAATCATTTTCTTCACATTGAAATTCTCCATTTATTATGATATTTTCAACTCAAGCTAATTGAAGTCTGGCGCTTGCACGATTTTTTAGTAGTGGTAAAAAGTAAAAGTAGGTAATTAAACTTGAAAAAGGTACTGTAGACCACCAACTTGTTTAATGAAAGTATCTCTCGACCTGAAGCATGGCAAATTGCACATTACAATAGCTAATAGCTAAGTGGAAAATCTACATTTCAAAAACACACTATTTGCGACTTAAAAACATTCTTGACAATTAGCTCTTATAAAAATTGGCATTAGCGACCAATTTCAGCCTATTTTTCTAGGAAGCCCATCTAAATATTAAAGCGAAAATTGCGCCTTAAGTGAGGGCAGTTTGATTTGATTATAATGTGAGCATGGTTAGTCTTTTCGCTAAATAAGGGCACTTAACATTTAAATCACAAAAGAATGGCTTGTCTAACTCGATTATAGGCGACTCTTGATTTTCCTTGCTCACTAATTTTCTATAATTTTTAGTTGTTTTCATGGGCCGATGATTTAACCGTCCGATTAAAATGTTTAGGCACCTATAATTTAAATATTTCATGGACGAGCCCTAATTAAAGTGAAGCTTTAAAAATAAACGCTCGCACAGTTACGAATTTATTCGACATGAAAACTTAATGTCCGGGAATCATAAAACCCTTTTAAACATGTTAGGCGAAAGCATTTGAATAATGAATTATTTGTACCCAGGGATTTGCGGTTGGCAAACGTCCGAGGGTTATGGAAGTTTTTGTCAACCCAACTTCCAAGTTAAATATTAAACGGCCTCTTAAATGATTAACAAAATTGGGCAAAGCTTATGATGGTTTGCAAGCTTTGATAGTTGAATTTCAAGTCAATTCTTCAGTTCAAAACCATTACATTAAAGTCTCAAGTCGGGTGTTGAATTCAGCACTCTGACCCTGGACCAATCTCTTTTAAATGCCCAAGGGTGCGTGCCGGACTGGATTTGTTATCCTTTGAGACCATATATCCTTCCCTTGAAAGGAGCTGAATAAATAACTATTCTATTTTCGTTTTCTTTCCCTTTCCTTCCATCCTCGCAGAGTCATATTATAAGGGTATTAGCATAACCCAAAGGAAAGCTATTTGTAAATTGCGTTAGGTTTTCTTTACGACACAAAGCATAAATCAGTTCCAGCGTTTGCTCTAAACGGCACTGCTAAGAGATTTTTTTTTATTTTTATACCTGTATAATAGAAAATATTGAGAATTATATGTATCCAAAACACGTTGCGTTGACCCAAAAGGCAAAGAATAGAAGGAGATTCAATGATACAGAACTGTTTTAAGGGAATAAAATAAATAGGTCCAAATGGCAAAACGCTTCTTTCACAATTTATTCCTACTTCAAAGTCAATTTCCCGAACCGTTTCATCCACACCGTTTAATCCGCTTAAAATTCGTTTTTCAAATCAATCGGTATTGTCTTAAGTTTACATCGCTTCACCCTGGAAAAGATCAAGACCGACTCGGGCTCCATTTAAATTTCGAACTGCAGGATTAAGTATTCATTGTTTCCAGGATCCGACCGTACCGATTTTCAAAAAGCCATCAAACGAAAATCTTATTTGTTTTTAAATTTATTGCAACTTGTATGGATACCGTTCGCTTCACGAGGAGAGATTGGTTTTCTAGTTTGAGTTTTATGGCTTTCCTGGTTTGCGTGTGCGGTCTGTTATGTCGTAGGAGAGCCAACATCCACGAACTGAGTCACTTTTCGACCATGGGTATAATATGTTTGCATTCAGATCCATTTCTGGATTTATAATAAATTAATTTGCGGTTGACATCATATCTTTTACTTTTGTATGATTCCAGCCTTGTTTATTAGTTCGAAATACACCAAATACGTCTCTTGACTTTTGCTGCTAATTAATGAGGGGTAAATGCTGCCATATTAACTATCGAACTTCCACACGCAAACCACCATTTAACATTTAAAACTGAATTTCTACCCGCAAAATCGTGGTCTTTGATAGTTCAAAGCGATCATTTATTTTAATTAAAATATGAAAAGACACATTGAATAAGCATACTTTCGACAAACCTCCATACCGGTTGCGCTATTCATTCTGCCTTCTATACTGGCGGCCGTCATTTAATATCAAAATAATATATGTTTCGTTTATATTAAAAATAAATTTCCGTTTTGCATCAGCTTGATATATTGCCATTATACTAAACTAATATGCCATCCATTTTATAGAATAAGCTTCAAGCCGGGGAAAACGGCTAAAGAAATGCGGAAAATATATGTTTTATTACTTGGAATCGTCCAATGGATACGTTGGAATTTTAAGCGGGCTTGATGGCTCAAATTGCTGATGCTTAAATGAGTGCGGCACAAAAAGATCACCACAGAATTATTTGCAACCGTGCTGATTTCCCTAGAACTTTGACTATAACAATTCAGGTAGAACCTAAATGTACAATTAGGAACCGAATAAAATAGCAATCGTAGAAACAAGGCAAGCAGAAGTTCCTAATGATAAAGAAAGATCATTCGACTATACGCTAAGAACGTTACCGATTCAATAGAAACATTTCGAATATTGCAAGATCCAACATAACGGAGGGGTTTTTTGAAGCCTTTCCACATGAAATGAGGCTGCCACCTTAGATTCCTTTCACGCGATTTAATTAATTGAGAAAGCGACGGGAGATTTAACTTTTGCGTTGCTTGTTGACGAAATAAAATCTAGGTTCAAATTTAATTCGACGAAAACATTTGAAAATGTAGTAATTTAGTAGATATTTTCGTCCTTGCATTATCTTCTTTCAGCAACTGATATCTCATACCTCGCATTTTCTCGACGAAAAACAGCATTTACTCATCAGTTAAGCACCACCCCTCATGTTCTACATCAAAGGAAAAAGATTAACAGAAATTCCACAAAGCAAATACGGAGAAACCTAATAATATTACACGGTAACTGCTTAAAGGATCAGGACTCTTTGACATCTTAGACATCCCTGCCCATGTAATCGTAACAATTTGTTTATGTAATTTGTTGTTCTTGTTGGGAACGCGCTGCTCAGACGCCCCAAACTGGAATCATTAAGCTAATTTTAGTTGCTTGAGTTGGGTGAATTGTTGAAGCATTTTCCAGCTAAAGCTGAGAAGTAAGCCAGTAAGACGAAGACAAAAAGGTGTTGCTTGTATTGTAAATATACACAAATGAGTGAAAAATATTCACCACGAAATGTGCAATTAATGTTGTGCATTGAAAATCACTTTAAACACAATGTTTATTTATTATTCAAGAATACACATCAAAAGGCAATCAAAGCAACTGAACCTCCCGTAAAACTATTATAGCGATCCAATTCGTGTTTTAGCACCTACTGAGAATAAAAAGCAAGTTATTCTAGTGGAAAACATGGTGAAGAAATTTTCATTTTCTCAGATTGCATCCCTAGAATATCGCACCTCAGGGACACTGGAAAATGAAACTTAGACATTATCCTTTTACAAGGCTTATTGGCCTTTTTGCAGATGTAGATTGTTTTGCATTTTACATTTAGAGAGATTAAAAGAATGTGCTTATGAAGCAGATGAATATTTTAAAACACTCTAAAATGTTAGAGAATGTTAACAAGCTTCGTGAAAAGTTGAAGTTCGCTGCCTTCCTGCCACTTTTGCACGTATATGAATCGCCATTTATTTCTCGCAGTATTGAATAATGCATGAAAGTGTGTGAAGCTGGTGGAAATTTTCTACATTATAATAAACTGAATCCACTAAACGATTCATCGATTCAGGCAAACTTTTGCCCAAAATCGCCTGTTTAACTGAGTAAACTTCAAGTTACGGACTAGAGTTTGAGAGAGTTGAGAGTATATAAAAAGAATTAACCTTTAAAGTAGTAATTCTGTTCAATCTTCGATTGGCAACTGAACAGCTGAATTAAAAATTACGTCAGTTAAACAATGTTTTAACTTCTTTAGTTCCGTGGAGTAAATGTGTCGGGGTAGAGAAGAAAAGCTATAAACTGACGAATTTGCATTTGCCATTTGTCTTCAATTATCCAGGACGTAAAATAGTCGAAGCTCCCGAGTTTTCCGGAATACTTAACAAAGGTTTGAGGTAACAAAAAGTATGGGCAGATTACCTGGCCCAGGGCTTTACATGTATTAAACCGCTATTAATTCAGGCCGATGCCATGAAATTAGGCATTTTCTTTGGTTTTTTTGGATATTAGCGAAGTCAATCAGCTTTCAGTATGTTGCAAGGATGGTAAGTGGCACATTTATAGGGTATTTTATGATTAAGAATAATTAAGAATCAGAGTGTCAATCAATCAAATCAAAATCAACAATCAAATATCATCAAGTGCACTTTTCGTTGATGTTCTCTCATATCACCACCAGATATTGATTGGTCCTTATTCCATCATTTATGAGTTTATGTTCCAGCTGGATGCTACTGCTTCCTGAGGCGATCGACTTAACGAAGCTTACGTTTGCTTTAATTACTACATTACCGCTGGCCGCTCGCTTCCTTAACAAAATAAACAGTTCGCCTACCCATCTACCCTCCATTTATGATTGAATTACTTTCCCCGTACTATAGCATTGAGGCCTTGTCTTTAAGCTCTCCAGGATTTACTTCTGGGCTCAATAACAGTAAAGCTGTTATTTCTTTCTATTATTGGGTGTTAATGCTTATTTAGGACTCGAGTCCTCGGAGTCGTGGAAACTGGAATCTCTGCGGAACTGTCTGGACTTTATCTGAAGAAGCACACTCATTAAAAGGTACAAAAGTTCATCAAACGCCAACATCTATTTTAGAATGAGCAAAAATTAATTGAAATGCGATAGACGTTAATATCTTCATCAACAGAGAAATCTGTTACCTGCAGGTTTCTAGAATGTTGAAGTCAAACAGGTTAAACATTTACCTACTGGTAATTGAAACCTTGTTCAAATCTCTAGATTCACAAAATTTGCTTTATTCATATTCATAATCCACAACATCAAAACTGCAATACGTTAGTTGAAAAATGTGCAAAGGTTTTCAGAAAAGTCAATATTTTACCTTTTAATTAGTTTTGTTTTTTCTAACCGTACTAGAACCCAATATCTTCGGGTTTGGTGGATTAGTGCCAAATGGGAGTGTCAGCAATTCGAAATTATACAATTAATTTCTCCCTAGGCATGGAAAATTTCTATTACCACTCACCAAGTGGTCATTTTGAACCGAAACACATATAAGGCTAGTTAGGCGGGTTAATGATGGGTCAAATCGAATTTCCTTGCAAAAGGACCCACCGAAGGGTCAGATCGACCAGTGGCCATCGCCAATTTTCTGCCTAACTGTTAGGAAATCTTGGAACGAGACACTGTTCTGTAAGCAATTTTTATTTTTTTTTTCACTTCAGACTGAAAAGAGATGGATTTGGTCACGGAAAACCGACATTACAGTATTTTGAAAATCAATACGTCCAATTTTGCGTTTACCTTTAAATAATGAATTTCAGATGGAAAACTGCTATGACGCAAGCGAAAATTTTGTTTCACTTTTACGTTAAAACTTAGGCACTACCTCCGTGTCATGCTATCAGGTCATTTGGACCAGGCGTTGGGATTTATGCGCATTATGGATTAACGATAAGAAAACTGCTCGAAATAAAACCTGTAACTTTTCAATAATACACCTTTAAGATAGTCGTGGCTTTCAGTGTTCGAATAGTGAAAACATCGACAACGGGGACAAAAGTATATGTGTCTTTCTGTTAAATACACACCGATACTTGCTTAAATACACTTCACAAATTAAGTAAGCAAAGAAAGATGGTCCTGCAAGAAGGAAACCTAGTGGCTAATCTTTTAATAGCTATGTGTATGTCTAAAAGTTGCGCCAAGAACTTCTAGCTTCCAAATACGTTTTGAATAATTCATCAGGTTGCGGTAGGATTCCTGAAGAGTTAACACCGCTCCAGGGCTGAAGTGCCCGGAAAATTCCCCCTTTGATCGGGTGACTCACACTCAGTTTATTGGTTTTCACACCACCCGTTCTGTTCGACCGATATTTCATAATTAATAGTTCAGCTCGTAGTCGAGTTCTAATTGAGTGGGAGACTGTCATTCGTGACAGACAGGACCCATTATTCCGACAAGAGCTATATTTTTCCAGGACGAGGTGGTTGATGAAATCGCCATTTAATTTATCGGCTTCTTTGAACGGTGATTCAATTATGTATACGGGTAAAGCGATTTAAACCGGAAAAATTCGTCACGGAATTTTCAGTATGTAAAAAGGCAAAAATAACAAGTAAAGGATCTTTTATTCTATAAGTCCGGGCTGTCTTTGCTATGCAATTATATCCCGAATCTTCCTTGGGCGCTTTACACATCAATCGATTTGTCCGTTTGTACTCGTTCTCCACGCCAAGCAAACGTAATGGTAGTTTATCAAGTTATTATTCGATAGAACCGGAATTTAATCTAACAAAATTTACAATCCTGGTAAGAATAAAGCCGTTTTCCGGCATGGCATTGTGAGCTTTGAGGGGTTTTATCCAGCAATCTAAACTTTGCAATTAGGCAAATAAATCAAAGAGCACGTATCTTCCCTGAAACCAATATCGGTTGGTTTTCCTTTAGGGCGTTGCTCGGCAATTTAGATTGTGTCTTAGTCGATTTAACTCGATTTGAAATGTATAAGTTTTGGAAGTAATTATGTAGAATTCATATTGGAAATGTTTACTTGGCAATGATTTGAGTTACGTATATTTTCAAAATTGTTACTAAACAGCATTATGTTCAACAAATTATTCCAAACACACTTAAGCTTAAAGTCCTCGTCTCGCCCACCTCGCCCAAAAGAGTGGAATCTATTTTAAACAGAAAATATAGTTGTTCTGTCCTAAGAGGCTCCATTCGGCCGACAGGACAATTGCAATGCGGCCATTTAGGGCTATTAAGGGACTTCGTTCAATTGAAGCAGGACTCGAAACTCGTGACCTAACCTGATTTATACTGAGAGCTCCGTGACGATATAAAAATATTGGAAACCGAAAAACTTCTTTTTTAATTCATGGATTTAAAAAGCATTGAAGGAGTGGAACAGCTCAACAATGTTTCCATAGTTTATGCAAAAATAAAACTAATTAAATAAGTGACTGGATCGCAACCATGAAATTGCACCATCATGATGTTGTTTACATCATCTAAAGCTAGTGAGTAAATAAACTTTCCGACTAATCGCGAGAATAACAGATGTGTATCTCTGGATAACAAGGCAGTTCATTACTCATATCTTCCGAAATTGTGGACCGAGGGAGTTTCATAACTTGAGGGGATGCTGGCGACAATAAAAGATCATGACGCTTGGGAAGTACATCCGTTAGGACAAACTGCACCATGAGAAAGAACAGATTTTAAGTTGTGTTTAACTAGAATAAAATAATTAATTGAAAAAGTGGTTAAAAGTATTGTGAGAATTGAAATTTGAACGGAAGAAAATGACATTTGCTTTTGGCACTTTTCTTAACTAAAGTATGTACTTACAAAGTTCATGCGCATTGAGGTTGTAAACTGATGATTTTTTGTTAGCGACGCCATTTGCCATTCTATCTGTTGTTTATTAAATTGTCTGTTATGTTGATAAAGACATTGAGAATTTTTTCGAATAATATAACATTTGCTCAAGTGAACTGCTCAACGTGTAAATTGGAATATATTTTCATCAAATTTTATAGTAGTAGTAAACATCTTTATTTCGGTCTTTCTGCCCTTGTTTAATACATGTAGTCTTAATCTAAATAAAAAACAAATATGAAAATTCTCTTATTCTAGGTTAACAATATTATTAAATAAAATTCTAATGACAAGAAAAATTATTTTATTGTCCACTAGTCAGTTGCGTTTGTAAGTGTTCGAGTAGCTTTGATGTAGGTAAACGGAAGCGGGATTGTCTGGTTGGTCCTGTGAGACAAAGGGGATTCAGTATGGTCCAGTTGTAGGGGTTGTTTGTCCATTTTGTCTGTAGATGTATGAGTCTTTCCGAAATCTTTGTCATTTTTGTGCGTTCTTATAGTAGTTGGGTGGGGAAGTTGTGTAGTGGGTTTTGGGGGTGCCTTATTCGTGTTATTGGATGTCTTATGTATATGTCCAAAGTCTAGCAAGGGCCTACAAATAGCTTTATATATTTTTACATATATATATATATATATATATATATATATATATATATATATATATATATATATATATATATATGTAAAAATATATAAAGCTATTTGTAGACCCTTGCTAGACTTTGGACATATACATAAGACATCCAATAACACGAATAAGGCACCCCCAAAACCCACTACACAACTTCCCCACCCAACTACTATAAGAACGCACAAACATGACAAAGATTTCGGAAAGACTCATACATCTACAGACAAAATGGACAAACAACCCCTACAACTGGACCATACTGAATCCCCTTTGTCTCACAGGACCAACCAGACAATCCCGCTTCCGTTTACCTACATCAAAGCTACTCGAACACTTACAAACGCAACTGACTAGTGGACAATAAAATAATTTTTCTTGTCATTAGAATTTTATTTAATAATATTGTTAACCTAGAATAAGAGAATTTTCATATTTGTTTTTTATTTAGATTAAGACTACATGTATTAAACAAGGGCAGAAAGACCGATAGGTCGATAGCCTTTTTTAGAAATAAAGATGTTTACTACTACTATAAAATTTGATGAAAATATATTCCAATTTACACGTTGAGCAGTTCACTTGAGCAAATGTTATATTATTCGAAAAAATTCTCTATATATATATATATATATATATATATATATATATATATATATATCTATATATATATATATATATATATATATCTATATATTTTATACAAATTTTATATTTTTTCTAAATATGCAAGATACGCGCAAGTTTTACCATTTTAATGTGATTTTCAAGTGCAGAGTGATTAATCACGGCGAAATGAATTTTCTGGCATTTTATCGTTAAAGAACAATACATCGAATGGCGCCAAGGTAGATGATTAATAATACTCCCGATAAAGAGATTAAATATTGCAATTTCCGACATTTTGAGTTCCGAGCGGTTATCGCGGTCTACGTTATTAACAGTCTCGCGGATAACGAGAGAAAATAGAGCAGATAAAGATAGGTCAAACGTAATTTTTGACATAGGAAAACTCACTGCACAATGCTAATCTTCCGGCTGATTAATTAGCCTGATAATGGGCTGAACGCAGGTAAGGGACATTTCAATATTGCCAAACACTCAATCCAATCCAAGATTAATAATTAATTGTAAACGTCAGTTAAGCACCTATAACAGTTAAACGGTTCCGTCCATAAATTAATAAAGCTTTGATAAAGTGACAATTTTCCATATGATAGGGACACAGATTTTTAATAGAACATACCGTGTAATTGCCACCACTCAAGAAATAATAGTTATGCCTCTAAATTGCCGCCCGCATTATGCAAGCCGTTTATGAGCATTGTTTA
Organism: Dendroctonus valens; assembly: GCA_024550625.1. Taxonomy (NCBI): domain Eukaryota; kingdom Metazoa; phylum Arthropoda; class Insecta; order Coleoptera; family Curculionidae; genus Dendroctonus; species Dendroctonus valens. The sequence continues at coordinate 56,628 of JAJTJO010000398.1, forward strand.
ACACTGGAGTGTTGAATTGGGTCGGGACGGACACCACGAAGCTCCCTGAAAACTTAGGCTTTAATATCAAATTTCGACTTTTTGAAAATGTCTCTAATTTATACAGGGCATTATTCACATTATTATTAGTAATCTAACAGCTGTATAATTATTAAAAGCAGATATTTAAACGTCGATTTCGAATAGTATATGATAATTCTGTCTATACTTGGTAAAACACACAGACAAACAGCTGACTTGAAATCCTAAACATAAATCGTAAGGTAATTCGAGCGGCCTGGAAAGCATATCGCGATCTTTAATTCCGAAATATCGAAAAGAAATAGGAAAATATATTAGGATGGGAGCCGTGCACTTTCCGCTTTATGTGCCACAAAAGCGCTCGTAAATCAACAAACTTGAATGGATATTTCGGGGACAATATCTGCTGTATACCCAGCCAAGCAATATAGCAGGCCTTTATAAATTTCCACTTTTCGGCCCAACAAACGCCAGGACCGTGAAATAGTAGTACTTGAAAATTAAAATAAAAGTATCAGTCTCTAGAAAACACTCAAGACCGATGTATGTACCTCCATACTTGATAATAGAAAATGTAGCATTTTTCAAGTAAATTCGTTTTCGTGTAACTATTCCCCTGATAGGCACCCAACTACTATACGAACGCACAAACATGACAAAGATCTCGGAAAGACTCATACAGCTACAGACAAAATGGACAAACAACCCCTACAACTGGACCATACTGAATCCCCTTTGTCTTACAAGACCAACCAGACAATCCCGCTTTCGTTTCCCTACATTAACGCTACTCGAACACTTACAAACGCTACGGACTAGTGGACAATAAAATAATTCCTTCTTGCCACTGAAATCTTATTTATTTAATAGTATTGTTAACCTAGAATAAGAGAATTTTCATATTTGTTTTCATTTAGATTAAGACTGTATGTATTAAACAAGGGCAGAAAGACCGATAGGTCGATAGCCTTTTTTAGAAATAAAGATATTTACTACTACTACTCCCCTGATAGGTTTTAATTACAATTTGCAGCGGGAGTTTTTTTAAACCTTTTTCGAATTGCTTTGCGATTTATGGGTTAATTTTCAATTCGAATCCATGCGATGCTTGTTTTAAAACTTGAAGACGCATTACATATTTGGCTTCGTCCCTGTGACTGGATAGGAAATTAGGAATTATTAATTTTGCATCTGCATATTGACTGCTATCATTGATCCAAAGTCAATGGTTTGTTGTTGGTTGGGTCAACGCCCAATCAGTTTTTACCAAGTATAACAATTCTTTTCAGAGATTTGCAAATCCACTTAAATATTACCGAATTCAATTTAGACTAGGCATGTGTCATTAAACATTTCGCAGGGACATCAGGGTTGAAGTGAGCCATTGTGACAATCGAATGTCATACACTACTGGTTTATAAATTAATTTCGTAAGCAGCTGCGGATAGATTTAGTCGAGATCAGATTTGGAGATAAGATGTAAGTGACATGATAACGGATACGTTACGCCCGCATGCTTTCGACAAGCGCCTGGGCGCGTTCGCCCACAAACGGGCTCCCCGTTAATTATTTCTGACACATTCATCTTTAGCATTTCGGGAGAATCCTTATTTTTCGACAGCTACTTATAAAATTGCATACAATGTTTACTATTTCAACATCCGATTATCAGGTCTAAAAAGCAAGCTGGTTATTCAAGAATACGCCATTGGTCTTGTCTTAAACTAACAAAACCTATATCGGTTTATGTATTTACCTTATGCTTTCATATTCACGTTATGCTTTCGTTTAAACAAATTTCATATTACAAGAATCATCTATTTGGTTTATTTACTGCATGACAAACCGGTATTTCTCAAGAAAACAAAGCGAATTCCCATTTCAATACACACTAGTATTGGCATTGCGAACTGCAAAATGGAAAACTAATATTTTCCAAGAGGAAACCAGTCGGAAAGTTGCACTAAATTTGGAAAACAAATACCGGCGGTTTACCAATAATGGATTGATCGCAAGAATCGAAAAAGAATATAAACTTGATGTTTTATATCGAAATACAAATTTTACGCAGTTTTAAATTCAAAAAACTCCTAAACGAATAACCTGTCTGATCTTTTTTGCCTTAACTTGGCTGCTATGAACTTGTGAAAAATGCTAGCACAGTCCCTTATCTGCACTTAGAAACTAATTCAATACGAAAATATTTCGGCCTTTCGCGCTACTCTACTTTACATAATTAATAAACAGGTAAACACGGAAGTGGGGTGATAGATTTTTTTAATATGCACATAATCATCTGGCCCGATTATTACAAAGCACCAGAAAAATATTACTTTAGCTGCATCCTCATCGAGAAAACGTTTCCAGGCCCTTATAATTATTTTCCAATAAGAAACAATATCCGTGCAATAACGCGTGCATTTTAATATTCAGAAATTGAGATATCTGGCGATTCTTATCTAGCAATTATTAACTAGAGCAACTAATGCGAGCTATTTGGCTCGAGCGAATTACTTTTTTAACTAAAGTGTAGAACCAGCTTTGGCTTCCAGGTCGCGGAAAGAGCTAGTTTGGGGCTCTGCAATCTCTTTCGGGTTTCAGTGACGCACTAACACAAATGTTTTCATTGAAAAATACAAGAGCGGCACTGCCATCTTTCAGGGAATGCTACGCTTGGCAAAGTAATGCTGACTTCATTCTGGGAAAGAATAAGACGGAATTTGTCAGGGGATGGGAGGGTTCCAAGCAAATGTGCGCCCCGACTAAAGCCCAGCGACGAGAGGCAGATTTACCGCACGTTACTCTTTACCGTGATTCAAAGTGAGGTAACGAAACCAAATTTTAAGATCAATTCGGTTATCAGATTACCATCAAAATAAATGTTATTAGGCATGTACTGCTCGAAGGCAACCTTAAAAGCAACTCCGTTCTACTAGTACAAACGTCATATCTTCCAAGCACAGAAGGAGAAACTTTCAGATATTGATATTTATTAGAATTGCAATTTGACATAACTAATTATATTCGTATCCGTATTCTGTAGGCCGCTAATAAAAAGAGTATTTTTTGCATAGCAGAAGAGAACACTAGCAGGATGTCTTTCTTTTTCGGAATGCCATGGGGTTCTATAAACCAGACAATTTGTGTGCAAGTTTGCTCGAAGCAAACAAACTGTTAGCTGTGTAGAAATCGACCTTCAAAGAGTAGGTTTTTTATTTTTTTTTTCTCAATTAGTTGGGTAAAATAAAAGGATACGTTAGTGAATGGTCCGTGCAATTAGTTAACGATTGCTAATTTTTATAGCTAATACAAACAAAATGAACGTACGATATGCAATTATAAGTGTTATATTCATGTCCACCGTTTATCCCATTTGAGTGCCCTTATCCATTCCAATCGCGTAACCCATCAAGCTATATTGAACGATGGAGTGAGTGAAATTTGAAATAATGCCTCAAAAATATTGCAGCAGGCAAAATATTACAGCATGCAACCACTAAAGCAAGAACAATTCATTGTCGCTGGTTTGAACAATACGGAAAATTGAAACAATATGGAAACGTGTTGCATGTTTTAGATAACCCCCGATATTGCTAGATTTCGATTTTTCTTCGTTTTTTCTTATCATTTTTGGGCCACTGGATTAGTAGACCTATTTAATAGACTTCTGACGAATGGAACAGTCTGCAAGAATCAGCACGCAACCCCTCTCCTGCACCTTGAACAATTAGCAAAGGAGCCACCGATGCTGAAATTAAATATTGCGGGCACTTCATGTGCAAATTATCCAGTGAAGTATTAGGAAATAAAGGCTAAACCCGAGCTTATATAGACTTTCATGGGCTATGACACGTGTACGTGTGTGTGTGTGTGTTCATTTTAGAAAATATCGCGAAGCTTTTTCACGCATCAATAACTGATATAAAAGGAGAGTTTGATGGAGTTCATAAAGAACTAATAGGTGGAAATTATTTTCTCTGAAGCTGTACGATGAGGGTCTACAGCTTCGAGGTGCTTCGCTTTCATTGAATATGTGCATTTCATGGCACAGTAAATATTCTGCTGAATTATAAAAGTGTCGCACTTTCTAACGGTGGTGTGTACAATAATGCCTGATATTTGTGCTAGTTGTACTTGATTCAGCCGAGTCCTTAGTCATGACTGCAGGGGCATCTTCATCCATCATTACCATATCTGTCGACGGAATCCATTAGATAATGAATTTATTAATCAAAAAATCATCCAATATCCGACAAGCACGGAATCTGCCGGCGGTCTGTCGATAACATGACCAGAATTAATATGCGTGTACGTAAAATCGTTGTATGACAAGCTACATGGTCGCTCATATTTTGTTAGTGGCATTTTTGACTTGTGAAAATTATTAACTGGTTGTACGGCACGGTCATAAACGGGAGACCAACAGAGACTAAACCGCCAGGGCTGTAGTCGTCGAGCTTTGCCATGTTGTTTTAATAAATAAAAACAAATGAATATTTATATTTATTGAAAATTATTTACAAGCGTTTTAATAAGTTTTGCGGCGGGGCGTCGTGAAGACAACGGATTAACGTCCAAACAAATAATTTGGGTACTGGCAATGCAGCATCTTCACAAAGCACACGGTCAGGGGTCATCAGGGCTAACGTCTAGAACAATGACCAAACTTATGCGATTTCGATATTTAAAAAAATCCAATCGACATTTTCAATTAATGTTAATGATTCTCAGTATGAATTAACTATAATTAATCTTCAACTGACATAAATAATTCAAAACACTATTTAAATCCAGGTTAAATCCAGGTAAGTTAAATAACTCAGAGATTAAGTTGCACTCGTAGACGTAGGCATCTTTGACAAATGGTTCTTTTCACACCCCGACCGCAAATTTAATGCTCACGCATAGATATGCCTAGTTCAAGAAATGTTAGCTACAATCCATTTAAAGCTAGTATATTCCGACTGTTTGATAGCGATCAGCGAAGAGTTTATAAACATAGAAAGTTTTAAATTTGGAATTGGGTTTTTGAGCTCCACCATACTTCACAAATCTCTTGTGACTTTTCATATCGACTCGTCCTCGCATACCCATTATCAGTTGTCGCTATGTGGCAAACAGATCGGGTGCCAAATGAAAAATAAAATAAAGCAGTGTGAAGTCGGAAAATGTGGCCTCTGGTACTGGAAATTCAATTTCCTACGCTGCGTGCGAAATCGATAACATGATTGATTCATATTCGGGCTGCAATGTTAGGTGCCGATAAGGTAAACTGACCCATATTTTGTGTGGAAATTCCCATACTCAAGGTATATAAGAGGAAATTTGAATAAATAAATAACTGAGCGGAAATAATAATATATTTTTTAGGAGGCTTTGATGAAGCCGAGTTCAAAATGCAAAGTTTCAAGAAAAATGAAGAAAGGAAGAAAATGCGGTTTTCCACGTTGTTAATGTCGTTTGCTGACCTCAGACCGCTGGTTAATAGATACCTTCTATCGCTATTGCAATCAATAAGCCCTTTACCAAACACGGTTTAGGGCCACGCGTTTACCTCGTCTAACATAATTAGACTTTCAGGAAAGTGTATGTGAATTTACAGTTTTTGTTATAATTTTATAGTATGTTTTTTTTTATTTGTCCCCTTTTATACCTGACTCATTATTATATAATGGCTTACGAAATCTAATTATTTTCCAGTAAAATTGTCCTAAATACCAACTTGAATTTCACGTTGTTTTGCCGTTTCGTGTTTTCATACAGTATTATCTGCTTTCCAGTGATTACCTAATTAAATCAGGTATCTTTGTTACAGCAGGTGCTTGTTTTCCCAATGTACATCAAAATGAGAATTTTGTCTACAGATACACTGATACTCAACCACGTACTCTTGATTCATTCATCTAATCACAAACGGGCAACTTAAGCAAGAGTCAATAAGAGGAGTAATTCGCATCCCCTCTGATAAATTATGTTTGCTGCTTCAATAAAACTTTGTCATTGCTCGACTAACGGGAAACGCCATATTATCTGGAATCTAAGGATAGTGTATAAATTTCTTTTGCAATTTGTTTCCTTTGGTAATTTACGGCTGTTTCATTCAGTGCAATCAAGAAGCCACGAAGGAAGGAGAATCCGAAATTGACGAAAATTGAGACATCGGTCTGAATGTCTTTTTTCTGTTTGCTTGTGAAGATATACACCAAATCTCATGCTGAACGTTAATGTGTTGAAAGCAGTTCGATTCAAAACAATCCTATTTATTCTAATTCTCCTTTGCCGTTATTTACTCTCAACTTAATTCCGGCCATTATCTGGCCTCGTCCATTTATCAATGTTAGGCAAACAGGTGCACAGCAAAAGTAACAATAGCAAAAAAAAACATTCGGTGGTCATCTAAACAATAAGCCTAATTTTTAATGCATGACACGGTTGTGTGTATGCCCGGGAGTAGAATGGAATAGAATGGATAAAATAGTTGAAAAAAAGACGTATTATTTGGAGCTGTGCTCTACGCTCCCTTAATGACGACCTCTTTGTTATTTGAAGCTGCCAGTCTTGCTCCCTCATTTTTTATTCGTAGCTTGCAGATGACAATCGTTTAAGTGACGGTTCATATTAAGCCCTTTTTAATAGAAAATTTTAAATTGGAATAATGCGTTTGATAGGACAGATTTTAAAGCTTCTCTGTCCTCCATACTCTATGAAGCATATATCATACCCTTTTCATAAACATTGTAAGTTTGATATTTTGGGAACAGATTATAAATAAATAAAAAAATTAATTAGCTCAACGGTTTAGTTTCTATATGCCACATTTTTAATTTACATCGAATTTGAACGTTTTAATACTGAATCAAGCCTGGTTATACCAGCGACTTCCAATGAAAGAATGTGCAATATTCATTACAAAGCAGTACATTTTTCTGAGAAGCTTTGCTGTCTTTCCAACGAATATTTGAAATTACACCTAGGAAAATGAAAGGCGGAAAAACCGACTTGCAACTTTTATACATTTTGCCCCGTGTTTCCGCCCGAGTTGAAAATAATTCGAGCAACTTTTAATGGCCTTGTCTAGAAAAGTTGGTGTCTAGGTTTTACAAACATTTTCTCATCATTACTGAAAAAGTTACCAGTTGCGGCAATTTTTATGCCAACAATATTCAGGCTTATTGAAGGGAAGGCTGGTGGAAATTTAGAGCAAGAAATTATTTTGCAATTTGGACCGACCAGTTTGAACAGTTCCAGCAAACCATACAGTTAAACAAGCCAAAACGCCTAACAAAATGAATTTTTAAATATTAAAACGTCGCTTTTGTGCATCTATTATCAATTTTTGCGACTCGTCGAACGTATAAATCCTTTTATGCATATATCTATTTGGCGAATATAAATTTCAGAGCACCGGTAAAAAATGTCCCTAGTTTTATCTGTAATGGAAAAATGAAATGTAGAGAATCATTTAAAAGATTAATCATTGCACCCGAATTTTTAACAGCAAATTCATAGTAACGCATATTGTGCGAGGATAATGTCGTCCATAATACAGAAACTTGGTTGATTTAGCTTAAATAATTTTTGGAGCATATTTTATAATTATTTAGTTTTATCATTTGTTTATTTAGACGTAAATCCACGCTTTGCATTTCGGTCAACCTGACTTGCTCACTTATTTCCGAGTTCTATTTTAACAGCTTGGAATGTGCAAATGCAACTTCTTTCCAGTCAGTGCTTTCGTTAACTGGGCTAATATAAAAACTTTAGCTATAACAAGTATGAGCTAAATATCTGCATACTTTAGAGTGGAATTCAGGCACTATTATTCTAGGTGCTTGGATCCTCAACCATCTGTAACTGTAATTACAACAGTCGCACATAAAACAGACTGTTTTCCAGTTTAATGAACACACCTGAGCTTTGGGGATTAACCAGTATTATAGAAACGGTGCTCATGAGAATTCCATTTGATTAATGTACGAATTAATCGCCAGGCTGCCGATTTATTGTCCTTAGATAAGTATTTTGACTCAGGACATCGTCCAGGAGAACAATGTATTGGTTGCAAATGTGAAAAATACTGCTCCAACAGCTAATACCGTATTTATCTACCTTTCTCTTATACTCTCTATGCGAATGAATTTGGCCTTAAATATAGAACATTGCAAGTTAAACCTTGTTTCGAAGTTGGAATAGTTTATGGATCACGCCGTTAAAACGAATGCAACTGCGTAAAAATATTTGCACTACTCTGATGAGATGCGTCTTAGGTTAACAACAAACACACACAGATATAATAATATAATAATAATATAATAAAGTGAGTAAATTTCTATAATCTTGAAATATTTTTCTTGTATGTACTGTGACAAATTTATTTTCCAGTCAAGTAAAATCATTAAAGGATTAGGTAAAGGGTACGTTTCTGTCACAACTTTCAACTGGTCGGATTGAATAGATTCCATCTACTTTCCCATGTCTATTAAAATGAACAGTGTCATATAATTAATGATAGCTTTTAGAAGGTGCTTTAGACAATTATACCTGAAAAGTTTCTACACCCACTCACGGAGGTTAAAGAAACGACTCGAAACTGTAGAATTGGAGAGCGGTCTTTCTAATTAATATGTTGAAAGTAGAGTATTTTTATTCAATTTGATCGCGTCATTCGTCTTATTTTCATCTTTTTAGCAAATTCTCCTTATATTGTCGTTTTTCTTTTTCAAATACCAGGAAATTAGTCCTTCATGTAATCTCCATAAATTGTTTCAAACGCCCTAACGTGCAAACCCCCTACATACACATACCTCTAATCTTGAGGCTCTGTCTCCATTAGCACGGTTAGGTCTGGAACAAGGTCAACACAATCTATTTAGGTAACAAGTTTGCAAAGCTATTATAGTTAGGTTGTAATATGTGTAGGCGCATACTTAGAACGTATAAGATGGAAACTCTTGAACGAGTTACTTCAATGCGAGTGATTTAAAACTTAAACTATTTCCATACTACGGACTGGATATTTTTGTTGAGCGTGTCAACCAGTCTACATTCAATGCAATGTGTGTATATTTTCCTGACTTTATTTGTATTGTATTGGATTAAATTCAATGCAATAAAGTAATTTTTTCAATGAAATTGAAACGACTTATTGTTTTTTATTTAAAGAGACTCTAATAGCAAAATGCAGTTTCCTACTTAATGAGTGCTTGACGACAGCTGAATATAATTTATAATCAAAGCAAATGTAATTAAAGTCTTGCATTATTAATCATTATACTGAGCGGCACGAAGAATATACCACCAACCGCGTCTTTACGTCAGGATTCGTACTATTCTTCATTTGTATTCTGTTCATGTCCAGAAAAAATATATGAAAAATAATTCAGATGTTTTCGACTGAGGCCAGTCATTTGTTAAATGAGTTTTCCGTATCTGAAACGATGTTATGTCGTGACGAACACGTCTTCATCAAATGAACAGAACCGCTTGTTCATTGAACGTTGTGGCACCCTGTTGGGATCGGCATTTTTCCATGGTTCTACAAACTGATCGAAGTCAGTGCCACCACTGGATTTTCACCCCAAAATCTCATATAGGGATTAAATCTGAAGAACAGTTGGGTATGTGCGGCAAAACCAACGTTTTTCTTTGCCGAACACCGAAATTGTTTTCATGTCACGCGAAACTGAATGGAAACGTTTATCAGAGTAACGGAAATAAATTGATCAATAAGTCAAGTACAGTCGATGAGGAAACGGGTATCGAACTCATAAACTGGAAGTATTCTTAAGGTTAATGCCAAATTGAATAATTGCATAATCCATGAACAATGATTATTCTCAACCGCCAGAGGAATTAGAAGCAAGAGAAGCAGCCTCTCAGTATAAACCCACAAACAACCTGTGCGTTTATTGGACTAGGTCAGTGAGCACGATTTATTGATTAAACGAAAAGAATATATGTATAAGTATAGATAAAAGTATAGATAAGAAACGGAATCGTCTGGTGTACCTTCGGGTGGTTATTGCTAAATATAAACTTTTCCGTTGACACCCACATGCACCTTAGTGCAGCCATTAATGCCTTACATAACGGCCCATATAAATCTGCTTGAGGCAGCTACCTATACCATGTGAAGGGTATAAAAATAGGCAGATGCAGAAATAATTCCGACACACGCACCCACGCCGCCTTTTACTAAAGATGCGCGGTCAATGCAGTATATCGGTCGGTCAGAAATCCTCTTGGAAGGTCAATTTGTGTAAAGCTTCCACTAAAAGTGGAACTAAGAGTGCACCGATCCTGGCGCATATGGAGACGGTCGTGACGTCAAAGAAGTGCAGAAAAGAGTAAAGGCCGCCGTCAGTCGAAGACATGGAAGGTGTGGATGCACCGGCCGCCGGCCATCAGAGGTCATGACCCATCGCCGCCTCATGGTCTTTTGACGTAGTTCTCACGCCTCCTCCAATAAGGTGCTGCATAAGTTCTGCACTTTGCAGTGTCCATCAAGAATGCAAATGACCACCAAAAGTTGAAAGTGTAATAAAATATATTTCTCTATATGTACGTCCTGACTTAAACGAATATTCTTAGAGTATTCTATACCTCCTGGATTCCGAAAGACCCCATGGTAAATATTTTTATATTTTGGTAAAGAAAATGTAACTGGTGAAATTAGCCTTTCATCGCAATCCCAAAAGCATTTGGTTGTACAACGTTGAATTATCAATTTGAATGTTCTATGTGATTACATTATGTCAACTAATGATCTATTCTCAGCTAGCCACTGTCTGTACTGTTAAGATAAATGGTAAAATCTGATTTCGGCAGCTACAACCCCATATTTCATTCACAGGAAAAGAATGCTGACACTCTGTCAGTTGAAAAATATAGTCGGTGCTTTAATTACTAAGAGCGCTCGGCCACATTCGTGTTAATTCACAAAGTGTCTTTTGGCAGCGCAGGTTAATATTTTCTAGTGCCGTACCGGAAACATTAATAACATTTTTTTTATTAGCCATTCTCTCGAAATTCGTATCTATTTTAAATAGCGAGAATGTAGAAAAGCCGAATGGAGACGGGCGATGACACCAAATTATGATATATTGGAGTACAGGTTCGCTTTGATAGTGAATTCGCATTTATCAAACGGGTTAATTAGCGTGCTTTTTTCCACCGAGTTTCTGCATTTGCGACGTAATCAGAGTCAGAGCAAAAGATCACAAATAAACGGTGGTCGAACGACAAAATAAAGCCTTATTCTTTCGACAAACCCATTGAATGAATGGCAACAAAACTTTCAAATACAATTTATAAAAAGCAGCAGAAAACTGGAAAATCCAAAACGATTAATCAAAATAAACCTATTAAAATTAATTGATGTGTGTTAAAACTTTATCGATAAATCGTTTAATGGTCGGTACTATTCTTTCTGGTGGAGCCCAAATGCGATCCTGCCCATAAATCGGGTTGTTTCTGCCACCAAAATCAACTTCTGCATATACGGATTGGGCGAGCTTTTATAATTTACGGGATCTGTAACAATACTGTTCCGGCGAGCGAACATGATTTAGGTCGTTGCAATATTCCAGTAGTCCGGGATATCTTCTGAAATATTACTTCACCCGGTTGGTCCGCCTGGACACACCGCTAACTCTACCATTTACTTATTGATATAAAACTTTATCGCAGGCCCAGGAAGATATTTATATGCGGAAACCATATGATTATTACTTTCCGGCTTGATGAGTGGTTGCAATGAATCTAGTTCAAGCATTTCAAACCATTCAGTAAAGACTTTAATCCATTTGTTTTACAACTAATAATTCGGAGTTTTATTAATTTTTTTTTGTCAAAAAAAATCGGTAACTGGTAATCAATGCCATTTTGACATGTTTTTGTTGATACTCAAACCCGTGTTATATGTTTAAAATTGATATTTTCTTGACCACATAGTAGGTACGGTAAAAAAGTGGCTGTAGTGAATAGTTTACAGGATTACTCAACCATTTGAAACAGACTTCATGTAGGTGCGGTAATTTATTTCAAGTTATTGAAAAGTTACTAAAACATAGATGCTATTATATGATTTAAGTTATTATTTTATTCAATAAATAAACCTTAACTGCTTTGAGTAATTAAATATTATTTGCTTTCGTATGGAATCTCATCCGTTATCTATACTAACAAACTACGTTTCCGAAATAGTGTTGACAAGATGGAGGTACCGCATACTCGAACTGCACATCTGGTGCCCATAGCACATATTAATGGACACCCACCAGCCTTAATATTTGTATATACCTACTAGCTAGTAACCATATATCACGAGTAATGAGGCCATTAATTTTCAAGGCAAATTTTTCTTCGTCCCTTCTATAGGCGTGCCGTCTGCCTCTTAAGCGAAGTGTTGATGTCCATAAAAGATTATGGAAAGGCATAAATAGAAATAACCATGTAAATTTCCATGTACAAATCCTTTAACGAATATCAGATAAATCATACAAATACAAGACTGCGGGCGTATGCTAAACAGATTGTACAAGGGTGAGTCGGTTATTATCTAGGTTTTACTACTACAATAGGTCATAGGCACACCCCGCTTTGATATCATGTTTGTCGCTAGCTATGTTTGGATATCTTCATAAACTTGCATTTGTTTGTATGTTTAGTACAATTGTTCACAACGTTAAGAGTAATTGTTCACAAATCCAATTATCAGGTTAATTTTCCAAAACACTCGGCTGCTAATGTTATAAAATTTTGTAGTCAGCTGCGTAAATCGATGCGTCTTTTTCTATACCAACATGAGACGACATTCATCATAAAAATGGCCTGCTCTGTTAATCAAACACAGTCAGAAAATTATTATCAATCAACTCCATTCAATGGTTGGACATCCAAACAATCGATCTTCAGTCTTCCTGATGTGTCCAACAACATGTTTCAAAATATGGAAATTTAAATAACAAAACGCCTACAATGGAATCAAACCAGTAGATGTGCTCGAGATATGAAGACAAATCGAAAAGATATTCAGAGATCTGGATAATTTAACAATCATGATTTATTATATTTATGGAGCGTCGAGTTTTGCGTTATAGTTTGTTTCGCCTAATTAACTACTTAATGTATAACCGTATAGTCCGATATTTTTTAATTATCAGGGTGATTCACAACCTTATGGACACATAGCAGGGCGTGTAGGGGACCTCAAAACTAGTCGAGTTGCCATTTCAGTTTTTTTTCTCAGGCCTATGGTTAACGAAATACAGGGTGTTAAAATGTTTTCAAAATATTGATATTTCCTCTTTAACTCCCACAGTTTACGAGATATTTTGCTCAAATTTTTAACGGAGGCTATTGTTTAGACCTCCTACCCGTGGATAAGCTAAATGATTGCGAAAATCTACAGGGTTTTTTTTCTAGAGGAAGGAAGATATCGCCCGTTAAAGATTATTAATTATTAAACTTATTTAATTTTATGAAATGAATTTCATAATAAATTGAAATATTCGTTACATTTTTGTGAATATTTATTTGGATTAGCTTACAACCGATAAACCTCAATTATTGTATATTAAATTAAAGTAAAAAAAATAACCTTATAGTTAACTCGTCAGCCATCCCTATTTTAACTTCAACTTGCACTTCAAGCTTTCACAAAAAAATGTGATCAAAAGGACACAAAAAAAATTATAAGAAAATTTATAGAAAATCACCAAGAAACCCTACATGGACTTATCTTTGTGCAAATAATTCGAAAACGAAGGCAGATACGAAAAAACTGCAAGAGATAAAAAATCTTAAACTGAACAACAATTTTAACAATTTGTTCGGTCGAAGTCCGTGGCGCACCACAAAAACGTTTGGGGGGTAAAAGGGGGGTATGCCTCCCTATTACAAAAGGGAGGTGTGTTTTTAAAAAACACACCCTGTAGATTTTTGCAACCAGTTGACTTACCTACGGGTCAAGAGTCTAAAAAGTAGCATACGTTCAAAATTTGAGAAAAATATCTCATAAACTATAGGAGTTTAACCTATAATAATAAACTATAGGAGAAAATACCAAATTGTTTTTTAACTTTAATACCCTGTATCTCTTTAACCATGGGCCTGAGAAAAACAATTTAAATGGAAACTCAACTTGTTTTGAGGCCCTCTACACGCCCCTGCTCTGTGTCCATAAGGTTGAGAATCACCCTGTATAATCGTTTTTTATATTTATAATCGGCTAAGAAATCCAACTGAGAAAAATGTTGCTTAATGTGAAGGTTTTTGTTACTTTTCTGATTAATTAGCAAAGCTTTTAAACTAAATGTTTTCCGGAGTCAATGAGTTTATTCCGCATTATCGCCCTTTCTGAATTTCATCAAAAAACAGGGCTGACACTCTCCCTATTCACATTTTGAAAAGATTCGAAACATTTCCGATTTCACCTCGCGCTATCTTTAAAGGACCCTTTCATTTCGATCCCCACAGTAGCTTCGAGAAAACCCTCCAAATTGCGCTAGAGGACAAATTGTTCCACATTGGGATTTATATAGATACTTCATTTTAGTGGTAATTTTTTCAGCGCGACTTTTTCGTCCCATTTTCATATGAAATTTCATCTTTCTGTCAATTTAACCGAAGAAGAAGAATTAATTGAGGAACAAAATGGGTTCGTATGTCAAGAACGTTGTGAGAATGTTCGTGAAAAGTGATATAATTACGACAAAATATTACGTGTTGATCAACCAACTTAGCAATTACCAGGTTAAATATTTCATAAAAATCTCTTTTTGTACTACTAATGCTTAATATCGAGTACATCGCGTGCATTTTTATAAATACACCCAGGAATTTCAGACTGGTTATTACTTAAAGAAGACCTTAGGAATTTCCGGAGCCTGGATCATTATGAGATTCTTTCGGCGCTATACCACATTACAGAACTTTATGAAATAATTTCCTGCACTTGCGATATTTCAGTTGAAAATAACAATATTATTATTGCCGTGCTCAACGAAACAAAGTAACTTTATGTTACTTTTACTTTTATATGAAATATTGCCCTTTCATTCTAATCAATATCTGCAGGCCAATTCAATCTATAGGAAATATAGGAGAATTATTCAAAATATATCTTCTCTTGACGCTAATTCATATGGTTCTTCTGAATATTCCCTGCGTAAAGAGATGAAAAAGCATTTAACTCCAAACAACTTTAACACGAACTTTGGAGGATTCCCTAAAACAATTTAAAAATATTCAAATGTTACGCGCGAAGCAGTCGACAGGAATTCTTCTCATGTTAAAACTTGCAGCTAAAACACCCGTGCATGCACGATTTCCACTAGTCAGCGCATTGTGCATGTTGTGTGGAAAAACTACTGGAAAACTTTTAAAAAATCAAATAAAACTAAAATGGAGTTGTTGGTTTTCAGCTTTGTCGCGGTCTAAATTAAACAACTGAGAAATTAATCAAATTAATTGCTGAAAGTTTCGCCCGTATTGCACGGGAGAAGTGTGTTGATACATTTTAAAACTTTATCTGTTCCGTATAGATATTTAATAGTACATAGCGGCATATTATGAAAATATGTTTTATCCGTAGCCTATAAAAAACTTCCGCAATGTTAGTTGTCCCGCCGTGATTAAATGTCATCTTCATCAATTTAGTATACACAAATATTGATTTGAATGCAGTGAAAGATATGGGAAAAGAGCAGTTGTTGAATGAATTTTCTTATTAAATCAGCAATGGTTAAAGATAGTTTAATATTCAACGCTAGCATCAGTACACAAATATATCCAAAGAGTTTGCATAATTCTGTGTACTTATATGAACGAAATTTTCAATCTCTAGGTGAGCAGAAGTATAAATTCTGGCAAATTTATTAAGAAGCACCGAGAAACGTAGAAATATTTCTTCTTCTTTTTGTATGGAAACAGTAAAACCAAGCCTAGATTGCGCGACATATTAGGACTATACAAATATTCAAGCGGTTGGGTTTTCATTAAATACTAGACTACAGTTTAAAGCGGACAGGCCTCAGAACAACGCATCATAACATAGTGGCAGTTTTCACAAAAAACGCAAAATTTGAACATAATATATTAAGGTACACGATTAGGCCAAAATGTTATGCTCTAACCCACTTTTTTGTCCATTTGTCAGCATCAGATTGAGCTGATATTAGCATTAAATGGCTCTTTTAGTCTGTAAAGTTTCAGTTCTCTAGCACTAAGAGTTAAAGAAGTGTATTAATTTTTCCGCAATTTTTTCACTTGCAAATTATGCGCAAATATGACGTCGCTTCTTTCGTCGTATCTCAAGACCAATTTGAACTACAGAGCTTGTTTTGCTATTGTTGGTTAGAGAATAAGGCGGAAAGGGCGGCCTCGTATTTGCTCCAATTTTGCAAAAAAACCGCGTAAAACTAATACACTTCTTTGCCTCTTGAAAGAACCATTTAATGCTCTATTTAGTGATCCAGCTCAATTTCATCCTGAGAAATGTACAAAAAAGTGGCATAATTCGTGCAGCATTGCGGCCTAATCGTGTACCTAAATATATTACAAATACATTGATTCCCGACAGTTGCGACACAAAACTGGTCATTTACTTAGATTAGTTAATATCGCGTTGGTTTCACTAAATGTACCCCTTCCATTGACCTGTCAGCTACAACGGGCTTTCAGCGAACAGCCACTCAGCGTCCATCTATTGCAACTATAATTGACAGTTTAATGAGGATGTCTCGATTAAATTTGCATTCATCGCTTGTAAATCAAACTCAATCTGGTCAGTGTTCAATTAAGCTTTTTTCATGTGACACTGACCTGTGACTAAATGGGCGATATTTCAACTCTATCTTAGACAAGCCAAAAAGTTCTATTAAAGTGAATTGTTGAACAGGCTATCATCGCAATTACTGCGTGTGTGCAAGGAGTATTGCGCTCCTTGCACACACGCTAATTTCTCATGAGGATTCGGAGAAACATTGTGATCACAACAGTGGAATTTATCGAATTGTTTCGATTTGAGTTTGTTATCATATACTAATAAGATATTCGCTTTTTTATCTGTTGGTACCTAAGGTTTCCGATATATTTCATTATGTCTTATAGAAATAAGGCTATTATTATTATTATTATTTACTTAATTTTTCTGCATCAATCAGGTCCTAATGCTTCGACCAAAGCGGACGAAAATATTCCAATGAAAATCTTTCGGACAAGTTATAAATTCCAAACAAAATGTAAATACAAAACCTAGCTTTGTACTAAGATTAAATAAAAACACGACTTGATATTTTAATTAGACTTTTCGTCTTACTGAGGCCTGCAGAGTTGCGGTCACTCCATCTGTCCATCCATAGCAAGAAGCGGACATTTGCTAAGCCTGCGTTTTTCGGTCTCTCGATGCATAGAAACTTTAAGACTTTCAGATCAATTAAATGTATTTTAGTAAAACACTAGCAGCGAAAGGATTTTAACCAGTCAGCAGTGATGAACTATTCGCACTGATACGCCAGATTATCCTCGTTCTCTGCGAGCTCTATGAAGCTTTTGTTTAGTAACAATATACACCGCAAGGGATTTATATGGCAAATTAAATTATGCCGTATGAATATTTGATGAGCTGGATTAGCTATAAAATGACAGGTGTGCAATGTTAGCAAAAATGTGTTGATCGATCTCTTTTAGACATTTGGATTACCTAGAGCAATTTTGCGACTTTATCTGATCATACAATAATACATTAAACGAAATGCATTATACATGGAAGCAATATTTTCTTTATTCGAAATCAGCAAATGTTTCCACTGCACTACAACTATCAGCTAAATAATAGTGCTAATGTAATGTAAATTTAAAGGAGCACTATGTTTTATGACGTGCGTGCCTGCATGGGACGGGCTACATGTGTGAAATACATATTCCAGTATAAAATACTATTTACGTGATTTTTAATCTTGATGATTCAATAAAAAATATTGACCGATTGCCAATGCAGACTAGGCACGGCAAAGTATTTATAGCCTTTCTTGGAATACGATCAAAAATAGTGCATTTAAGGGTTTTTAAGGCCACGACTTAACACGAAATACATTTTTTAGCATTTGATCTCGGAAAATCTTGAAAGTCTCGATGCCATTCATCATCGATGTCATGAGTTTTCCTTCATGTGAAGCTAGAGCTCGATGAAGAAACGCATACAAATAAAGGAGATTACGTGGTTGTGATAAGGCTTGATGAATAAGTGTTTCAAAGAACGACTTCCTGTTCTACAAGATTAAACCTCATACATTTTCGAAGATCGACAGATATCTGCACTCTGTGCGCTTTTAGACCTGTCAGAAAAAAACTTTTTTATTTTAATTTCAGCATTTTAGCGACGAGTCAGCCTCAAGTTTGCGAGTAGATCTCCAAGATAAAAACCGACTAATTTATTGCTAAAAGTTGCCTCTACAATGCGGTTTCCAAGTTTTATCTCTCCCGCTTTCACTCAGCCCCGTACTTTATTCCTTTAATTAAACAATTTCTCTTAGTTTAGTTAACCTTAGTTAAATGAACGTCACCTGTAGAAAATCAAACCCAAAAAGTGTAAGCAATTAACCTGATTTATGTGTGCCGGCATGGGTTCTGGGGATAGTTGCGGAAAATTAACAAATATTTTCTCGCATAGAAAAGGATAGTTTGTGTTGTGATGCCGGCAGGATTTATATTGCTAGCTTTTGGTCTCAACTAGTCAAGTTCATATAAAAATTAATAGATGTACTTGGTATGTGCATCCGATTTAGGTGTTTGATTAAGGTGCAATAACTTAGACATAAGTTTACCATATAGAATCAAATATAGAAATAGTGATTTAACTGATCTTCACCTTCTATGCACTCCTAGCGACCTCCTCACCACTTTTAAGTAAATATCACTTTCTAAGTTCGGATCGATTCGGAAATTGAATTTCTGACACCAGATTTATTTGTTCTCGGTGTCCGAACCGTAGCAGCCGATTCATCACCTATCCTCGGGCCATTACAGGAAATAACTATATAAAACCCGGAACCGATTTTTAAAGCCTGTTATTATCAGTCTTATAAAAAAATCGCAGACAGTATTTATTGGCCTCAAGTTCAGTGATAATTTAGGAGAAAAGTTCGAACTTCTTATACTAATTTGAAAAGTTTGTTGATCCACGTATGTATACTGTACCTGTGTTGATTCGTAAAACCCTGGAACGTTCAATAAAATTGATATAACGGTTACGTCTTCAATTTGTATAGATCAGGTAATTCAATGGAAAGCCACATGTAAATCTCTTGTGAGAACGCAAATGCACATTCATCCGGGATTAAAAGATTAGAGAGGCAAAGTCAGAAGAGCTCGGGACACAGATGTACCATTCGTGTATCTGTAAAAGTGTTACAAAAGTAATTAATTTGCCTCTCAATGACATTTAAGTGTACCCCCTGTACGACAAGGTTTAGGCTATATTTCATTCGGTCACTGTGGGTGTTGATTTGATACACATGATGAAAGCGTTAACTTTTCCAAATGGTTAGATAATGGTTTAGTTTTAGCTTTAACACAGATTTGTCACAAACCTGATAAATTGGGGATTCTGCAATGTAATTTTATATCTCCATTTTGTAATACAACTGTAACCTTTAACAACCCGTCTGATGAATAAAGCTTCTAAGGGAGGGATAAAGGCATTAACTTGAAAGTTTCCAATTATGTTCTAAATTGCATTATAAAACTTAAAAGACTGTTTCTCAACTAGAAACAGAACAACCGACATCGCTAGACTTGAGATCATTGAGATGCGCATCAAAGTGCATACGTTGTTGTATCTGGGTCGTAAACCAGAAATCGGCTGAGATTACTTTTTAATCATACATCGACTTGCTCCATTACACAAAAATCTTAATGGGTTTTAAGTGTTTTGTTCTGGCTTTATTTCTAACGATCTTTAGGTATGTTTCCTTGAAATAGAGTTGCCCCAACTATCAATACTTAAAGCAAAGGCTGTAAAGGAGCACTTCTGGTTGTATTTATGGATGTTAATGTATATTAAAGTAAATAGAAACATATTTCTATAAGGTGTACGTTTCGCCACTAAAAGAATGTATTCAGATTAGAAAATTATCTGAGTGCGCCAATAAAGCCTACACCAGAATTCCACCCAAAGCACAGATATTTCTATTATTCTTCTCTCTAAATAAAACATGTAACAAGGGAATAAATGTCACCAATTCAAATTAGGGAGAACGATTAAGCCTTCTAAAAGTTTCAAAGGGCCGGCATAATCAAGTGTTTCGCTCCGGTTAATTGCAGCCCGGCAGAAATAAAACATTTTTATTCCGAGTTAGGCTAATTTGCACTTATGAGGATACCAGAAACGCTTCATGCATGTTAATGCACTTTGGACACCGGAAAATACGCCTTTGTTTTCGTTCATTTTTTACCTTTGTTGGAAAACATAAAAATTTGGGACCAATGTACCAAAAAGGTACAACGTTATTGTGTTTTCTATTCGTTTATAAACGCAAATTGTAAATTATGCTTTACTAAAGTTTCTTGAAAGTATATCAATCAGTTAATTCAAACCAGAGTAGTGAATGGCACTAAATAATAAATGTACAATTTTCCTTTGTTCCAACTAATTAAATATCAATTGTAATAAGACAACATATGAAAATGACTTAATCCAATCCCATAGAGGTCCACTTGACTAATCTCCCTAACATTAAATTACTTTAGAACATCCCGAAAGTAAAGTAAATGGATGTACAGATGCCAGTCGAAAGTTGGCTGCAGTTCTTGGCCCCTGATTAGGACTCTGGGACATGATGACCTATTTAAATGATAATCCTCGTTGGATGCGAATGAAGGAGGTGAAATTATTAGACCTGGTTCAAATTGTGTTTGTGATGATTTAAACAGCAGTATCCTGCAATTCAGGGCGTTCCTAGGGATGCCTTAAGCCAATAAATCAAGACGAGCTAAAAAGTATTGATGTACATTGAACGGAAGCAATTAATTACTGCAAATATGTGCAACGTGTGTAAACCGTTACTCTTAAGCTTAGACACCGTACAGCAATTAACAAAGGAAGCGAAGCAACTAAAGAGAAGAAATCGAAACGATGCCAATTCCTTAAGAGATGCAACAATTCGCTATCGACAT
Source organism: Dendroctonus valens (assembly GCA_024550625.1). Lineage (NCBI taxonomy): Eukaryota > Metazoa > Arthropoda > Insecta > Coleoptera > Curculionidae > Dendroctonus > Dendroctonus valens. Next base: position 77,826 of record JAJTJO010000398.1, read on the forward strand.
ATTTATAGAATTTTCATCGCATGTTGGGCAATATTATGACCGATAGTTTTTGTTTTACCCTTATCAAGTTTGGCGTTTTCTACATTCATCTCCCAGTGACCAACCTGTAAACATTGTATGCTTTATAAACGTAATATTTTAATTACTTGCTTCTATAAACAATTGTTTTAAAGTGGCTGTTTAAAATACTTTCTGTGTGTCGATAAGTGATTAAAGTACTGTCAACGCACACAATATCGCGTCATTTTGGCAAACATCGCAGCGCCGAAGATTTTTGCTAAGTATGATTGTGATTATTTAACTAGTTGGTGAAATCCAGATTATAATGCCTAGGTTTTTTTGTATTGATTTGAACTTCCCTTGTGGATGCAGCAGTTCTTTAAATATATGAGGTTCGCTAGCTAGTAGCATTCAAAATGATATTTTAAACGTTCCAACTTGTGGTGTAGTGTTGCTTAGCCAGGAGCTATCTGTACTTCAATCTACAGGAATAGGCTGAACCAGGATTTGAATGGAATAGATTTCCATTTTCGGGATTATGATCGACAACGCGAGTACATCAAAGTCACAGGTGTGTGAAATTGAGTGATTTTTAAAGCGCTTTTCAAATGCGCGAAACGTGTAACGTGCCAAAACAAGCAATTGACAAATGGACTTTGAACGAGTTCTACTATGAAAACGCGTTTTCCGTTCTATTCAAATAGACTTTAATTGCCCGGCGACATAATCACGGACAAGTTGTATGCGATTTGCTTTTTACATTTATGGTATTTCCCTGGGTGAGTTCTCGTTTTTTAGTCACAGTACAGATTTAGAAGGTGGGCATTTCATTATTTTCCACTCTATTTTGATTGTCTTTAGATATCAAGCTTAAACGTTCAACTAATTTTCGAGGCGTGGGTTAAATTTGCCAGCTGGTTAACTCGTCAATCTGTTTATAATCGTCCTGTGTTTGCCTAAGCTAAAACTTTAGCGTTTTAAAGTATTGTCACGGCACAAAATGCAGGTAGTGTGAGGGACAAAAGGGACTTCGATGATCCTTATATGTATGCCCCAAAATGACTAGATCGAATCATGCTAAATTCCTAATTACATCCAGCAATACTGCTACTACTGCTGCTACTACTACGTACATCCGTCATCCGTCAATAATGGGGACGGGGGTATTTTTTACATGTTATTCGTCGATTCACCATGTTGATCGAGTTCTGATCAAATGCTCTAATCCACTTTATTTAATGTCCGTTGATCTTTGTTGAAATCGGTTATCTAGTTCGCCCCCCTACACGTTCTATTGTTCTTAAACCTAAAAAGTACGGTGAGCCGTTGTAGCATTATGAGTATGCAGATGTATAATGTTTGTAAAATGTCGATAAATAGTCTTCGCCTCAGGCTCGGTTACTCCGAAAATATGAATCTATCGACCTGCGATCACCGCATAACATGCTCATTAAGAACTGCATACACACGTAAACATACGTATTTTGAGTTAGCAGATATAAATTTACCATTGAGAAGTCTGACTCGTTTCCTTTGCACATTTATTATTTTTGTCTCGTCAGATGCGCATAATTTGAACCTGTGCTTATGACAGTGGCGTCTCCAAGGCCCCGAAACATACGCCACAATTGGGGACAAAATCTACTAATTTATTTCAAAATTTACATGACGGAGGAAAAAACGTAATTTTAAACTAAGCATTTTGCCTCCCTATCAGTGCTTTTGAGACTAAGCCAGTTCATACAGTCAAGCGCAATATCGGTCCGTTTTAATGCTTCCATATGAGCTAATAGGTTACCATTCAATGGGAATTTCTTATGGTGGATTTTACTTTAATTTAAAAACTTTACTTATCGAACATATGTTTTATCTGGAGTGCTTATGGAAATGGACGAGTTTGAACAACATTGGTTATTACAAAACGCGCTTGAACAAGTAAAATGAGGGACCACCAAAAGCTTTTTTCTTTACATCTAAAAATACTATTCTCTAATCCATTAAACAAGACTTAAGCGGATTCCTGCATTGACGCCACTAATCAAACAATGCATTTTACAAAAATTTCAATAGGCTTCTGTTTTATAAACACCGAACAGGAAATGGGTGTGAGGAAGGCATTTGGAGCCTGGCCAAAAATTTAGGATTAGAAACCATCATTTAATAGATTGGTTTAAACAATTTATATATTAGCTTGGGACGTGTTTATTGGGACGAGCTTTTTCTGTTTGAATAGGTTGCGTTTCAAGCTAAGTATTTCCTTCTTATCTGTTTAATGAATTCCTTTGAATAGGTTTTTTAGAATCATCAATAGCAGATGCAAAAACTGAAAAACAATTCTCTTGTAATTGAAGACGCTCAAATACCCTCAATCACTTTTATGTTGGGTTCAAATCCTCATACTTTCTTACACCTTGAAGCAACTAATTACGGCGATGGTCTAAAAAGATACCCAAAACATATGCTATATAAAATTTCAACTTATTTAGTATAATTTGAGCCTTAATCCGTCCAAATTACATAATGACAGGGTGAAGAACCTTTAAGAGATCACCACCTCGGGCCAACGGCAGTTGGGGCTAGAGACTTCAGGATTCGGGTATCAAAAGGTTTGCATTTTGGTTGGCCATCCCATTAGGGTCGTAATTTTTATGTGCAGATCTGTTGTAAGTAATTTAATCCCGAGTCAAAAAGCTGCTTACCAGTTTGGCTAATGCATAATTTACTTGCTTTGTTAGAAAATGGACGCTTTATTTCCGTATTTTCAAACGCGTGTTCTCGATTTTATGATTTTGAATTTCTTTCGCTCGGAGCTTCAAGTAGAAAGTAAAAAATATTTTATTAAAAAGCTGAAGCGGGCTCTTCGCCGTTGTAATAATAGAATCCTTTGAAACTGGCCCTTTGCCAGCTTTGTTTTTTAGCAAATTGTACATCTTTGATATCGACTCATTTAATTTTCCTGAAAAATCACGAGTTATTCTTGTGAAGATTATTAGACAACAGATGACCGAAATGTGTCAAAGATGAGAAAATAACAGTACTTAATTAATATGGTAAATATCCAATAACAAAGCCATATATCAACCACGTGCTTATTTTTTTCTCGTTAATAACGAATAGTAACAATTAGGTTAATTGATTTCTATTTTAGATTTGAATTAGATTTTCAATAAAAATTTACCAAACATTCATGTAGTAAATAGGTGGGACAGCATTTAAATTATTAGTAATAACTGAAGCAAAATCGGGCAGTTTTGGGTCATACATCTCAAAACCCGGAGTTATTTAGCTGGTCGCACATCCCGGAAATATATCCCGGAAATGGGGCGGCAATAGGCGGCAATGGGGTGACTCTTTCTACACGAATCATTGTTTACTATTTCGGCCACGATTCTATTCATTTAACGAACAATGACCGCGTATGCTTTAATTTAACTGATGACTAATTTCAATAACTCGGAGAATCTGACAAATGATATGAATAGATAACAAAGAAAAACTTGTATTGTTACTTAAAAGCTGCATAAAAATGTTTTGGTTACATATAGCAAAACTTAACCATATTACCAATTTGGCATTGGCCGATAAACTGTTTAACGCTTTATTTACAAAGAGGACTGAAAGAAAAATGCCAACACAATGATTCTAAATTTCCATATTAAGTTACACAGAAAGACCGTTCGTGACTAGCCAAAGCAGGATCGATCAAAGAGCCGAAATATGCCGTGAAAAGACCATGTCATTCAGTCGCCTCTCATATGGACAAACAGCTGCTAAAACAGTTTAGGGTTGAAACCCACCCAAAGGGCGCAACATTTTTCTACCTGTCATATCTTCATCATAAAAAGTCAGGGCAAGGAAGGCTCCCTTGCGGAGGTCCCACCTCGGTAATTAAGTGAGGATTTTGAATGGAAAATGGTGTATTTAACGTCCCGCCCCTGAAATTATTCAGTTGGAATTTTTCAGATCCATTCATTCCATGGCAAAGTAAGGTAACATATGGTTAATATATTATGTTCATCACTGCTTGCGGATATGTAAAAACCTGAAAATAGTGTTTCGGTTTTTGCTTATCGTCAATAAAACTTAAATATGTGCCATGTGTCGCCTTCCTGAATTAGACTGCCCTTTTCTAAATAATTTTTTTCGGAAAATCTGCTTTGGAATTTTTATAGTACCTAAAAATGGTGCTGAACATCGTTTAAAACAGCTCATCTTTCACTGCAGACAGCAGTTAAAGGTACTAAATAATTTTGACCTCAATTTCACAAAATCGTAAAATTTCCACAATTGATAGATTCATTAAATCAGCACAAATTACATTGGCGGAAGCGCAACCATTAATTACCCTTGTCACTTTTTAAATATTCTATTTAGTACCTAAATGATCATAATATTTAAGAGCTAAATAGAAGTAAACGTTAACCCAAGGCGAAGAATAGATTAGTCAGATCATGTGGGCAGGAAAACATATGTTTCTGGCAATTAAAAAATATTGATCGGCTTGTCAGGCATTCGAAGAGGAATGAGGACAATTGCTTGTGGCAGTCAGAAAACAATTAACTTGAAGTAGACACAAATGTACATTTATAATGAAATTTAGTTTGAACAGTTTCTGACGATTTGTACGGTTTTCGAACAGTTTTTACCAAATTGTGCCAGCAAGAAACATTTTTTTCAAAGCCGCTTTTCACGTTTAGAACTCTTAATCACATCAGGGGATTAAAAGCCAATTGATGCATTCGTCAATCGATGTGAGCAACTTTTTAACTCGCCGCACGTCAAAATTAATTAAAAGCTCTTTGTAGTAGCAAAGTTTAAAGTTAAATCACGAATTTGTAGCTTTTTAGTGCCCGTTTGTCCGAACGGCATTGTTCACTTGAAGACGAAGCGTTCCAAGGAAACAATTAAGTATGAACAATGGATCCCGTACATTGTATGTCGGTACTCGCGGGTTTGAATATGTAAATTCATTATCATAATAATTAAAAATAGCAAGCGGATAACTTTATGAAACAACACTTGCATGGACTAAGATAAAACTTACCTAGTAGGTTATCAAGCCATAAAAGGTGATATTCCGACGATCACGAAACTGAAAATTGCGATTTACATTCAGTCACATAACTCTTAAGAACTTAATAAATTGTCCAAGTTAATGCTAGGGTATTTCCTTCATTAAAATTGCTTTTTTAATTGAAATACCTACACGATAGAAGGAAATTAAGCAATAAATGCACCAAAACGGGTTTGAAAGCGTTTTTAAATGAGAGTTGGCGAACATGAGCCATATTAGGGTTAGAAAACATGGAAACTTGCCTCAGTTAATGAGACATGTTTTTGCGTCGAATGATTTAAATAATGACAACTAAAAATGCAGACATTCATGTGCGAAGATATAAAGAAAAGATATAAAGAAGTTAATCACCAAACGGCAACCTAATTAATCTTCTTTTAGTTGACAAGCGTTTAATAATAGCTTTATTGGCAAAATATTTTTCTCTGGTAAGTCGAATACTTTGAAAGGAATCCGTCGCTTATGATCATAGACGTATGTAAAGGGTTTAATGGAATATTTTTTAACTTCTATAAGGTTGAGTTGCTTTGGCAATCATGAATACTAATTCAGCTGAACTCGGAGTCTCATGCAATAGTTAATAATTTTTATTAAAATTTATTCTCAATATTTTTTTCTTTTTGTATATGTTTGTGAACCAATGTTCGTAATAGATAAAGTAATTTCAAGTATAGCTAGCACATAGTGATGTGGCAAAAGTACTTGATTTTTTCTCTAGATTCTATGAAACTGGACCCCCAGTTCAGTAAATTTGTTCCGAGACCATTAGTCGCCGACAAACAAAGCGGTGTAAAACGAAGATAAACATACTAATAAACCTAAAAAGTCCAATGTTATGTAAATGTAATTCAATATGGGATCCCAGAGGTCAGTCGCTGTAATCCGAGCTTATCGCGTAGCTGAACTACAATTCAGTTTTTGTGATACTTGCACGAGGGGTTCTACAGAGAGCGGCTTCCAAAATAATTGTACTTAGGATTTTTGCTTAAAAAGTAAGCTTTTACGCTAATAAAACTGGAAAATAAACAGGGCACCTGAAATGAGCATTCAAAATATGGAATAATCTAGTCGAGCATTCAAAAATATATGTTTTTATTGCACCAAAAAAATGCACTGTTGAAGGATATTTCATCTTCACGATCTTTACAAAAGTGTGCTTGTGAAGGCAAAAAATTTGCAACTTCTTGGGCATTTAATTTAGTTGAAGTAAACGATTTGTACTCAGGTATTTAATAGTTTACTTAGCTGAAATTATTAGCACATAATAGATTTAGCTGAGAAACTGGTAAAGCAAATCTTAGTAAGCTCCACTTAATTGGCCTGTATGCAAATCACATTCCTCCCATTATCGTAGTCCAGGTTTTTTCACTATAATTTCGTATAATGTGCAGTTTAAACGCCTTTCAGAGGGTCATAAATCCAGGGTACCGGGAATTTTGAGACTAGAATATGTCAACAACGCTCGCAGACGTGTATGAGTAATTTAAGTAATATAATGTTGGCAATAAATTACTAAATTACCAAGAAATTCTGTGAAACGACCAGTTATTTGGTATTTCCATGTGACGCCAGCCCGAGGAAAGTGTCATATTTTCTGTAAATGTTTTAATACGACATTCTATTTTGAATTTTTCTGTTCTATTTCGGTCTTGTTTGTTCAAGTTTTTCTCATTCTACTTAGTTACAAGGCAATTGCATTGCTTTTGCACAAAACTGTACAAGATCATAGCTGTGTCCGAAATGAAATAATTTTTAAACACTTGAAGAGGATGTTAGAAAGATAGTTAGTCAACCTCTTTGTGTGCGAGAGCGACCGAATGTAAATCCAACGCACCAAAACGGTTTATCGAATTCCCCATGTATTAAATTTCGGCAACATCTGATGGACCAAAAGTTTGAGAAGCCTCGCTCGAAGGCCCAGGATATTAATAAACTGCACCTTGCAAGAAGTTCAACTCGCGAGTAAACTAAAGTTTGGACAATAATTAGGAGGAGTAAACCGAAGGAGCGCTTCTTGTTGTTAAGCGGCTTTGCTGGAGTTATTGCGCACTCCAATAATAGTTGTTTTGTCCATGGAAGTTTAGTATTAACCTATCCTCAGGCAAACTTGCATAATTGTTAAGCTGTGGCTTAGATCGATTTGTCTTATTTATCATTTGTCTCTTTGTATAGCATAAGGTGTACTAATAATTGTCAGTAACACTGAATACTAAATTTATGAAGTCTACTAAGTTTCAACGACAATTTGTCAACGTCTCGATCGACCAGTGGCCAAACTTAGGATAAAGATTATGAGTTTTCATCTCATATTTTTAGGCATTCAAATACTTGCCCCGCCCATCAGTTTATCAAACGACCTCTCATGATAGTTACGTTCAAACGGTAGCCCATTCGAGTGATCAGTAATAAATAATTTTTTTTAAAAGAAGCATCTAAAAATTCTTTCTTTTTTAGTACTATAAGCGTAAATTATTGCTGTCGTAAACTCGCCGACGTACAACTTTCAGTTGGAATGTTTCTAACGCTCGTTAGTCGAGGTGGTCAAATCCCTTCTATACAAATATTTTAACTGGAGAATTTATTCTGTGCCACCGATGTACCTGTATCTTGCTGAAAATCTTATACATTAGGTCTAATCATAGTTGGGTATATTTTCCTGACTGTACTTTAATTACTTCAAATTATTCCTGGGTTTCAGTCAATTTTATTGTTTATCAATCGAAATGTTACAAATACGTTTCGGTGTCTTTCTCCACCATCATCAGTTTGTATGTCTAGATGTTTCTACCTTCACATTTGACTGGACCTCCTGAAGGTCCATCAATGTGATGATTGTCCAGTCAAATGTGAAGGTAGAAACATCTAGACATATAATCTGATGATGGTGGAGAAAGACACCGAAACGTATTTGTAACATTTTGATTGATAAACAATAAAATTGACTGAAACCCAGGAATAATTTGAAGTAATTAGGTCTAATACAAATGCGGATAGTTTTTCGAGTGCGTCGCTTCATTTCGGTTACGAAAACCGTTTGGTACAGCAAACCTTTTCTACGGACCAATTTTTTCTGTGGTATCCTGTTATTCTGCAAGCAAATGATCAAAGTTGCCAACTTACTTCACTCGAGCGTCTAAATGAAATAATATAACCGAGAAAATCAGAAACAGAGCGCTTTAATCTGTGTGTGCATTTGGAATGAGGGTGCTCCAGGTATTCGGGGTGCAGATTATGTCAGACATGACGAAGCCGCCGATTAGAATGTTGTAATCTCCAAGTGCACGCATACTGTTTGTGTTTCCGGATCTGTTGGTAATTGCAGTAATTGATGCGCATTGTTTTATTGAGAAAATTATGTACATAGTTTGGCAAAGAGATTTACAGTCAAGCAAATCGAAAACATTCGAACACTTGTTAACCCGTACTCGACTCTGGCGTTATCTGGCGTAGAAAATTAATTAACCTGACTTTAATTACTGAGTTATTTTTGCGAGAAGGCCGACATTTAATTAACAAACCATCTTACCATTCGAGCCTTAAGTTAGTTTTTAAATAATTGCATCATGTATCGGGGCGGAGCAATAAAACAGTTGAATGAAGACGTCAGTGCTGTTCTTATTTTAGATGTAACAATTATACAATCCTCAATGCTTGATCTTCGTTCCCCAAAGCCAACTCTCACCTCACCTCACTACCTTGCAACAGGCTTACAACTTTGTTCTTTGTCACCCCGAAAGCATTCACGAATCTCAGATCAACTTATCCAATTCAAACCGCATTTCCAGTTGACAGCTCAGAAGTAAAAATGCAATTTTCTCTGACATTAAAACGAAACTTTTATATTTTGAGCCCCTTTTATTAAAGAAAACTGCGAGGCATGACGATTCCGATTCCTTTCGCCCCGAAATTGGACCATTCAATATATCTGATTAGTCTAAAAGCACACAGGCAATCCGCCCTAATGTTCCGCTATTGAATTGTGTATGTGTGTGAGTGTGCAACATTGCTCATGCATGGAATAGTAAAATTTGGCGAGGGTTCTTATTTTATTAACCGCAAAATTGCGTTACCCGAGAACTCCGAGTATACTCATAGGCATAAAGTCGATGCTTGAGAAAACGGAAAAAATCGGTCTGGAACAGATGTTTTGACTACTTGGTCAAGATTCAAAGAATCGAATTACTTTGTGGGAGGACTGGGCCTTATCGCCAAGATAAATGGCGTCATAAGAGAGCTACATTGACACCCGCTGAATGTTCGCAGCTCGTTTCCACCTATTTTTTTATCGTTTCAGTGATAAACTGCCGATAAAGTATTGCGATAAACTTATTGTAGTTATTAAGGTTTATGAACACGATATTTATACAGTATATATATAGTGCAGCAGGATGAGGAATTTTTAACAGAAATTCTATGGTGTTAACATTTCGTATATATTATGGACAAATTAATTTCAAAGTTCAAAGCCAATAACAAATAAATGCATACGAAAAAGTTCACCATTCAGCAAGAGAAATTCTGATTAAATCTGCATTTACCGATCTCTAACATTGATGGTTTTTCTTGTAGACAAACTAAATATACGAAAAACTTCTAGGAGATTAAAACACTCAAAAGCTACTTTTCAAAATCCCAACCTCACATGGATTATTACTACCAAACAGCTCTGAGACGGCATCAAGCTCGACTTAAGTCCATTAGCTCTAAAATGTTTCACTTTATCTTTCCTAAGCACCATGACCACTTACGGTTGTTGCTTCAAAAGCACATTATTATGCGCAATACAAAAACCTTTTTTTTTCTTTGAAGTTGGCGTTAATGCTCGAAACGCCGTAACATTAAGTTTTCATACGTATGGAAACCGGTTCTTCACTTTGTTATATCTTTACTAGTGACAGTTTCTGAAATGATCGTCTTTTGTCACGTAAGTCCGAACGTGCTGATAAAAGGCACATTGACGAGTTTTTTTTTATGTTAAATCTGCTGAGAATTGAGCTTGAAGTCTGACCCCGCGGAAAGGACCATGCATTTGAGAACGCCAATGGTAGATACTAAGTTGACAAAAAGAGACGGTTCTCCTTCATGACATGTCCTGTTATCCCTTCTATCAGCGCGTAACAGCATGTAACGCATAGCATTACATGATGTCATATCTGAAAGATGCCCATATTTTTTTTTGTAGAACTCATATGGAAAATGAAGCACCCTACACGATTTGGGTGAAAAATAATGGCAAATCTGATATTTGCTGAAAAGAAACTTGCAATATATAATAGGTTCCATAATAAAACCATAATAATTTTGCCGAGACTATTCGAAAATTGTTCTAAAAATACGTGATATTTGAGACACTTAACGTATCTATTTAGATCATTTTTTTCGAAGGAAGTGCATTTTAAAATATTTTAGCTTCCCGCAGGGTGCGTTCATCCGTAATATAAAATGTGGTGATCTGAAACCTCATAACTGGATCTAAAATTAGATTTATTCCTTCATTATAGACCAAACATTGCTAGAAAAAATGTGGAGCTGAAAAATTGATTTATTTGTGGGAATATTAGGCTAAACGTATTTACTTCGTACTTCAAACCAACTTGAGTTTCGCGCGTTGCTTTAGTTGTTACGTTTTAACACAATTTAAGTTCATTTCAAGTCATCCATTGCTACAAGATTACTGCTTTTTGGGCTCTTGGATCGTTTTGACTTCCAATCCACTGTTCACTTGTAACGTTTGGGTTTGGTAAAATTAATATAAAAATCAAGGCACTGTGTCCAATAAAAATATCTAGGTGTTCTAATATAAGCAATTTGACGACCTTCATGCAAATAGAAAACTGTTGTTGGAAGGCATTAACGGAAAGTCTAGAGCTGTTAGTCGTTTATTCGTAAATAAGAAATACTTGTTGGTTTAAAGACTCCGATTTGCATACGTATCTCTAGGCGCATCGCAGTTTCAAAACGAAAATTTTAAGAGTTCAGGTAACGATATCATCTGAAAGCGGCCATGAATGAGATGAAAAACACGATTCTGGTTCATATGCATAAAGCATTTTTGGTCGAATTATCTACCCTGCGTGAGAAAGACTACTTCGCACAATTCTTTGTTCGAAAATATTGCATTTGCGGAGATGCTCTTGATGTTAGTTTATTAAGAAATTCCACACTTTGCCAGTATGCTAAATATTTCATAATTTAGACTAGCTAGTTGGGCTTTGGCGTTAGATTCCATCAAAAATATTTGGAATTAAATTTTCCGCATAATCAAGTACACCTAAGAGGAAGTTCTCCAATTTCTGAATTCTCTGGTTATTGGGGGAAGTTCTCCTGCAGAGCGAATGCAAATTAATACAGTGTTCGGCAGTATAACCTCAAGCAAAAATATACATTTTTTTAAAAATCAGAGCAGCATGAACAAAAAAACTTGTTCTCATAATAATAAACTTAAGATGAAACAACTGATTGGCGATGAGTTTGCAGCTGGCTCAGCGTCGTTAACCATAATCCAAGTTTCCGCATCAGTCAGTACACTTTCACTCCCTCTAATGGAAAACATAACGATAAATAATTCGGTTAACTTCCCCTAAATCAACCACCATACTGCATTATTTGAGGTTGATGGATGCTAATAAAGGTAATTAAATTATCTATTATGATATGATTAATATAGTAATGCAGTTTGCATGGTCAGAAAATTCTACAGCCCTCTTTGTTTCAAAACAAAGGGCAACACATGTCAAATATTGAAAAAATATGAACATATCCATCCACTGTAATAATATCTCGTACTAAGTTGCTATAAATATATAGGTACCTTCCTAAGGAGGTGCAAATTCACATAAAAACATGACGGTTTTTGAGTATGTTCCAGCGTTCATTATTAGGTTCGATTCAAAGGATCTAGCCGGGTATAGATTATTAAATCTGGTGATTGAAGGAAAATAGGGCTAATTGACCGTGATCGATCACCGGCATAAAACATCGAGTATAATCAGTGATTCTGTGAATGCCGTAACATCCGTGTTACTTACGAGACTAATTGCAACCAGTTGTTGTTGATTCCGTAATTGAATTCAACTTTGTTCGACTGCAAAATACAAGATAACTGTTAATTGCTCTCCCGACTATAAATTCCACTAAATTGTCGAGTTAGTTAACGTGTATGGACGATATATTGAAGTTGAAGGCAGTTTCCGATTATCTCGCTGCCGCGTTACACGAAAGTTAATGTCCCCGATAAATTATCTCCGCCTACAATTCAGCTGTTCGTTTTTACACCGCCGCTTTTAATTATCGATAAAATCTACGTCATTTTTGGTGAAGAACCATAGAATGTTTGCTAGATTGTTAGCTTTAAACCACATAATATTTCGGATCTATTACCAAACACTGATTCATGCTTAAGAGTTTGAGTACCCTACTTTAACAGAACTATTGTCCTTATATTAACATGTAACGTTGCCTTTGACGATATAAACGCAATTTTTGGCAAGGCTTAATGCTCAGCAAATACGTAATCAACGAAAACAAAAATAAAATTGGTCATTGCGCAACCAGATGTCGGAAAACGCGTATAATTAACATATAACTAGTGCAATATAAATTCGCAGTATGTATCATCAAGATGGAAGAAACGAATGTTGTAATTAATTCTGTTTGGCTTACGGCATCAGGTTGGGATGTTACTGAATTGACTGTGGGCTCATTACAACTGATTACACCCTTGAAAATATGCGCCCGAAGGGACCCGAAGAAAATTGTGTGAAATGCGGACTGATTAGAATTCAGAAGACATTAGTGGCGCACCCAAGGCTAAATACAATAATCATGTTCTTAGACTTAATTTTATTGAGTTAGCTTGCTGAGGCTATACCTTGTAACGTTGTTTTCATGTGGAGGGTCGTGCATTTGGCGTAGATGTTCAGGGAACTCAACTACATAGCACAATTTTCTGCAGAATCATCGTTTATCAATTATCCCAAAAGTCGTCAATTCGAACTACCAATTTCTGATAGTTCGATATTTTGTAGTACCTTAAAGGGCGTAAAATGTTCGGACTTGCATCGCACCCTAAACCGGATATTGTGTCTTTTTTGGTAATACATTACCAGCCATTTGAGAAAAAAAGTAGTAAGTAGAAATGGTCGAAAAGAACTATTCCTAATTAGACTTCGGTCCCTATTCCAGAAGGGAAATGCAAGTCAAAGATCTGCGTATCTAACACCACGTTGCAAAAAATAGATTATCTCTGATGAGATTATAATGGCTATATCTCTCGGGTAAATCAAAACAGCGCCTCCTATCTGCATTTCCACACCATTTCCTTTGAAAAGCTCTTTATTCAGCTGGCTGTAATCTTGTATAACTACTGGAGGGCTTGCTAAAAGGATATACACTCAAATGCTAATAGAAATCTAATTGGTCCATTAACTGGATGCCTGTCTTACCTTCTTAGTCCTTTCAAAATTCAATCACCTTTGATATCGTTAGAATTCTTAATAAATTTGATAACTCCCAATTGGTGGGAGCTTTAAAGCCTTACAGTGTTACAGTGTTATTATATCAACGATTTTGATGTTCAAAAGTATTACATTTTAGGTACTGTACATGTAAGTAGAATCAAGAGTTATTCCAGTCCTGTACAAAGCCTCGTTTGCCACATTTTTAACTCAGGAAAATCTAATTAGCGTTTTAGCGGCTACTGAAAACGCGGCCTTTCAAAAGCGACCTTCTTCCCTCAAATAATAAGAAACCACCTGATTTCAGGCATATTTATGGCAAACTGTTAATTTTGTCATATGATAAATGCCTTCAATAAATATTCATTTGAAGGTATACGATTTCGTAAATTGCCGTTCTTATCTTTTAGTCGCTTTATTACTCTTCGCTACTTTAATTCAATAAAAGTGTTTCTCCCGAGAATATTTCCATTATAAATATCAGCCACGAGCCCCGCGAGTGGGTTACGAAATAAATACCTTTCTTTTATTAGGTTTTTCCTAAGGGAAGTGTGTGCCTATACAGAATAGCTTTTTGACGTTTTAGATTGCAGCAATTAAATATCCCGAAAGGATTTTTTTAAATAAAACGCGGTGTTTCTTGTTGGATTGAAGCTTTTTGCTTTATGTAGCAGTGACACACACGTAGGATATTTGAATCCCTTTGCCTTCAATTGATCCATCTCCAACTGCGGAAAGGAAGGGTTGGCCTATAGTAAGCAGATTATATTAAATTCGCTGGCGATTAATCCCCTAGTGCTGTGGCCATCGTCGAAACATAGTGTCAGAGGGAGAACTGGACTTTAGCCATGATCTATGACGGTGATAAAACAATGCTATAATCGCTAGATGTGGCAGTATCTATGTAGTTAGTATCTATTTCCAAAAGTAATTTCCGTTAAGTCTTTTCAGTGTCAGTAATTGGAAGTTCGATTTTTCTTAGCGTCATGTTGAAGGGTTTAGCGCCCTTATTTGCATATTTCGCATGCCCATATGTAATTACATGTTCAATAAATTGTTGTCAGCTTAACTTCGGAATGTTAATAAATAAGGGTCTTGAGCAGCGGCTTCGCAAGGATATTAATGATTGTGCCCCGTACAAGTGTTGTCTTGTCAATTGAATGTGAGTATTTAAAGGGCTCTAAGCCGAGGTAAAAACAGCCCGAAACCTAAATGGTTTGGCCAGGATCGCACGCAGCCTCTTAAGGCGCTATCCTCCAATAATGCAATAAACTGAATTATATGCAACTATTCGGACGGACCCTAGCCCCTGAAAATCCCTATCACGAATTGTAAGAAAAAATAATTTGTTTAAATTTTTAAATTTGAAAAAGCAGCCCGAAATCTAAATGGTTTGACCAGGATCGCACGCAGCCTTTTAAGTCGCTATCCCCAATAATGCAATAAACAGTAAACATCAATAAACAATAAAAATGCAATTATTCGGACGATTCCAGCCCCTGAAAATCCCTCCCACGAATTGTAAAGAAAAAGAATTTGTTTAAATTTTTAAATTTGAAAAAACAGTCCGAAATCTAAATGGTTTGGCCAGGGTCGCACGCGACGTGTTAACGCGCTATCATGCAATAAACAGAATTATATGCAATTATTCGGACGGACCCTAGCCCCTGAAAATCCCTATCTCGAATTGTAAAAAAAAGAATTTGTTTAAATTTTTAAATTTGAAAAATAGTGCGAAATCTAAATGGTTTGGCCAGAATCACACACAACGTTTTAACGTGCTATTCGCCAATTGCAAAGTAATGCTAAACTTACCGAGAGCTGCATTGTACTACCTGAAAAGAAAGAAAAAAATCTGTAGTAAACTTAGTCTAAAACCCAGTTATTTGATTGGAAAGAAAAGGAAATAGAGAGAACCGAATAAAACTTCAATTGTTGCTCGAAAAACTAAACCCAGTTCAAGCTAAGGGTTGATAGATTTATAATCCTTCTTACCTGCTTATCTGCAAACTAGCGTTCCATCGTCCATTGTATATCCATTAATTCTACAATAAGTATCCACCCGGATTTGAAAATAAATGTGGATCAAATTCAGTGGTTAACAAGCAAGATGATCTACCGCACTTGCCTAAATGGCACGAAATTGGTACATTTATCCCGTTTATGAACAAAGAACCGACGACCGACTTCGTCCGTTGCCCACAATAAACTGAACTAAATGTTCAGCTTTTCAAAAAAAGTTCGTACAGATCTTACATAATCATATAATCGTTTGCTTGGTGGCCCTTCGTATGACTCATTGCCTTTTCCTTTGTTACTCGATTTCAGTTTGTTTACTCTTGACAATTCGGCTTTTTTGCAAGTAGCAGCCTACAAAAGTCAAAAAAACAAAAAAAGTTTTGTGAAAAGATGTGGGTTTTCAAGTTGAAAAAAAAATTGGTTTCACTGAGAGTGAAGCTTTGTACTTTGGATATTGGAATTATAAGTAAATTTAAATATTTCTGATTATTTGCAAAATATGGAAAAATAAATTAGTTGAAGATTACAAAGTGGTAAAGCGTGAATTTACTTAAATTCCACCAGATTTGATTTTCTTGAAAAAGCAGTTGTTAGCGAAACCAGAATGTCCTGTTCCAAAAATAACATGTAAGATTAAGTAGTGGTCGGAGCGATTACGGTGTACACGCACTTATCAAAACAGCATATTCGATTGTCGGAATGTCTCCTAGAGGAATTAAGGAATTAAGAATTAAATCGTGGACGTTTTATGGAATTGGACGCTTCCAAACTAACCTCGATTTTATAAAAAGAGCCGAATTTACCGAGAAGTATACAGCAGTCGATGAAATAATTGCTATTTTCCCTGTTAAGTGTCCTGACCGAACCTTATTTCGAATAATTACGCAGTTAATCCTTAAAACTAACAAAAAAAAAGCTAAACTACATTCAAAAAATTACTTCATTTTGTGTTGTGTGCAGTGTTTGAAAAAGTTACATATTTTTTCATCTTCTAATTTCGATTAGCATTGTAATTTGTTCGGACACGGTCCCACCATACAAGGAGCGCCATAAACACGAATTTCATTATGGAAGAAATGTACATATCCCAAAATATGCCTCGAATATGCGGAATTCGTTATTAACGTGTCTAGATCACTAAGCAGCTTTACGGAATTTTCATAAGGCGATCAAGCTTTCATTACACGCGATAAGATCGCCACTGACATTTTTTTAACTCAAGCACAGTAAAGAACAATTTTAATTTCATCCAAGCTGTTTTGTAAAGATTTGAGCTGGAATTCAATTGAAGCTCTACTCAAAGGTGATACAAATTATGACCGGCAATTTCGCTTTGCTCCCGGTCGAAAGTAGGAAATATTTTATTAAAAAGATGTGCCTGCCCGCCTTGATGTCGCAATAAGTTAATATTTGGAAACTTCCATGCGTTTCTACTTCCTTTCTGGGCTTTACTGCATATTTAACTAGAATATTTAAAATTTTTCAGGCCAAAAATAAAGCAGAAGTGATTCTATTTGTTTGAATTTCAATTCACTGCACTCAAATTAAATATGTCTCGTAAAAGAGTCAAATTGTTCTCAGACAAAATCAAAACTTGATCTAAATAATAAATGTGGAAACATTAAAGTCTTCGGCATTCAGGTCTGGCATTTTATAAACGTAAAACATCCACTTGAGTTAAACTATTAAAGACGAAGAGTGTATGCGAGCTAAGCGTTGCAAAGGCAAAACCCGCAGCCATTCAAGTTTAAAGATAAGACAACATGTAATTTATTTGCGGCTGTCCTCAATTGTATCTTAAATAGTCTTTTTCGAGCTTTGTTTCGACGGTACTTTAAATATCATCTCATCAGTGCGTGCATTTATCTCGCAAGAATGGACGCACAATGTGAAGAGAAGCTACCGACTTTGGAACCTACATAATTAAGAGTCTTGGGCATTTTCGGCTTCTTTTCATGTCCTGTTGGAATTTGCCATTTAAGATACTCCGCCATGTAGTGCTGATATTTTATTGCTTCTAAAAATCTCGTCAAAGCGATTTACCGTCTGGGGGACAACAAGAAGTACATTTAAAAACGCCCTTCAAATCATATAGACGTTTCATAACATAGATCATAAATATCATAAAGTAACAGATATTTAGAAGTTCTAAGGTCACTGGAAAAATCAAGGTACTACTGTGTGAACAAATACGTAAACTAGAATTCCGCAACAGTTCTTCGACGACCTAAATTTTGTTTCATATTTACCTAAGCTGAATTAAGCAAAAATTTGCGGAAAATTAAGCAAAAACCAAAATTCTCTTTCCCCAAAGCATCTGGAGTTTAATAATTGCCAGGAAATAAGTCCCGATTTTCGGAGGATAAAATTTTTCTTTATGCCGTCAGGATTTATTTTCATGCGGTTTATAGTAGGTCATGGCTTTGCGTTTTCGATTTAGTTCTGAAATTTGTGTAAAGATGGAATAATTTCAAATTTATTTGTAGCGCATTTTTCCTGTAATTTGTATTATGTTTTATTAATTTCCATAACGGTTGCGTCCTTGCAGGTATGATTAAACATCTGATGATTTTGAAACTTACCTTAACCAATCAAACAATATCAATCCTGGAGTAACAAAAACCAGCGTTTAAAGTTTGTGTAAGTATTTAGTAAGCTTATAGTCGGGTCCTCCTCCCAGATCCCTCTAAACGTGACTAGCCCAAAAATCTTCACAACTATCAAGTCACGTTTAATCGCTATATCAGATCAAAAGTAATCGAACAGTTAGGGAAAAAACTGCAAGTAATTTCTTAAATACATTAGAAACAACTAGTCGAGCTCCCTTCCTGTTATTTACCGGATACTGTCGGACTTGTGGCACGAAATAAGCACAATAGAAGGGGGATTTTGCCACTGTAACGAAAAATAATAAATTATGGGGTTAGGTTAGTTATATGCCCCAGTGGATGGATGCTGGCTCGGCTCACTTATGTTAAAAATTCATCTGTTATCGGGGAAGCCAGTCGAAAGTTTATTTGGACAATTATGAGCTCTGTATATCTGCCTCAGACATAACTTTTTTTGGATCAGTCTTGCAGATTTTCATTTTCGGATGAAAGCTCAGATACTCTGTTTAATATAGCTTCTTGTAACCTTTAACACTTTCTTCTTAGAAACTTATTTCGTAAACATACTACGCCGTTGACCAGAAATTTGCAGGGCTTTTCCATTTTCCATAATTGCACCATTAAACGAGATAAAGTAAATTGCCAAACGTGGAACTGTGCTGAAAAGCGACGCAAGCGGGAATTTTGCTTGAGTTTTCAATAAACTTTATACTCAAAGTTTAATTACAAAAGAAATAGCACGGAAAGGTTCTGGTAACGTTTTCATATTAGCACACGAGTCCGAATTTATTTATGTTGCCGACCATTTCATCTAAATTACTGCGCTAATAAAGGTTTTCAGAATAATTGATAAATATGAATAAACCATGACATTTTACAGTTAATAAATACAAATTTAAGATGGAGGTTTAGTCAAATTGTTGTCATTAGGATGTTAGATACAATTCAGGTACATTGATTGCAGACAAATTAAATTGCTCACAAACACATGGAAAAATAAATTAAATTGTATATTACAATTCACAAAAGTATCAGCGACGGTTGAAAGTATCTAAAATAGATTGTTATTGCTGGGAGAGAAGACTTGCACTTAGCCGATACTGCATGTTTCCAGACCGCATATATACTTAATATGTCAAGTTGTCCATCAGTAGGGCACAATAATCAAAACAGTGAACCACAAAAGCGAAACATTGGCAACAAAGAAAATCAAATTGGGGTGGGTGTCTGTGCAGATGGCTTTTATTTTAACACAACACTCACCAGTAAAACACAAAAGATTACTGTGCTGCCCCAAATGTTTGATATTAGTCTTTTGTGAGTCGTATTCGACTATTGCGAAATAATTTCTTTTAAGTTCTGTTTTCCTTTGGTTTTAGGTAGGAATATTCAATATTGATTCACCAAACGACGCAACGTTCTATTAAGTAAATTTGTGGCTGAGAACCGTCTTTAAAAGACAAGGTTAAATGCATCCAGTAAATAAATTAGATGTCATCCACACCACTGTCTTGAAAAAATTCATATCTAGATAAATAATCGCCTAGTGATAAAGTCCCTCGGGATCATCTCAGATAATTCGTTTTCCTTGTATGTACTTACTTGATTGAATAGTCAGTCGGCCAAAAAAGCGGCTTAATGGAAAAGATCGTCTGGATGGATCCATATAATAAACTTCCGAAAGTTTGATTGTACCAAATCTTTTTACTGCTCTTTTATAGGATTTATATCTTTCTGATTTTACAGCTTTCTAGATTTTTTCGCTTAAATTGCATTACAAAGTTGGTCAAATATATCGCAATCGCTACAAATATATTATAATTTCAGCAACAAGACGACTTTTTGGATTTAGGCTACAGGAAAATAGCTCAAGTGTTTTCGAGGACTTCAAATTATTTCGAAACATTGTCGAGTATTCACAAAAATTTCCATTTGGCTGAAATTGGTCTATAAATGTAGACAGGGTTGCATCAAGCACAAAATGCTTTCACGATTTTCCTCTTGCTATTATTCATTTTTAAGATATTATTCATATTCGCCTATTCGTTTCGAACAAATTACCAACATTTTCTATTCTTAACCGCATCTGTTCTTTTCAGAACCAGCCAGTCGCATTTAAAAGAAGCAAATCTAAATGTTACAAGAAGCTTCGCTTGTGATAAAGGCTTTCAGAGGAATTTCCGGACAAGACTCCTTCAATTGATTGTGTTTATTTGCAGAAGCATTGTTAAACTCGTTTTCGGGCGCTTATAGAAGCGAAGATGCCATAAATGCAAGAACTAATTTGCTTGTGGTAAATGTAGAATCAACTAGAGCTTTCCGAGCGACTAATTGGATTTGACTGAAAGGGTACATTGCTGGATCTATTGCAGGCATTTGACTCGCGTTGAAAAACATGAAAGCTGTGGTTTGGTATTTTAAAAATGCCCTCTCCGAGTTCACATGGAAATAGGTATTTTCGTCGGGAGCTTTAGGTTTTTTTCTATCAAAGATCAATGGAATGCATTGGCCACCTTGCTGATGTCACTAATGATTTTGAGCTTCTTTGTTTCAGGCATTCCTAAGATATGTCGGCGACGTGTTAAACTTTTCGTTAATTCGTTGTTTCCTTATGCAAGCAGATGCAAGTTACCGTCGTCTCTAAAATAGGTTAATTATGATTCGGGGTATAAATTATTTGTCTATATTTTAAGTAATTTACCGTTATTTATTTTCATGCTGCCGATTGGGCTAATTTTTTTTATTTGCATTATCTAAAATCGTGATTTACTGTGCATGAGAAGCACCTACAATTATTTAATGGCAAACATTTCAAACATACATTGTGTATATGCGTTAAATTGTGAAGATTTGAATTTCCAAAAATAGCCCAAATTATCGTTTAGCTTTGGCACAAACATTCCACTTAGCCCTCAGGTCGCATCCACGGCATTTCTGTTATCTTTTGTGTTCCCATAAAAACATGAGGCTCGATATCTCGTAATCCAAACCGCTCAATCGCCTCTGTTCCAAATATTGAAACCTTATCACAATAACCAATAAATAACGGAAGTAATTATTTTTTTACTTGTTTCTGTGAGTTATTACGAGGGGGTAGACGATATTGGTGGCGCAAAATGGGATTTTTTGTTGCCATAGATTTTATTTGGATTACGAAATAATATTTATTTGTGTCATTGTTCGGGAAATTATTACCACCGGTTAGGGCGCATTGCTTTTGATTCGGTCTTTTATACTTTTATTGCAATTTCTTATTTTGCAATTTAATAGAAATTGGGAACTTAGGAACCGCTTTTTTGAATTGTAACCATTTCGGAGTCCTTGTCTGTTCTTGAAATCATGTAAGGGATATGAATAATTGTTATTGTATTAAGAGCACAACACAAACCTTAAAGATAATGCATTCAACCACTTAATTTCAAGAGAAAATTAAAAAAAAACTTTTATTACATAAAACACAACTTTACTTCAAAGAGATGATGGTAGACGGTTTATGTTTAGCACATGTGAGAAAATTTTCCGGTAGTTCACAGCTCATAAAATGCCAGGTCAACTCCTGTCTTATACTTATGCTTGTAAGAAGTTACAATCCGATGATTTACCTTAATGGATTTAAATTATTAAAATGTGAAAATGAATTAGGAAGTAAACTGTAAAGTGTTTTCAAGTGGTACAAGTTACTTTCACTATATTTTGATTGACCTTTTTGTGGAAACCTTGACATTTGAACTCAATGCATGTTATTTAAATTATTTTAACGGGTTTGAAAAAGCTATATTTTTCTCACATGTATTTAAGCAGACAATTTCTATATGATAACAGCAGGAACAAAGGAGAAGTGCTTTTTATTTAAAAATTTATTTGAAATCGGATAGCACTGGTCAATGCCGTTTTGCATACGACTGAGAGTATACTTACAGCGCTCAGACTAAAATAGTATGGAACAAAACAAAAAAAGTCAGGTAATTCTACTTGCGAACATAATCATGCTTCCAAAAATAGATAAAGTTTTGAATTCGAAGCAAGTTTAAAAGGCGCGTAAATTTGTCACCAGAGCAGACGAAATAACGCACTTTATGGCTTGTGAATGTATTAAAAGTGCCACCCACCAGATGAAACTATTTTACGATAAATTATGCAATTCCGACTATTAAAGCCATCAACTTTTGCTGGTTCTCTCGTAAACGTGTCCACAAAAAAATTCGGACATGAGCTTTGTACTAATTTTAGTTGAGCGAAATGCTGCTGGAAGTTTTCAATTTCATTAAAACATGCAAGCAGCCAAGCCATTCTCCTAATGATAAAGTTGATAACATGTACCGTACCGTATCAATTTGTTTGGATTTATAATTTATGATGTACAAATATTGGTCTTTGTGTGCCGATTAATTGTAGTTCAGTTTAGTAAATCTATGAATCATTCGCCACTCAGCCTTTAAGCATTTAGCCATAGCAGTGAATGTGTAATTTAGTAGAAGAGAACTGGGAAAGGTTAGTCTGACATAGATTGTATTTCATTTTTCAAAAGTAAAATATACTTTTAAGATGTGCACAAAGAGAGTTCTGGGACACAAAATATATAATGGTTCAAAAGAAATTGTGTTTCCATGATTCCAAACGAGAACAAGGTTAACTAAAATTCCTGGCCCCACGGCTGCTATTAATTCTGGTCGGAAACCTGGGAGAAGCATTTTATTTCCTCAATATCGGTTCACTCGGACGAATGCGGTCGAAACAATACCTCGTTTTTTCACAAAGAACTCCGGTGCCGACTGGTAGGTATTAACAAAATTAAAACATGTCCACTAGTATAAATCAATTTCTGGTGGACAGGAAAAGGGCGACATTTCATTGAAAAAAGTGAGTGTATTAAAAGTGTTGAAAGATCACTCTAAATGCCACAGTCTATAATGCTGTTGGATCAGGAACATTCAACATATTACATCAAATGCGTAGAATTTCTTTTAACCACCTCAATAAATTAGAGAAAGAAATTACACCGACCGCAATTTTGGCTCTACCACTAAAATGAATTCTAAAGCCCGTTCTCGTTTCATTAGATTTTTCAAAAGACCGAAAGTTAATGACGGTAAAATTTTACGGTTGCATTTGATTAAAAAGAAGTTGGAGAGCATAAACTTCGCTCTAAATGAGGAAGTTAAGAATTAATTTTATATAATCGAGATTTGTCTTAACCAAATGAAGTACGAAATGGAAAAGGGATACTTACAATATTTATTTTGAAATGATGAAGTATTTCTACATTTCTATTTTTAGTGAAAAAAATATCTTCTTTTCCTTGAATCAAAATGAGTTGTTCCGTTGAGTGTTCTGTTGATTTCCCAAAATATTCCGGTAACTTTTTACATTTTGCTCATCAGGGCCTTGTGTCATCCGCACCAACAAAAAAATTGTTGAAATGTTCACACATCGTGCCATTCATCTGAAGTCGTTTATATCACGTTCATATAATTGAAAACATGGCAGGTATTCGGCCCAGTCCCGACCCAAGAGGCTTCCGAGATTTTCAGCCAATAAAAAACAAATAAACCATTCGGAGACAAAGAAAAAGGAATTTTGCTGGTTTGCAGGAACTATTTAATTGTTTCGGTCTGCGATTCCCAAAGTCGCCGTCTTTTTACCGATAAATTACTTCTGCATTCCAAATAGCTCACATTTAATTAAAACGCAAGCGTGACTTGCATAATTCGAGTTTCAAGATTTTTGGATGGAGTGGCTAATTTTCGTCCAATTCTAGAATAGATAGATGTATAAATTCACATATTAAAAGCATTAACTTTAAAACCGCATAAATTTAACTTTTGACTAATTTTACTTCAAAACCCATTTGAATCAGGCAAAGTAATCAACGAATACGAAAATCAGCACGAGCAAAGCAAAATTAAAGTCGATGAAAGCGCGTTTTCTAATTTATTTGGCGGGGTAGATTAAAAAAAAAGGGCGAGAGCTTTTACCAGAAAATTTATTAAGATTTCGAGATTTTCAATTTTCCTTTTATGAGCTAACATTTCCCGGCGTTGCACGTGTTACATAATGTATTTCCAGCTATTATACTTACAATTTATTGCCTTCGAGGAGTACAATAAGAAAAAGTTGCTCGGAGTTTTACGTCGGTTGCTTTAAGCAAATATATGGCTTCATTTGCCAGCTGCAAAAACCAAATCTCACCTCTCTAACCTCTTGGAAGGTAACTTTTCGACAAACTTGGCTTAGTAGTTACATAAGAACTGCCCGCTAAACTTTTTACTAAAAGTGTAGCATTATTAAGGCATTCCAGTTTTAAAATGCATGTTGCTCATATATCAGAGTTTCTATTGCTACCTATATTAACGTTCAGGCAATATGGTATTGAATACTCACGCACTTTAGGAAGCAGAGTTTATATTTTAAGTCTTTTCTAGAAGCAAAGACAATTTTTCAAGCCATTATAGTCATGATTTTAATATAAAGCCGGTATTTAATTTATGCCACTGCTATTTGGTAGGAAATAGATTTTATGAACGCTTACCACGAAATATAACGGATTGGTCATTTATTTTCGGGAAAAAAACTGTTAGTGTAAAAGCAATATCAGTTGGAAATAAGCCTGACGAATTGTTTTTTTGTCGCTTTTGTTTGATGCAGAGTAACATAATTAGCCGATAATTAATAAACTGATTGAGCATGATTTTCTAAAAATCGATTCATGCTTTTTCGAGTTTTTCATAATCATAATTTACTCTAATTATTATTTATTTGGTATTTGGTAAGTACTTACTGTTGTGTATTTGTACAGCATTTTTAATAATAAATCCTTTCCGATATTAAATAGCCATTTAACTTTGATCAATATAGGACTAACAATTGATGAAAACGCACGCACACAAAAGGGAAAACCGCCGTGTAAAGTTTGAATGAATGACATCGGTTATTATGTTTATGGAATAATGGGATGAGAGGCCATTTATCATCCAAATTCAATATTTTACTTTAATTCTTCCATGAATAAATTTTTAAGGTCTGGTGGTTCGGAAGTCCGTAAATATTTGGAAAGGCAATGGAAATCTTTTGATATGCCTTTTTCATTTCTCAGCGACGTTGAAACGGGTTTTACATGTCACCATGAAAGATTAGCCGTTATTGGTCATTTAACAGTCGTTTAAACATTCTCCCTACTAGAACTACAATTTACGTGCGAACATTGTTACAAACTGCACGGAGGGTGGCGGATTGAGTTGAATGCTTGTTAATAAATTTCCTAGCAGAGGAATGCTGGCTGACAGGAAATCTCAGGAGCGACTTCATGCCGAGGCATAATAAAGCACAAGACGTAAAAAGTTTTCGCGGCAAAAAAACTACCCAAAACAAAGCCTTTTTGGAAAGTACTTAAAAATTATGTACATGTAGAGAGCTGGAAAAGTTTGCAGTTAAATCATTGAGGAGTAAGTATTCGAGTTGAGTCATCAGGGGCGCAACAAATCTCCAACAAAACCTGCTTTTACTACCGACACATTTTAATTATACAAAATAGAACTCGCACTCGTTAATAAATTATCCTAATTACGCGAATTTTAATAAATGTGGACTGAACTACAGCACGCATTTGTAGACTATGCTTTGCATGTTAATTTTCATATATTTAAGAAGCGCTTCGGGTTTTATGGGTTTATGCTGCTGGCTTTTGGAGAAATGTAAATTAATTTAGACTTTGTTGTGTAAAATATTTATAATGGATAATACAGAAAATCCGATGTGATAAACAAGCAGATGCTTTTTGTCTTTGAGATGTTTTCTTTTAGTCTTTGAGATCAGTCTCAATACATGTTGAAAGTGCAAAAATGCATTCGAGTTAAACAGTTTCGATTCAAAGATCCACTAAGACGACTGTGTTTATTAATTGTTCAAATAGAATAATTGGCAATTATAATATTGTCGAAACCAGATATCATTATTTATAATAATAGAGTACATCTAACTTTAATTGAGTATATCTGTATTGGAGAATAATTTATTTGCAATTGACAATATTTGGTAATACTCGTGCGAATTCATTTGTCCAATAACAATAGTTGCCCCATAGGATATTTATTGCCCGGTTATTCGAATTGAACTTAATTATTTTATTCAGTTTATATTAAGCAGAATAACTGTCGAGAGTCGGGAAATAAAATGAACCG
Organism: Dendroctonus valens; assembly: GCA_024550625.1. Classification (NCBI taxonomy): domain Eukaryota; kingdom Metazoa; phylum Arthropoda; class Insecta; order Coleoptera; family Curculionidae; genus Dendroctonus; species Dendroctonus valens. Next base: position 104,161 of record JAJTJO010000398.1, read on the forward strand.
TTATCAATATTGATGATTTGTGACATACGATGGTTTTGAAACTTGCACACAAGAAAGTACGTACATTGTCGCCTCATCAACAGACCCTTGGAAGATAATTCAATTAGTGACGGGTTGGTGAGTGGGGATCAAAATCCACAATTTAAATGCTTCAGTAGCCTTTATTTGATAACTATTTCTATTTTATTTATAAAACCATTACCCTAAGTATCATGTCTATACTCAGTCCGATTATAATTCTAATTTAAATATCGATTAAACAATTTTATATGTAAATCATCCATTTTATACAAACCAATTTCAGCATCGTAACAATTTATAAAATCATGAAAAATTAACTCAACAGAAGGTTCTTGTGTTCTCAACAAGAATTTGTCCGTAATTGGCCTTCTTTCTATATATATGTATGTATATATATATACTATATAGACGTGTATACGTGGTTAGAGCAATATACAATTACGTTTATAGAGTTCTCTATGATTACAGAAACTTTATGACTAGTAGTTCGATTAGACCCCGAATTAGTCTGGGCAAAACTCTAATGTAACTTGAATGAAATGTAAAGGCAAATGTCTTATTGACACGCCATATTTCCAGCCATATTAAAACATGGATAATCCATGAGAATGGCACGATTTCAGTAATCCGTAATTTTCAGAAAAAGAGGACGGTTAATCAGTCTTAAAGTAACAATCAATTAATTATGCTTATTGATTGATTAAACAGCCGCAATCAGTCTTATGTGTAATCGGGTTAAAATGTTGCTGTAAGCTCTACAGTATTTGGCCAAGGCTTTGCAAATTCATTGCCAAATTGCCTGCATAGAATTGACGCGGCAAAGCCTCAATTCGATAATTTAACAAAATAAATAATACATCTGACGAGTTAAGTTATAAAATGTTCTTATATTTAACTTGGAACCTTGCCCAGTAAATCAAGCAACATATTTTATTTGAATGTCTGAAGTTTCACAAGCCGAGTACAACTTAACCCCTTTGTTGTGGAATAAAGTAAAAATGCAAATTTTTGTTCCCTAGTGAGTTAGTGGAGGCATTGATATTGCCATAAACACGCTGTCAACCACGTTGAATATTCATGCGACAACTGGATGGATTAACAATATCTTCCATCCGCCACGTTTACTCACCTTAATTTCATTAATTTCCGGATTTGTGCCATGAACAAACAGATAATGGAATGTGTTCGGCCGCTTTCCATTTATCCTGGACCGTCGTATAGGGAAAAGTTCACAGAAATAGAATCATAAAGAAAATGTTGGTCCTTAGTTTTTGATTGGATTTCGCCGGTTTGTTTGCAATATAAATTAGCACAAGCTTTTTGAGGAAAACAATTATTTTAAATGTACACTTCATAAATATATTCATTTATCAAAAGTTTCAAAAACTACGTGCAATATCTGAAGAAATTTATTAATATTATATGTTTAAATGTGTATTTTATAGAGTCATCAATCTGTCTGCAAAGAAGTGCATTGTTTTACTGCCTATAGCACACTCTGCACCTCCGCAGTAACATTTATACTAAAATCAATCTATACTAAAATCAATTAATCAAATGCGGATATACCCTACAACCAACAGCATGCATCTAACTCGGTATTGGTACAATTTTCATGTCGATATTAAACGCGAATTTTTTTTGTGAAAAAATCGGCATATAAAGCGATTTTTAGTGCCGCATTAGCTTTGCATTAAAAACATACGCCGCTCGGATTATGCCGTTTTAATCCCCTTTTAAATACGATAGGGCGGCGAAAAACGCTTTTGCGTGCTTTATAGTGCGAAATAAGTTTGAACACGGTTTAACGGAAAACAGTGACCTGTTTTTACGGGACGTAATTATTCTGAAAAAAGCGAAAACTGGCCAACAAAAGACTGTGGCTTTGAAAATTTGCTTTGATGTCAGCCTATGCATGAGAGATTTTTTCCCGCTTCGGTATTAAATTCGATATTTTAAAAATATTTTAATACGTACAAGTTCAGAATTTGCAGAATGCTGTATGATCAATAACTCAATAGATCCAGGCTGGATTTGTTAATAAATGATTAATTGAAAACCAGCAGCTATTTGTCCAATTGTCGAATCACCCTGTAGAAAAGTATTTGCTCCCAACCTGTCGATTTCCATATGGTGTGTAATTATTCGGCTCTGTTAATTAGCAATTATCTGTGTGTATGCCTTGCTTTGTAGATGATAAAGTTTGCCTTACAGACAATAAATTTTTAAATGAAACGCTAATTACAGGCTGCGAGTATAGATGGAAGCGATCTATTTTCATCGCTTCAGGCAATAGATTTTATTAATTATTCGTTTTATTGATGATCTTGGGAAATGTGTTAGCTATAAGCATTTATTTATGAGAGGTTAAACCTAAATCAAATTAGTTAATATTAACAATGTTTCGAGAAAATAGCTGTGACTGTGAGAGACGTACGTTTTCCCTGTCGACCGCCTTTGCTAGCAATAGATAACGGAAAACATAAATTAAATTTATTCGCTGGGCTAATCGCTCAGGATTTCACTGTAAAATATGACGAGACATTAAACTTCGGCCGCACCACAATTGCGAACAAAATGGCGTCCTTGCTTTAAGCTTTTAATGCCTCGGTTTCGTTGTGACCGAGCTTTTTGGACATCACGCAAAAGCGTCACCAGTTTCACGAATATCCTGACCGATTAATACGAGCCAGTCGAGATTAAGCTGCGCAATTTTCAGCTTTAACTCCTGATGGGAGCCTGAAAAAAATATATTTATTGGTCCTTTTATTTTATTATTCAAAATTCTTTTTCACATGGATAATACAGACAAGACTATTGGACACGTACCTAAAGTTGAAATTCAAAATGAAGTACACTGAAATATTTCAAGAAAATAAATTGTTACTGGAAATGATTTGGAAAATCCCCCACGACCATGGGGCTTGACCACTTCATATGATAAACACTATTATAGTAACAAATAACATAAACATTGCCAATTAAAAAAAGCAACGTTTCAGATTTCGTAAATTTTTTTGCGTCTATAAAAACTTAAACTGCACTATCATAAATAACTAGGGATTATAAAATGTTTTCGAATAATTTCGACGTTTAACAATGGCTTTGTGATTATGGACATTGAGAGGCTGAAGCAGGACTTCACCTATGCTTTAACAAAGCCGGGAGATAAACTTTATCACCGCAAACCCATACCTTTTTATTTAACAATACTAAAAATTAACGGCCTCGACCGGACACTTGAAATGTTTCGACTTGCTATAGAAATCAGCTACTACTTGGCAATAAGAGTACGATGAAGCCCTAGCGCACATCAAGAACACTGCACCGGGAAGGATAAAATTAAGGCAAAAGTCCTGAAAAGCCTTACTCAAGAAACACACAACTGATCCTAACTGAATTGAACAACTGCATCACAAATGGCAGAATCCCAGAAACATGGAAAAACGGCTTAATAATCCCTATACCCAAAAATGGACTGGACAATACACAACCGAGCAACTACAGACCAATTACACTACTTCCAGTACTAGGCAAGATTTTCGAATGCATAATGAAGCAGCGGCTTGACAAAGTGATTGGAAAGTATATACCTACCTACCAATTTGGTTTCAAACAGCATCACTCGACCGTTCATCCGCTCTTTATTTTGGCCAACAATATACAAACTACCCACCTAACTGACAGAAAGACATCTTGCCTGTTTATGGACATTAACAAGGCTTTTGACAGTGTCTGGCATAGAGGCTTACTATACAAACTATACAAACTACACACACCAACATATCTACTACACACCATAAAGAACTTACTAGAAAACAGACAACTACAAGTACGAATTGACAAAACACTGTCATTTCCTTTTCCCCTGAACAAGGGCTCCCTCAAGGATCCCCGCTCTCACCGCTTCTCTACAATATATACTGCCATGACATATACAATTACAACTTACCAGACAAAAATCAAAATCGACAGATCGGCATACATATTACAATACGCAGACGACACGGCACTTATTGTACATGACAAAACTACTGAGAGAGCAGCTCAAAGACTCCAAACACTAACAAACAACACAATGACATGGTTTTATAAATGGAGACTAACACCAAACGCGTCAAAAAACCAACTTCTGCTCACAAACCACAGACTCAATGCTGACTCCCCTACAATAACTGCAGACGGCCAAACGACACAACCAAAAAACGACGTAAAATACCTTGGAATCACAATTGACCACAAACTTAAATTCACTAAACACATACGAAACATCAGGGCAGAAACAACAAAGAGAACAAAACACTTCCGATCACTAACCTACAAAGACAGAGGAATTAGCACAAACACCGCTACCAAATATATAAAGCTATTTGTAGACCCTTACTAGGACTATGGACATATACTCATGACCAACGGAACAGAAAGGACAAAACGTTATATACAAACAACAGAACAAATTGCACTAAGACTAATAACACGAATAAGACACCCCCAAAACCCACTACACAACCCCCCCACCCAACTACTATACGAACGCACAAACATGACAAAGATCTCGGAAAGACTCATACAGCTACAGACAAAATGGACAAACAACCCCTACAACTGGACCATACTGAATCCCCCTTTGTCTTACAAGACCAACCAGACAATCCCGCTTTCGTTTCCCTACACTAACGCCACTCGAACACTTACAAACGCTACGGACTAGTGGACAATAAAATAATTCCTTCTTGCCACTGAAATCTCATTTATTTAATAGTATTGCTAACCTAGAATAAGAGAATCTCATATTGTTTTCCATTTTGGTGAGGTCTCTGAAAGATGAAAAGGCAGTTGAATCTGAGCGATGTTGTAAATGATAAGCAAGAGGCAAAAGATAATATAGGTAGATATAATCTTCTAAAAACCGATAGCGAGACATTGCGCTTCCAACAGGTAGAGTCCTATTACCTGAAAAATTGGAGCGGGTAAAAGTGGACAACTAATGTTCTTAACCCAGCAGTTCAGTAAAAGATTCATCAAACCACTAATTATAAATGTAAAATAAAAGTTAATTAACAGCCCGCATAACAAACACACTCTGTAGAAAATTCGCATATGCATCGCTGATAATGATGTGAAAAAAGAAACGAAAAACATTTTAAATGCAATTACCTGTGGTGATTTATGCTCGAACGTCTCTTCGGTATGTCTTTACCGGATTTTACATTGAAAAATGCTAGACGATATGCTATGCAGCAGGTGGTCTTTATATAGGCTCGAATATTTTTTATTACTTTTTTTTATGATCATCTTATTGTCAATGGGCAAAGCTTGATTAATATGCATTAGACAAAATGCGAGCCTTAAACAGACGATAGCTGAAAGTAAATTTGGAATTATAAAGTGCATTTGATGCGGTGCGGTAGCATATAGAAATGTGTTGCGTATTCAAAGAACTTACAACTGTTTTTAAGTAATAGTCACACCTCAAACCAATAGTCAAAGTGTAGAATACCTATATATTATTACTTTTAAGTCACAAAAAGGTATATTGCGACTTCATTCATTGATAGTTCGCAACCCCAATAAAACAACATTGTATTATTACTAGAAGTTACTGCAATTTATTTATAAAATATATTACACAAATTATCTACACTGTACAGTAGAGTGTTTCATTGTCAGTTCAACAGCATAATAGTAAAAAATTAGATACAGGACATGTACAATAAAGGATCAACTTATATAGCACCAGTCAGGAAACTACGGCTTAACAAGAAAACGCAGTAAATATACAATAATATAAAGGAACAATAAATATTATTTATAATGGATATTTTACTGGTATACACGACTATCTCTGGGGAACATGTCAGACATAACAAGAGCTGTCGGGAAACGTACAAATTCAAGACACATGCCATGTCGGAAAAATCAATGATTGTGCTCGTTCGCAATTCGTCGAATGGTAAACAAAAGAGCTATTGGCCCTAAAACTCAACACTTTTTCGCTTAATTAACGAAAACTACTGGGAAGTTGATGCCTGACAGGATTCGCTGAGGTTTACCACAATAGCGATCTATACGAGGGATTGAGGAAACGGGATCCGATTAAATGTACATACAAAAGGACTTTTTACAGAAACAAAATACATTACTAAATGCTTAAAACTACTTTCATCACAGACCAATACGCGGGCAATTTTGTCGCGTAAATATAAAGTTCTTCGGCAAAACGTAGCACGCTTTCATCTCATCACCTAATTGAAAAAAACTAGTTTGCAAATTATTCTTCACTGTATATTGGATGCCAGTCACTGGAAATGATTGCATCTAAACGGCGTTTTGTGCGACTGTTATTCATTTCCTTTTATAAACTTTTTGTCCGCTCCAATAAATTTAGAATTTGGCTTACGTCCGAAAACCATGGTGACCTGTTAATAATTATGAAACGCATTCATAAAGCGATTGCAGGCGACATAAAAATGCTTAGAATCCCAGTAAAAATGGGAAAGAATAGAAGTTTTATGAGTTCAAACGCTTCGAAGGACCTCTTGACAAACACGTTCTCAGTTATATGTATGAACAAACAGACAATATTCTATCTAATGATTGTCATCGCGTATGGGTATTTCAAAAAATGCCGTCATTACGCAAAACATTTTAGCGCAGAAAGCCGAAGAAAACGCAATTATTGCAATTTAACATTTCTGCTATGACTGAGAAAATTAATAAAGATTAAAAATGATAATGTTTGCAATTAATTAGAGCAGTGCCAGCAATTCGTTTTGTTGGAGTTAAACGAAACCTCTGGATAATTACAGTGGCATGGTCCCAGGATTCTTCGAGGGTGCAAAAACATGCAAAGTTTTGCCGATCGCAAATTGCTGATTTTCATTCGCTCACTTTCTCTCTCTATAATATGCACACAAGTTACTAACACACCTGCTGGCCAAACGGACTAGTATAGACATGACTCGATAATACAAACTAAATGGGAATAGTCACACCACAGCAGCTCGTGTCACTGGAGATTTTCCCCGAAGACACAACACGTTTAAAACAAAAATCACGTTTATCACATAATCGGAGTCAACGATTGAACCAGACGAACATCAGCGACACCGCCAAAAGGAACCATGTACTGCTCAGACTACAACCGGCATTGAACCTGCTCAACCCTAAAGACTCTTCTTGAGCAGGACTACTGCTCCTGGATACCTTGCTACGCGTCACTCCTTCTATGTGATTTCCATCCAGTTCCAAAACGGGTGTACCACCTGGCCATCCTTCTGTGCTGTATCTTCTGTAGTTACATTGGTCGGAGGTGACTCGGACGTACGGCTTTGAAACGTTCGGGTAGTGAGACTCTTTATCGGTACCCTGCAACAATCAAAACAGACTTGAATTAAGAAACAAGTATTTTTAGAATATCTAATGTCATTACTGCCTTAAGTGTGGGCCTGTTTTAATAAAACTCCCTCATCGTAACAATTTGAATGGAATCTTCCTCGCTGGAACTTGAAACTGAATTGAAACGTCATACATACAATCTTGGTCAGAAGAAATATAATTTTGTACTATTACTGTACGTTTTATTGGTCAACGACCCGAGTGATTTAATCACATAAATTACGCACAGTTTAAATTTAAATAAGCTCGTGCTTATGCTTAAACAGGGTCTGATCTCACTTGCCGGACAAATATGATTTAAATTGGCCAAGTTTAATTTACAGGCACAAAGGCCAGGAATGCTTATTTTCACATTGCGTTCTACTCGACCAGGGACACATTTCGAAAATTATTTTTAATATGTTGAACGAACCATTTCATTTAATCTTCCTGTTTCTTGGTCTCATTGTTGTCGGTTTTAATTTCCAAACATCATTTAATACAATCATTTATTGAAGCGATGACCTGTAATCTGCTATTTAACATCAACAGCACATTGTTTGCATTGCTTGCTTTGTTCAGTTAAATCAATTAGAACAAAAATATTGCAGTCTAATTTCATTATCTTATTCTTGTTCCTGTGATAGTAGTAATAACAGTGATAGTAGTAATAACAAAGCGAATAATATCAGTGCCAATGCCCCATTTTCCAATAATGGTAAACCTCGCTTAGTAGCAAATTTAAAATAAATTTACCTGAACCGCTGCTACCAACTTAGCTGAAACTTCGACTAAAGTTTCCCAGAGAAGTTCGTTTTCTACATCAATAAGTATCAGCGAGTTTCTTTGCCTCGGTTTTTTAAAATGTCTAGCAAAGTTAAAATTATACCTTTTTGTCCGTTAACTGGAGAAATATTGGACTACAGTTTCAAGGTGTTTTCTCAAGCAGCACTCGAGCTTGAGAATAGAATTCAGAACTTACAAGTAATTAATATAGACCAAACTAACCCCTTGAGTATAGCCAAATACAGTCGATCGAATTGATAGATTTGCTTTTTCTAATCCCCCGACTAAAGAAATACAATTAAAATTGATTTAAGTCGACGTGCAAGTAAAAGTAAATATCCAAAGATTTTTTTGGAATTATTAAATGAAAACATGAAGAAATGACAGTAAAGAAGCCCGTAGTTTTCTACTCAAACATCTGTTACAACTCACATCGCGCATGCACGACAAACTACCTTTTTGTGAAGTATTATACCAGTTTTATAAATATTTTTATTTCTAATTTGGAACATTTTCATTCAAGACCAGTGTTTCAATTTACGCCTCCCCTGCTATAGGTGGTTATATTAATGTCGGGTCCATCAGAAGCACGTATATGAAAATTTTCATTACCGACGGTATGCAACATGAATTCAAACCACCCATAATAATCAAGCAACCCCCAAGTTTGGCAACATCACCACCTGTCTTTATCTATTGTGTGTCGCTACCCACCCGATTTTGTGCAGCTGGAGTTGCCAGTTTCTAGCTGTTCTTTCTAGTAGTTAATATGAGAAAAAAATAATAATTTCAAAACTAAAATGGTCAAATCAGCACCTGAATAAAATTGCGCATTGAAAAGCTTCATTCACAAAACTTACCGGTAACAAAGTTAACTGAGATGTCCAGCAAATAGGCTTAAACGAGCCCCTAGTGGTAGCATCTTGGAAAGTCTGGAACTGATTGTCCCAGTCGTAGGATACCAATCTAGACTCAAGGGTCATTCCTGCGAGCTCCGGAGGAGCTGCTATTCTTACTGGATTGGAACCCCTGAAAACAAAAAAGGACTATTGTATAATCAAATATTTCAGAAGAAACTTTTGTTTGTGCTGATTTTCTGATGGTGCTTAAATATTCTCAAAGTTGCTAGTTAACTTGTTTGCTTTTGGGAGCCTTTAAGATATGTATACTTTAATAAAATTCATGAAAAAAAATATTAAAAAAACAATAACAAATGTCTGTATCTACCAGAATATACAAATTGCTAATTAATTCTGTTCAAACATGGATAAGAAGACAATACTGAAACGTCCCAACCAACACACATCTCTCGAATTTCCTCTATATTAAGCTCGCGTTGTTTAAACTTCTGAGAGCTTGACGGCGGCACATATTCAGTTCCTGCTAATATTGAAATTACAAGTAGTAAACTAACAGGACCTAATTCGCAGGATACGACTTGCCATTAATGACGGGCAAATACAAGGGCTTTCGTGTGCTTTAGTCGTAGCTTTGAAACTTCAGTGTGACCGGTAAGTTATAATCAAAATGGAAATGCTTTCGCACGTTACTTACGGACTAAGTTCCTGGATGCCAAGCGAATGCAAGACTGTAGGCAAGCTGGGAAGACTGTGGCAAGCGGCCAGCAATTTTTGTCTTGGATAATACAGTCCCATCACCAAACACGTTTCTTCACGATTGGTCAACCCGCCAAGAGTAATAGCACTACGCCCCGAACTGTTATACGTGCACTCCGCTACTAAATGATCACCAGGTAGAATCCGGACAGGCACTCCGAGTTTCCGGTACTCTTGATAGTCCGAATCTACATTATCATCACTAGCCACCGGTGGCAGTTCAACACTGGCGCGTACATGCTTGAGGGCCACTTGTTTGCCGATTTTGTGCGTCTTCATCACCACCGCAAACACGTTTATACCCGAATAGGGAAAAGCCTGACGAGTGCAGTCCGAAACGCAGTGCCCGGAAGACACCACTCTGTTCTGGCCTGGAGGAATGATGTGTCGCCAGTTCGGATCCATGCCTATGGAAATGACTCCAGCGTCGTGTCTACGCAACTCTGCCGTGTAGAACAGGCGAAGACCTGAACCATCAATTGAACCCACGTTGCCATCCATTGGCACTGTGTAATGAGTCTCCATTAGGTAATACCTGTAACAAAAAAAAAACACCATTGATATTCTGAGGAAGTTTGGTATTAGTCGATTGGCTTACTTGTTGGTGGAGTCCAGGGGATAGCCAGCTTCAGGTGGAAAGCTGAAGCCTTCGGAACCTTTGGCCCAACTGGCCACTACAGTGTTGCACATGAAGGGTTGCGAATGGGCCTCATGGCATTGTCTGCCCGGGGTACCTACCAGGTTCTCCACCAAGGGGTTATCCTGGCACTCATAAAGAACCACGTGCTGAAGTCCATTGATTCCAGTCACGCTTCGGAGTGGCTCGTACTATAACAACAAGAGAAGTGAATTAGTCGCCTCTTTAAGAATCAATAAATGTTTTAAAATATGTCTGAAAGGCATCCTTGGTGGGTGGCTAGCAAACATTGCTCAAAAGTAGCTTAGCAAGCAAGTATATACTTGCAAAATTGTCTGCAATTCGACAAAGTATCGTACACTTTCAACACAACGTTTTACTTCGATTTTTTCACTTTTAATGTCCCGGATGTCAACCCTCAACACAACGTACCGACCGAAGTATTTAAAACTAATGTTTAGGGTACAATTATATGGTCACTTATGCCGACTACCCTTTTTAAAATAAGACGTAGCATCGTTTCTGCTATGATCAGCATGATTTAAGTATAAAAAAAGCGACAGCAGAATCTAGCATTAGTCAATAAGATTCCATGTTCACGTTAAGTCTAGCTCGACACTAAGGTTAGCTCGGTTCTAAATTTATTGTACTAATTTGGGAAATAAAGTTTTTAAGAACATATTTTTCCAACCAATCTATGAAATTGTACCCAGCGCAGTTGCAGTATACTTATTGGAGCTCAAATAGATATTTAGTTGTAAACTGACGTGAATGAATAAAAACGTGAATTTTTCAAGTGTAAATTTAAAAAATCGTTGAAAATTTTGCCGATTCTCACTGACTCGTCAAGATAAATGACATAAAATAATAAAATTGCATCCATCCTGAGAAAGTTTCCCTCTGGAAAGTTTTATGCGTTGTCTCCGGGCTGGGACTCATGGGAATCGATCGTTCCGAAAGGACTTTCGGCACGTCGTTTCCTAGAGGACAATACCTTGATTGAATATAAAATTGGTTTTCTAGCAAGCATTCGGACATGATTCTTCCAAATAAATCGACCATAACCCAGGGAATTTTAAATAAAGCAAGAAGATTGTTGACGAGACAAACAATGTTCGAAGCTTCGAAATAAAGTATTAGGAACACCTTTCCATAATGAAAATATTTCAAAAGTTTAACATGACCTAACACTAATGCCAAACAAACAATATGAGATACCTAAACAAGTAAGCATTTTAAGTATTTTTTCACTCAAATAGGATCATTCAGCACAATTCAATTGCATTATATTGCAAGTAATTGACATAGCATGAATTTCGCGATTAACCCAAAAGTAATTGGGGCCGAACGTGCAACGTATTAATAATTTTACGAAATAAATTAGCATTTTCTGTTCATTATTCATGCCGATCCAGCGTAATTATAGAGATTCTCTGTTTCTCTAATTAACAATATTAAATTCAAAACTAGATGATCAAAAATTATAAATAATTCCCATCAGTGCAGCTTTTATTGGTACCAGGAAAAAGCATTAACCAGACAATATGTGTTTTAATTCATGAAATACACAGCATTGGATAAACAGGCAAATCCTTTCTTTTTCAGCAGTTTGTATGTTGAACTTTTACCTAGATTAAAGCTAGTCAGTAGTTCAACTGAAACCCGAAATGATTGCAATACAATTGAAACACGATCAGCATTTGAATTTGGGATTTGCGACTTCGTTTGAGCCTTCTAAAACCAACTTACGACAGGAAATCAGCGAATCAAATTTGTCAAAGTTAAATTGCTGTTCGTTGAATCGCTGAGAAAAAATAATTCATTTCTTTGTAGCTTTTCCACGAACAATCCCCAAAAAGATGTTTTTCTTCAGAAGGGAAAATACGACCCTTCCGGGTTGCACGAAGGGAGCGACGCTGTCATATCAGTCAAGGAAAAATCAATATGAAAAATCATTCAGAATTTAAATAACAAAGACCCTCAAAATTATATAAATATAAAGTTTGTTTAGGATGGAAACGGAACACCGAAAATGGAATATTTTCAGTAGGATTTCCGATGCTAAATGCTTAGTTTAGCTTACGTTAGCCGCAAAGTTTCCTCAAGTACGTTTAGGCCTTTCTGTTCCCGAAATCCTGAAATAATTATGCAAATCAAAAGTAAGATTTTTCGAGCAGCAACGTACCTTCAGCTGATTAAAAATCTATACAAAATTACAGTGAACATTTATGTACATATAAACATACATATTAAACATTCGAATAATTACATAAAAATAATCATTCAATACATTCGCAAGTTTTGCTAAACACTGCATTTTCCAAGTTAATGTTATGTTGGTTTAAGCAATTCGAACTCTGAAACAGCTAGAAGGATGATTTGCGATTTCAACCTCCAGCCACAGATCTTCGGTACTTGAAACTTAATGAAGATCCATTACATAATTAATAGCATTTTTTTAGGATATATCAAAACCGCTTGAATCAGCACAAAGTAATTTATGATATTCCTCAAGTGCTTCATGAGCCGATATCTAAAAAGCGCGTGTAATGCCTTGTTTAATTAAGCTTGAATTCGATGTTAAAACAAAAACTCTGGGGATTCTGGTAGCCTAGCTGTGCTGATGAAAATTAAATTATTTTGTTTTTCCTACGGCGGATTATTTTATTATACTCTGACGGGAAGCGGACGCTTAAAAAACAGTCAGGATTTGATTAAAGGTAATTACAGCATCGGTGCATTAAAAGGCAGGAATTATGCAAATTTCTGGAGAAATTATACCAGAAGGATCGGCCGGCAATTTTGGCTTTGCACCTTTCGAGACCTAATTTTACAACAATGGGTTTAACGAAAGCATAGAGTGGTGATAATGCAAACTTTAAATTATGACTCCCATCAATTTAAGACATAAATGTATTGGAAATCCGAATACTCCGGCTCTCTTTGACTACTTACCCTGATTAAATGATGCTTTTTGTTAATACTGGCTGGAATCCTGAACACCTTGCACCAATAGAGCGTATCCCCAGGGATGGAAGGTGGTTCAACGGCAGGATTTTTCAACTCCCAAACTCGAGCGATTTCTTCTGGACTGGGAACATCTTGGTCTGCACGTTGCACCAGATACAGCGACTGCGTACCTCGGTTGGCCAGCTCATGCCTTGGTAGCGACTTTGGACCAACTGCACCACCTATGGGTTCTTCCCGGTGGAAAGCCCACACAATGCGCATTGTGTCGTTCTGAAAACAAAATTATCCTTCAATTTTACAGACCAATAAGTTGAGCATTGATCGATCATATCAAAACGTAATTGTATGCGATCACTAGCTACAAAGTACTTGCTATACCTACACTAAATTTTGAAAGTTTGAATCTATTGGGTGTTTTTTTCTTGTACGACTGTAACAGAACCTACTGTGGAATGACGACCAATGCAGACAAATGTCCTGATGAGTTGATTGGTGGGTGAGCTACTTTTCCCATAATCATCATGAATTAGCTTATAGTGCCTTAGCTCGTACAAAAACTCGCTTCAAGTTCTGCATTTTCAAAAGTTGAACGCCAGTTTTGCTTTACCTAATAACCTTTCCCGAAAACTTTACATCATAATTCATCATTAAACACTGACAAGATTACCAGCGAAAGATAAATGTGCCAAGTTGAGGGCTGTCAGATCAACTTTGAGAAATAGGCAACGCTATTAGCAAAATATGGAAAAGGGTCCACTTAGAAAAGTATTTCTGGTAGAGTTAAAATTAGGTTTAAAGCCGGTGGGAGAACGGTAGTTCGACAGCAGTCTGACAGACCCGAAAACTTATGTCTAAGCGAATTCTTTGCCGGCATGACTTGTAGATAACGAAAGGAAATCAGGATTAAGGAAACATTCGATTTTACCGAAAGCCCGACACTTTAATAGGGGGCGTTTAACTTCCACAGCATATGGATTATATCGAATTCGATCGCACTGATAAACTGTACTTAAACTTATGTATATTAGAGCTTGGAAATACCACTTTAAGCTTTCTTCTACTATGCTAACGAAGTGGTTTTGGAAGCCTGAATATATTGTGAAAGCAGTATAAAATACTGCTTTGTCCTATGTCATAATATATCGTATAGTTAAGCAGCATTAAAAATAACAATGCAGTTTTAACGCCAAATCCCATTCGCGAGGAGTGTTGCAAAAAGTGTATGTCTGACTTCTTTAACTGAGAAACAACACTGTCATTTGATGCTCCTGGTTCTATTTAAAGGGTTCTCACATCTTAAACGAATTCAATTATAACGATTTTCAGTGTCTGTTCCCACGAAATTCAATTGCATCGTTGAACCGTTATCATGTATGCGTTTTATGCATTTATTTAAGGCTATTAAAGGCGTGGTTGCTGTTACGTCCATTTGATTAAAAGGCTGAAAAGTGCTTTAATAAGTCAGCCATCTGGATGCTTCGTTACCACTTGAAAAACATTCTTCAAATAACATTTGTAAAACGCCAATAATACGTAAATCCTTAAAAGCTGTAAACAAGTTTAGTGTTTTTAAGGGGAACTGGTGAGCTTAGGACCATGTGTTGCGGTGGAATTAAGAAGGCAATTAGAGCCGATATTTTGCCAAAAGTTTCTCTGAAATTAAGGTGATGTGTATTTTAATTTTGTTCCATTGCAATACAAACAACTATTGGAAAAAGCAACTATCGTTTCAGTTTTAAGTCGAGTCGCGCATATCTTAAGCAATGAGCAAAATGTCGCCTTCGAATAATGAAACGGATCTACTTTTATCTCGATCCTGTGTCATGATTCCTCAGCTGCCGTATAAATAATGGGGGATTTATGTAAATCGCGAAGTGAAAGCGTAAAAATTGAGAAATCTGATTACTGAAACTGTGGAAATGTTGTTGAAACTCTGTCAAATCCTGGACAGCTTTCGTTTCGAACGATTCAACACTTATCCTAAATCCATAGATAGCTAGAAAAAAGTGACTAACTAGGTTTGTTTCGAACGTGCTCATTAAAACTAAATTAACATTGATTATACCACATCGACAATAAAATATGACCGGCAATGTAATTTACATAATGAACAAGCTGAACAAATACGAATTACCGAAACATTTATTCGGACAGTGACTATTTACTTCAAATAAATCGCGCACTGATTACATGCTCTCAATCGTACGTACTCAACATATTCGATTTGGTGATTAAGATGAATGTGAAGTGGTACCAACACCTTTAATTGAGTATTATCAATAATTATGAGAAGAAAACATTTGCTGAAACCTCATATAAATTATAGTCAAGTAAAAGTCTCAATTTTGTGAAGCCCCCAAATGCAAATTGACCAATCCAACGAGTTCCGATTGCGGTAATCCAACCAGTCCCCATAATTGGTTTTCTATTTACTGCAAAGTATTGGAACAGCATTTTCCTGCTTCTCAACTGAATACCAGATTCCGGGCAATTATAATTTATGGTTTAAAGGCTTATTTGCTTAAGACCGTATTAAATGAGGATGACGCCTAGTCGTGTAGCGACCACTTGGTTTCCGTCCTCTTCAACGTTCCCACAGTGTTCTTTTCAAAGTTGTTTCGCATTGTAATTCATCATAAAATTAATTTGCTGTTAAATGTCGAATGAGATGAGTTGCTCACTTCACTTTTTTCCCCGTTTCAAATTCGGGTAAAAGCAATTAACAGAATAGTTAAATGCAAAGTCAGCAATTAACGTGGCCACAAAACTCAATGTTGGCCAGTGTCATAAATCACCAGATTGACGGCAAAGAATTCTCATTTCAGCTCGAGCGAGACTATTTCCCTATTCCGAGGTCAACAATTATTTTTTCAAAATTTCTCCACTTTACACGGCCATTTCGTTATGCAGTTGAAACATTCTGATGATTTCTTAATTAGCACGGCAGCAATAAATAAAACTTCAGTGTAAATTGGTTTTCTTTTGTTGGCCTGATCGGGTGACAACTTTCAACACTGACTGATGAACAAGAAGCGAACGAAACGAATTGGTTTAACCATGTAAAATTTTGCCATTACCTGAACAATTTCATCTATCGATTTGGATATCATCAATGCAAGAGAGTGACTCGAGCGTAATTTGTGGTCTGCACATCCCATTGAACCAGTTGCGATTTCAGCCATATCGATGTGAAATGAGAAGAAACTTTTTATTAATTTCATTAGCAGTTCCACATTTTGATTCTTTTTCTAGGCGATTTTGTCTGTTTCTGAAAACATATCCGCTACTGATCAAAACTATGCGTTTTACTAATGACACAGACCTTATAAAAAACAATTACAGTACTAAGTGTAACTGCCTATATAGATTCTCTAGTCGAATAGAATTTATTGAACGACTAGAAAATTATTAAATAGAGTCGGTTGTCAACGCCCAGATATCCATTACTGCATTATTTATTGCCTGTTATTACAGATAAGACATATTTGCATATTGACTCAGGCCTTAAATGTTTTCCTTGTCCATATCAACTCGGCGATCTTTAATTATGTAACTTCATATAACTTTACTCTTGGCATAAAAACTCCTAATGCACTTTTAATGACCATATTTGAAGTAGAGTGACAGTGGACAGAATTAGGGGAATTAGAAAAAGTCGTAAATGTTTCAGAATAAGGCAGAAAATATGTCTAAAAGGGAACATTGGTAGTTAATAATAAAGCAGATCTCTCTCTTCTTGATGGCTTCGCCAGTCTCGTATAAATAAGAGAGTATTTATGTAGATTGTTGTGAAGTGAAGGTCTGAAAGTAACGAAATGCAGGTCCATTGTCTTGCAAGATATAAACTGTTTTACATACGATTGAATTTAAATGGTGCGACTCGTGACAACGGCTGCTCACTCGAATCGACTTTTTCAATCAATCTTTGTTGAGCCTTTTGCAAGTGAATTTTTAAAGAGAGCCCGGTTAGTAGGTAATACAGTCACTCTAGACTCTAGATGTTCTTCAGAATCATTCTTTAGTTATTCAATGGTGACTTTTCTCGCTGCAACTCCCCCAGTTTTATTGTAGAACGGTGAAAGTGAGGCTCAACCACACTTTGCAACTTTGCGGCGGACAGATATTTAAAATTGCAAATTTCACGTTTAAACTTTTACCCCGATATTAATCAAATTACTCGACGGAGTTTACACTTGGGCGAAAAGTTTCCACTTCTTTCGACGACATTTTTAAATTCTGCGCGAATCGAATTACCAAGTTAAAATTTTCCAGCTTGGCCAATTATTTTCGTTCAGTGTGGAAGGAGTAAGGCAGGTGGAAGTTGGGCAGCAAACTCATACATAGCATGTTTATACATACAAATATTTTTAGTAAGGTGTGAAAAAAAATGTTTAGTAAAAGATGGCTTTCAGTGCCGCCACTAGTGCGCCTAGAAAATTTATGAAGGGACCATAAACGGTCTTGCATTGTAATAATTATCTATCTAAACCGACATATTAAAAATCCGTTTGGACTGGCACTAAATTTCATTTTGAATAGCCTATCGGTAGAACATCGATGAGTTTTCGACCAGTTGAATAATTAGCTCTTTAACTCATAGACAATGAATTTATATGGTATACTTACAGTGATGGGGATGTCGTGGTGGTCGCAAGTGTTCAACCTTCTTCTGAACCGCAAAACTGTGTGGGTGCTGTTTTCATAACCTAACAGCAGTTGGTAATCTTGGCTGGGGTCCACTTCAGGCTCGCGATCCATGGCACTTCCTGGAGAATCTTTCACATGACGATCCTGCAAAAAAGTTGCATTTTATACCACTGTTGAATTTCAATGTAGCACGTAAACTATCTTAACTGTTGGTCGCTTTTGTGACGGGCCAATCATATAGCTGATGCGACAGTATCAGCTCCTTTACCAAAAAATTTAATTATCGATCCGTGACTAGTGCCTTTTTTAAATTGTTTTTTCTCGAACGATATTCGTTAAAGAAAGCCGACAGTTATTTTCGGTAATCATTAATAAATGGGTGAGTCTAATATGTGAGCCTTTTGACGAATGGGGTACGAATCAATTTACGATTAATTTTTTATGAAACGCTTAATGGAATTGGACCGGCTTCAATGAAGACGGCTTTTGATGTTGAAAGTTTTTTGCATTAGTTTTCAGTCAGTTTTTCTTTTTAGACCGAACATGAAAACGTATTGTCGCCATCAAAAACTCTTACATCATTCTTAATTTGTCCCTAACCCATACACTATTATAACACATACACTCATGCAAAACTGTAGTTAACTCGGCCATGATTAATGCGCCAACTTTCCCTGGGGGTTTACAATTCCATTATTGTTGTATAACAAAATGCGAACACACTTCGACGTACTTTCCCAATGATTTATCGCCTAGGAGGCTTTTTGTCAATTTCTAAACATGGCTTTTAGTTAATAATGTAGTATTAGAGCAATCTTTGTAAATCAAAAGTTTTTTTTACTGTCTAAGGAAGGGCCGTTTACCTGTCTGCAATTGTCTTTTGCTAGAAATCGAATAGAATTTTTGTTAAAAGCATTGTAACTACCGATGGCATATGTGGTTGGGTTGGGTGAAAAGAACTCCCTAATTTACCATCTTGGAAAGTGTTAAGGCAATCATGTCGTCTCTATATCGATCTGTAATACATGTGCGCTCCAGCGAGTCAATAGCTAAATTAATTTAGTCAATTCATTAATTAATCATTAGTCAATAACTAAATATCTAGATCGCATTTAGAAGAAGCCAGGAAATCTGGGAGCTCCCTCCCTACTAAAAGCACTTCGATGGCCCTTTCGGAATTTAAAGGTCACTTTTTAGAACGTTCGTGGCTAAAAAGAAACGTAACAAATGGAAAACGGTCCTTTGTGAAGTAGTGTTTGGACCTTGTTTACGTTAAACATGGTCAGTGAGGACTTTTAGCAAGACAAGCCCATAAATTAAACACGACGAATGCCTACCAGCACGGTGTACTTCGAGCGATAAATCTTGGCATTTGAGTCCAAAAGAGGCCAATGATTCTTCTATTAATAGCATAGAGTAAAATTTAAAATGTTTCTAATTTCGGGTAATTCTCTTAACCGGTTACGTGACTAGCTTAAATAAAAAAACAGCGAAACAAACCTATACAAGGAAAGTTCGCATGTAACTGAGCTATAAAACGATTCGGTTCCATTTCCTCCTTTATGAAATATACTGACTGCAAAATATTTTTTATCTCTTCTTTCCTGATAGTTCGCTGGCTGCTCCCGGAAAAGTCAGCATTAAGTATGTCTAGTTTTGAGCAGAAAAGTTTTCGTGGAACATCTGCACCTATTTTATGGCTACTTTTGCAAAATGAACTCATAGAGTGCAATTGTGCTAAGCTATGCAAAAAGGCTCATAAAAGTGTTTTGAAATTTGAAAATGCTGCTGTAAACTACTGGAGTTGCACAGTTAAAATTTGTTTTACTGTCGCGGAAGGTGTGATGTTACTTTTACTGGAAACAACAAAAAATTTGGCATCTTTTTTGTGGCAAGTCGTAGTGATCTTCAAAACGGTCACGTACACGTCGTACGTACGGTCACGGTACAAACAAACTACTCTTAGAGATAAAAAGAGGACCATTAAAATACATTAATGCCAGGAAGGCTTTTAGCCATCAATTTTCCTGTGTGTGGATTAAATGGCTTTTAATGTGGGAACTAAATACAATCGACAAAAGCTCGACAGTCACTCAATATGTCTCTGGTTGAAGGTAACTGACCAATACAGACCAAAAATAGCGAAATATTTACATCTGGCTTGACCTTGCCGACAGGAACCGGCAAATAAACAAAGAATTCTTTGCGTACCTTGACAAAGGGCTTTTCACCTTGCTCTTCGTTTGAACCTCCCCGCCAGGGTCAGGCCAATGTTCGAAGTTGGATACTGAAGTATGACGCACTTACACATGGAAAAAAGCAGTAAGCACCCAAATTTCTTGGAAAATTAGTCAATAGAAAAAAATTCCAGAACACTTTAGTTATCAGCAGAACTCAATCAAATTCCCTAGAAAAATTGCCATATAGCCTCAATTTTTTGTAGTAACCCGTCCTGGTTTTTGGGCGTTTCCCACATCGGTACCTGTCACAAATAATGTTTTAGAAGCGCGTTTTTAAGCTGCAAGCAATTTATCAGTTCATGCTCCAAAAGGCTGTTTTTTAATAGACAAAATAGGGACGAAATGTCGTAATCAGAGAGCATAACAGCAAAGTGGCCAGCCGAAGTCGAGCAAATGGCTCGAAACCGATGGACTTGTTCAATTTTTGAAAACTGCCGGAAAGAAAGATTCTGCCAGCAGAAAAAAAAAACAAATTACCGTCATGAAACAAACTCAGCCACCAGGAGAGGCAATTAGACCCTTGCCAACGCTAATGTATGAATCGAGACCCTTTTGTAATCTATGTGTAGGAGGAATTATTGTTTCCTTTATTTGACTGTTGGTGCAGCTACTTAATTAATGGAAACGGAACAAAATGAAAACGATTAAATTTTTTCGTGAATAAACAAGTTGTAAAATATGTCCTAAGACACGCTCAATAAGTTTTGATGAAGTTTTTGGTATGTCGTTCTAATTAGTGCTCGGCTCTAGCAACAGAAGTGTTTAGGGACTGAAACATTTCCTTTCCTTTGTGGAATTTGAAAATCCAGTGTCTCTCGTCTCCATCAGTTCCAGTATTTAATTGTTGTGAATACAACAGAAACTGGCTTCGTCGCCCAAATTCTGACGTTCATGTAAAAAAATACATCAATTTTCCCATGTACAACTTCACTGAACGTTGGCTGAAACTGGCTCACGTAAATGCAATTAACTGAAAGCTGTTGCAATCTACATAGTATAATTTCGTGGCGACACGTCCACTTACGGTCATTAACGTGGTAATTGCACAGCGACATACTTTCATTCTTAAGATGGTATCGAAAATTCACTCGACTTAGTAAACGACTCACACAAATCCGAATTAAAACCTGAAAAACTTGAAGGCGTATAATTAAGACACGATTGGGATGGCGCGTAGGTTTTCAGGAGTATTATTATCCTTGACTATTTACAATTGAATACAGTTCGAGCATTAGCATTAAATTTGCAGTTTAAACGTCTTTGAATGGCGCGAAATGGTGACGTAAGTAATACTTATTAAAATAAATATTACTAAGCTACTACTACCACTATCCAGAATATTAGCTATCAGCCCAACAGTTTAATTTCATCTAGAGAGCGAAATTACAGTGATACAAACCAACTAAAAAACGTGGAAATTAGCTGCCGTTACATTTGTTATGGATTCTGAGCGGCCATAATTGCCTGATCCGCGTAAAGAACTTAAACAGCCATAGCAATCACTCATCGGCGAAAAAACATCAAAGAAGGCCCGTAATGAAGCTATAGACCGCTGTAAATTGCAAGCACAACTCCCTATGCTCAGCATTAAATAAAGCGAGCCATATACGGTTATCCACTTCTTCTGTTCTAAAGTGCACATAAAACAATTGTAAATGTTTACAGCCGGTCCAATTAAATGGGCACTTGACTGCGACTGCGTATCGGATACCATCGAGAACCATGTGCGGTCCCAGCTACTGGCCCATCTCAATCTTGTTTAACTTACTTTCGCCTTTGCACTATCTTGTGTCTAATTGACGTCGGTTTCTATACGATCCTTCGGACTAACAAGCCGTCGATTACATTATGAAATATCCGTTTTTGCCATAAAAATCCAAGCCCGACTTTATAACAAAAATATTTTATCAGGAAAAACCAATACATTTCAGTTCCGGGATTTTGTTTCCACACATTGTTTGAAAAAAACATGCAATTAAAGTGACTGAAATCGATTGGATATCTTCTTGTGAAGTTCATAATGGAAACCGACAACTTAAATACACATTTGGCGAGGTGAAACACACCAACTGACTGCACGCAAAAACCTTTTCCCAACTCATCACAGCCATATGGAGGACGCGCAAAGCTCTAATTAATTTTCTTTTTACGTCTAAAAGCAGGAATGTGTGCTTCAAACCTGTCCGCATGTTTCGACGAAAAAAACCCTAATGCGGTTTCATTCAAAGCGAATTATTGGGCTTCGTTTTTTCATGGCTGAGACATTTTGACCAAAACGCACAGTTCAACGGCATACCTTTAAAGATAATGAATACAGCTCTGTGTGCCTTTCTTTAGTATTTCCTGATTTTTTTATTTTTCTAACAGTTTTTTAACAGTTTGAAAGTGTAATAAAGCCCTTCATTGACCAATCAGATAGAGGCACATGCACACGTTTTGCGTAGGCCCCCGAGGCAATGTTGACTTCCTGGTACTTGGCAGAAACAAGCGCAGGTACGTGAGATATATAAAGTGATAAATCGGCTGTCATTAGAGGAAGAATATATTACCTATTCGCTGTAGTAATTAAGCGATTTAAGGGACGCTTATCGGGCGCAAGCTGCGCGCCAGTTTTGACACCAAAGGGTTGAACTTCTGATAAATTTGATGCACTTTTAATTGGACTAGCTGGTTCTATTTAAATATTTACGAGTTAGAAATAAATATGTAATCAATCTTAATTGTGATTTTTAGTAGACAATATTGATAGTGATCCAAAACAATCCAATAAAAGACATTCACAAGAAAACCTTTTATTCAGTCGAGGCCAAAAAAGGTAAAACATTTGAGAAATTTGACGCTCCCGAGCAAAACTTGTCCGGCTGACCCGGTTCGCCAGAGTTTATTGCGCGATTGGAGCAAAGAGGCAAAAATAAATTTGCTTTAATATATCTTAGACCAGAGCATGTGCTGCCGTTTGTCAAAGAAATGGCCAAAGTGGGAAAAGAAATGAATTACTTACATGCGTTGAAATTTTGCTCTGTTTTAGAAGCGCAAAAGCATGAAAAGAAACGAATACATTGCATCCATGATAGCTGCTGCAAGTTGCGAATAGAGGTTAAGAATAGAGTTTAAAAAAATAATAGGAAAGCAGGAGTAATACCGTCAAGTCTCATTCGTCATTTATATCTCTGATTCGTTAATGAATGTGTAAACTGAAGAAAGGCATGAATTCCTGCAATTAATAATTACCGCAGAACGCCAGTTAAAGCAAATATATCGCCGGATACAAAATATGGCGCTCTGAACCGAACAGACACGACAAAGAAGTGGTTCTCATTCGACCGGGAGCGATGTGTCGCTTGAATTTGCATTTTCCCAGTTGTGCAACACATTACCACACTTTCTTCAATTAATAATATCGATTTACAAAAAAACAAAACTCAATGAACTTCAAAAACATCGGCTTTCTGCGAAATTTCCTCCGCGCCTTAATGACTAGTCAACCCGCTCGTTTTATATGAGAATTAATGGTCATCCGCCAATGTCATCGTGTGGTAAAGACCAGTTCGACCATGTTAAGAGACTCGATTTAAATAAATTCGCAGTTGCAGCTTCAATCCTGATGACTGTCAGCAAGACAGGCTAGATGGCTCGGTCGATAGACGAGTAATTTATGTTATTTTCTAAGACTGCAGCTACCAGTTTTGTACAACTTATAGTCGTTTTAATTAAAGTGTTTTGAAAATTATCAGCCGGCTAAACCGGTTCCTGGGGATCGCTGGTAGCCGAGATCAACGGCGCTGATTGTGTCCCGTTAACTTATTGTTGGTCTGCAAAATGATGTAAATTGTACGACCTCACATGATTGTCTTTTCTGCAAAATGATGCAACTTTTCAAAAAAATGTTTCTTGAGGCTCCCTAGAGAAAGTGAAAACACTGTATAAGTACAGGTAAACCGCGCATTTTTCTTTGCACAACTGAGCCACTATTGACAGCTATGAGTTATACAGGTAAATAATTAATTTACAACATACGGTTTACAAAAACCTTGAAATTCCTTGAATAACCCCCTAACATGAAATTGAACACTAATTGTAATAATCGTTAAAGTTGAAAGACTCATTACATTGGAGCTGAGAAGCATTCACACCCACTTCAACTATAGAAAAATAATGAATAGTTGGCTATGGAAATTTCACATCGATAATGAAAACGCAAATCAATGAAATTGCCATCGAAGATTCAGTTTGAATAAAGAATGGCTCTGCCTATATGAAAGGCTCAAAGCTCTAGATTTATTAGCAAGTAGCTGATATGAACACAGCTGTCCTTGCTTGAATGCAGTAACGTTTAAATCAGGTTTAGTTAAATCAGGAAAAGGTAATGATCTTCAAATAAGTATTCCGAATATAAAACGAACTTTATGAGATTGGCCTTAAAGCACCAATTTGGATGAAAATCAGATCATTGGAGCTGGGAAAGTTAAGTGTTGAATGTTCTATGACCCCAACTGATCCAACCAGCTTCAATCACATTAGGTTATCTCTGGAAAACGTATTGACGAAAGTTTGAAGGTTCAGGAGCCCAAATAAGCGCCACAGAAAACTAATTAAAAACCTCATCAAATAAATTATAGTATTGCTGCAAAGGTCGAGTTATAAATTAACCGTAAATAATACATCGCCTATTCGGACAGCAAAAAAAGTCGCCGGGTCGACATTGAAGAAGAAATATAATATACGTTCTGAGAAGGGCCTTTTGTCTGTGGTTCGTTTTACAATCGACTCAATTTATAACTCTTCTAAAGGGGACGTGCCAATTATAACATTCCAAATAATTGGTCATTGCTCCATAACAGAGACAGTATGGAAGCTGTTTTTCAGATCAATCGATGTCAGTAACAATTAATAGATATATATGAAAATCTCCTGTTAGTTTTGGTGCTTGAAATGTGTGATTATAGAACCAATTCCAAAAAATCGCCCCGATAAGGTGAATCAACATTTAAATGGCTTCGCCGTGTAAACCCCTATACGACTGGTTTTATGTGCAATGCATACAAAGGCACAGCTAACGTTTCCCGAAGGAATGCGCGCAAATTCAGGCACTTGAAAGTCAGTGGAACGGAAGTAGCGCTCAGCTTTTGCAGGTTTCTTAGGGTTCCAGGACAGTTTCAAAATAACGTTTAAATAATTCGACAGAGTTTTTTTTCAAACGTTGTTGAACGATGTTGATTGATAGTTAGAGCGTCTATAAAAGTTGGTTCAGTTTATTAGATCTCCTGCAGAAAATCAATGCGGCCGAGAAACCCCAAATAAAAACATATTCAAGTGGAGCATTCGCTAATTCAAATGTCGCCACCAAGAATTCAATTTGACGAGTGCTTTCTGCGCCCGTGCGCTCATAGAATATGTGAGGAAATATTTTGAAAACATCATCCCGTTTCACATACTTATAAATAATTCACGTCAATTGATATTGCCTTTATGGGGATAGTTTTCACTACTACAGTAGTGCAGCAATGCCTATGAAAAAGAAAGAGCTTATTTTCAATAATGGTTGTTTGTCAAGTCTGAAAAAGTTCATGTTTTCACCCTAGTAAATGTACTTGTAATGTACACCTTACAAATGGATTCCAGTCCCATTTGAGTATTGATTTTCTGAAATGTATAATAAAATATGAACCGGTTTCACAAAAGTATTGACATTAACGCATTGGAAAACGAGATCACGTTTTTTGTGTAGAAGGTATAACCAGCGAATAAATTAAGAATTCCAGTGAAAATTGTTTCAATGTATTCGCCCCAAAATACTTTTTTATCCGCGAAATATCAATTAGTCTTTGTTTGCAATCGCTTGAATTCTAAGCAACCTAATGGGGCCCCTACCGAGTGTTTTTTAAGTCTTGATTGATACAAGAGGATTAGAAGGGCATTTGGAATTCAGCGGCTTTCATCAGTTTTAACGACAACAATTTGGTTCACAATTTCTCACTTGGTCAAAGAAAAAGTATCTGCGGGGCAAATTAATTTCGACCCGAAAAATTCGAAGAGGCGCCATTAATACAGCAATTAAACCCTGCGTCATTTTAGCGAGTTCATTGAGGAAATTCAACCTCAACGTAGGTCCGATTGAGCTGACCTCGCCCGATCATCTCGTTAAGAAATGAGATGTTATTGATGGAATAAAATAGTTCCTCTTTAGGACTTAGTTCATTGAAGCAAGACTTGAGGGGATGTTTGCTGATAAACTCCTGATACTTTCAAGTTAATGTGCTTTTTCAACCACTCCATAATTTGTCTAAACCGTTTTGGTCACCCATAAATCAAAGCGACTCAAAATATCGCTTTACTATCCCAACTCAGCTTTTAATAATGGACAGTAAACAGCACTGACGTGAAATATATGGTCCATTCGTTTTATCCCACCAAAATCAAGGCTCTTTTTGTCGCTGGGTCATTAAGGGATTGTAAACATGTTCTGCGTTTAGGTTGAACATGCTTGCATGAGAATTGTGTATATCACAAGCTGACGTAAAGTCGTCTAATTCCACGAGTAGTAAGACATTTCAGTGCACAGAAACCGTTTCCTTTCAAAAAACAGCCGGACCTCATTAAAATCGTTTTCATTCCAGAAAATTATTGCCTTCGACGGTTTTTTTCTCGTCCACGCTAATTAGGAGCGAGAATTGTTCGAACAGATGCCTGATGTGTTTTTATATGGCTATAATAGGATGGCGAAGAAAAAGCACGCACACAATGCGTACTATTTACTGAAAGAGAACTAATGACGTCATTTTTTGTACTCCGCTTATTATCAATCAAAAAGTATTTTGATCGGCTGTCGTTACTCGTTGAGCGCCTAATGTTTATACGATATTAGAGCTAATCTGCAAATTGGACCTTGCAAAGCAAGACAACATGAAAACTAGTGTTCCAAAAGAATTGTTCGAGAAATAAACTAGATAGATATAAGCAAGCAGTATAAAATTGTTCCCAACGCAACAAAGTAAGATATTTAGGCAACGAAAACTCGAAATTCGTGCGTTAATCTGTTCCTCGAAATTACCTCGAAAGCAAGAATTCGTGTCTGAGCAGACCTGGGCTGTGTCTTCGGGTATGTGAGACAACGTGTATGTATGTACGAATGGCCGAACCCGAACCACTTTGAAAAGAGGTAGCGCCGACCAGATTTCGATCTAAATGTTCTACATTAACATACTGTGGCCATAAAATACTGAGCTGGTCAGGGTACCCGACAAGAGGGTTCCGAGATTATGCACGTTTTCCATCGCGATACGGAAAATTATAGTTTACTGTTGCCAGGGGCTGTACGTGCGTTACGTAATGGAGTTGTACTTATTGGGGCCAAGACTGTTTTCCAAAATTACACAGTGGAACCACACACAAAGACTTGCAATTTTTATCTATGAGTGAGCAACGGCACAATGCAGACAGGGAGGCAACCTTCTTAGGGCGAATAACATATGTCAGCTTTGGCTGGACGCAAAAAAATAATATACTGGGACAGTAACAGAGTTTTGCCTCGTCGAACTCATGTACCTTAGATTGGATCTTGAAGAATTGAAATCAAATAATTATTTTGACAGGCACTAGTTTAATGATGGACCCTGTATATGCACGGTAAATGAAAGACTAATTTAAAGTCCATTAAGTTAATTAGCCTCAATAAAATCCGACTAGGTGTCGCTTTAAGGCCGGAAAAGAGCAGATATTTAAATGTTGACCAAACATAAAATTGCCCTAAAGTCAGGTCCACATAAAATTTTATGGCTCACTGTCAATCGGTCTCCATTATTTTTCTGCAGGGTTTCCACGATGCCGTTTCAGATTTCGATTTCGACGCCGCCAGATCACAGATAGGTGAGACAAAGACTCCCAGAGATCGGAATCGCTGAAGCCAGTATATAAATCATCCATGTTCGCAACTGGAGCTAGCTGGATACATTCAGCCTTTTTACAATTTAAAGTCGCCAGTTCCTCACACACAAGCAGATCGATTGCTCGTTGAGGTTAAAACCAGTGGCCGATTCAGTGCCATTTTCGCAGCAGGGCCGAATAATTGGGAAACACTTCTTGTTATTGAATTAATAAACCGTGTATTAGTTATAACAATCTTTTTATAATTTGTTGTGATTGTTTTTCGAAGTTTCAACTTGTTTATCCCGAATTATGCCATAATTTTCTGGTTCAGACATGAACTAATTTTACCGGCTCTCCTCTGCACAGAAGTGACAAACCAAAAGCCGATTTATTAATAATAATAGATTGACTGATTTTCTTTGTTATATCGCTCTTTCGCTGTTCGCCGTTATGTCGCTAAGCTGACATGGAAGGGCCATTATTAGGGTCAAGCAATCGCATAGTTGGATTTCAATAATTAATCCACAAATTGAGATATTGATGTACAATTATATTGTTTAAATTAAATATTAATAGCCCATGTGCTCCGGAATTTCGAGAAATTTATAAACATTTTCAGGGCATAAATTATGTCTAGGGACAGTACTTATGTTGTTTTAATCGTGCGCACAAATATAGGTCCGACACTTAGCACATTCGATACGGTTGGTTTCTCCGTTGACTTATTACCAGATTTCGAGTGCTTGGAAACTTACGAGTGTAATAAAGCCGTATTTACGTTTCTATGGGTTCAAGTGTAGGCAGATCCGATTATCATACATAAATCTCGAGCATCGCCATCTGGACCGGGGATCACTTGATCATGCAGACACACAAAACGACATATTAGTAATGTGCGTCTCATTACTCCCAGCTAGAGGTAGATGAAGAGCTTACTTTGCTGGCAAAACAGTCCAGTTGAAAGGTCCATACAGGCGCAGCATAAATCCTCAGGCAGAATGATTTCCATACATTTTGCATGTGCTCGTTTCAGACATGTCTATTCTGCATTGATATAAAGCGTGGGGAAGAGGATGCTGCAAATTTTAGGCACATTTGTAGCTGTCACAATAAATCTCTGGCATCTCGGTCCGCTTAAATAGTTTTCAATGAAATATTGGAGATTAAAGCTGTACGTCTATAAAGGTTTAGGTTGTTTCAGACCCGGGACCCTCGAGGATCACGAGCAGATGCTGCCAGATTAATCACGTGTATTGTAGAGTTCAACTTGAATTAGAGACTTTTGCCAGTTGAAAACTTTAGGCTAATTTGTGGAAAATGTTCCATACATGCTGAATCTTGAGTAAATAATATGAAGCCTCGACTTTATAACAATGTATTTCCAAATAACAACGTATCTGCATGCTGAAAAGTACTTTTTGATGGGTTGCAGACAGAATATAATTGGGATATTTAGAACCAAAATGAATATATGCATTTTCCTTGCATAATCTCTGCAGGTGTCGTAAATGTTTTTCATTCCTAAAAAAGCGTTCAGAATCCATGATACGCAGCTTTCAATATGCAGTCTTTAGCAAAGCATCATTTAAACATGGCTAAAAGAAAGGTGCATTTACGCTGCAACGGAAATATTAGCATAGAGTTTTAGATGACAGTGAGATGATATAGTGAAGTGAAACTCGTTATGATAATGGGGCCTGCTCGCCTTCCTCCCCGATTTGGCCGTTCGAAAACGCTCAGGAGGTTGAGTTTCTGGTTATTTATGCGCTATTCACTCGAGATTTATCTTCCTTTATCTGTAGAAGAAGGAAAAAAGCGCGCGCCCACCGTGCTCGTTTAGACTGGAACCTATTTAAGATGCGCTTTGTACGCCTACTTTGAGTCTCTAGGAACCCAGCTTCGATCTTCCTGTAGGGACTGGCCGGTAGTGTCTGAGTGCTGAAGTTCAGCCAATGGAACCCAAAGTTGGAAATATATATTTTATTGGTAATTCCAATATATGGGCCGCTAGCTCCCCCCCTCTAATATAAATGATTGAAATCAAATGGGGATTTGATGGATCGGGCAAATATATTTCACTGATAAAAATGGTTTTTGTGCGACGAGTTGGAAAACACCGATATAGACATGCTCGCTGGCTTTAATCTAGTTAATGCGATTGTTTTACTGATATTTGTCTGTTCAAGCTTGAAATTAGGAAAACATACTTTTTGTCTCACAATCTGGATAATGGAAAAGTTGACGAAACTAATCCATCACTTTATTAAACGTAGCTGGGTCTCGTTATTCGCTTTCTAACCATGAGAGCCCTGCTAATATCAAATGACATTTTCTATTCCTCTACAGGTATGTGTTTTCTTTTTTATATATGATTCGAAGAAAACACTTCCTTACGCTTAGTCAATAATAGTTCCCTATAAAAGTAGAGAATGTTCAACCAAGTTCTTTAAAGTCGTTATGGATGTAACCAGGTATAACCAAGGAACACAAGACAATTACCCTTAAAGGCAATTCGCAAGCGACCCTTTTTCCATCTAGGAAAAACAATGGCGTTAAAATGAAATATTGTCAGGTATAATATAGCGGCCATTTATTATCGTAAATTGCTCCAGGGATCGTTATTCAATTTATATTCGCTAAGGATAAAGGTGGTGTGAAGGGCTTTTACAAATTTATTAGCCTGTTCCGAATCAGTTGACTTGGAACTGCGAACAGAAAATGTGGAAAATTCCAGCAGTTACCTGAACAAGTGAAGGTACAAAAAAAGTATGTCGCTGTTCGTACGGTTATGACCGGTCTTCGGGTACTAGTCAGAAGTTGTTATACACGCTCTGATGCCTTTCAGTGACCAGGTGACATTCCTCTTCTCGGATTTAAATCGTCAAAAAGTTGTAAAAAATGTTATACAGGGTAAGCCTTGGACTGAGGCTTAGACATAAAAAATGCTGAACCTTCCAGACAAAAAAGATCAACTTGATCCCTCGAAATAAAACTTAACACTGTTTTAGGATGGTATGGATCTAATCCGGAGGCAATTAAATCTTGAAACACTAATAAAACTGCACGACTAATAACATTTAATCTTTGGTTTCATGGGGGGCCATTTTACACCCCGGGAATTTCAAACGGCAATTAAACCTTAATGTTAGAAAATCTGTATTTCTTGAATTGCTCATAATGATTCGGAGTAAAAATTTTAATATTGTGCCACTTGGGTTGCCTATAAATGCTTAGATGTTTTTGTTAGATCGGTGTACTTTGCAATACATTTTCAGATTGTTTGATGTTTTATGTTCAGATACGTCGCTTTGTAGATGATGTTCCATGCACTTTTATTCATACAACTAAATAAATTTAAAAACAGAAAAATTTAAAAACGAGTTATTTGATTAAAAAGTTGAGAAGCTATGTTGCTGTTGAGTTGAGTATGACTTATGGGTGTAGAAATTGCAACAATTTCTTTTTTATGGAAAACGCTGAAGCAATGTTACGAATGTTAAATCAGTCGCTCAATAAAACAATTTAATTTCCAATGCTTAATTGCATAGAGCTTGAGAGCTTGACACAAAAGGCAGGTATAAAATAAGTAAGTAATACCCGTTTTATTCCGCTCCGCCGGCTATTCTAATCCCATTTTAATTAAATTTGCAAATGGCTTCGTTTGGCCGTTTATTTTTATTTTACTGCAATCGATTTTCTTGTTGTTCCATGCCGAAAAATGTTCCCAATCGCAAACCCCGTTCCATTAGTGAGAAATGATGCTATTTGAGCATAGAATTGAACAAGACTAAATATTAACATTTATCTTTTTTGTGTGACTTGGAACTAACCAAACGGGTTGCGAATTAAGTTTGTTTAAACTTTGTAAAAGGATCTTTTGACGTGTCCCCGTTTCTCCATTAAATATGCATTGAAACCGAGTCTTTTAGAAAGGAGAAGTCACACGCTATTTCCATCTAATTTGTGACAAATTTATTGCGGGTGACACAGGAGATTTCATTAGTCGATTCTACTTATAAAGGCAATTTGCTTTTTTTATGACTCAAAACGCACAAAGAGTAAGAGAATTCAGTCATTCCGTTATTAGTAGAAATCGCCAAATCCGGTAGATTTTTCAAACATTTTCCTATGTAACACTCTACTCGTAAGACACTTTGGCTTAAAACATTCATGGCGCTAAACGCATAGACGATATAGATTCATTAATCTAGAGCATGAAAGTTTTGAACCCAAATGCAATCGTACCAGATAATTGAAAACTCGTTATACCACTTTCATTATGTGAAAGTAAAATGAGATAGTTAACGATTGTTAAATTGTGTTAAACTAGGCAGAAATAATGATTTACCATTAATTGTACTAGCTGTGGAAAACTGACAACTCTGGCTGACTGCAAAATCTCCTAAGGTTTTCTCGGCCATTTCAGATGCAATAAACTTGAGAGATTTTAATTTAAAAATGGACCTCAAACACACCTTTATTAAAAAATAAGCCTTCAAAGCACTAAATCCTCTGGGCGTTCATTAAATCCCTACCAAAAGCGTTATACCTTCGCCCTAAACAAACGTGTGCTACAAGTCATTAAATTTGAAATTGCCTCCTATCCGAGGCACTAGATTTAAAAAGCCCTTCCCACGCGGTAAGAAGTTTTCTTGCAAATGTACAGATTTACGCCCGCATTGGAAAAAATTACACTCTTCTGACATGGACATGTATAATGAAAAGACATCTCTTTCTTTCTGTCAAGATTAACATGAATTTGGGCTATGAATGAATGGGGGCTTCCAGTAGGTCTGAGGAATTAGAATTTGTTTGCCGTCGAACCACAGGATGTATGGGGTTATCGATTGAATGCTTAATTAAAACCAGATAACTTTAAAATACTTAGAACCATCTTTACCTAAGTTAGCATTACATTATTCCATTCAACATTGCTTGAACGGTTTAGGAAACGAATATGGCTGTCTAGCTGAACAATGAGTCCTAATTTCTTAGTTCCTGAACGATGGCATGCCCCGCCTTTTATAAGCATGAAAAGTTTTCTTGGGGCGAATCAATTGAACATGCCAAATTGGCTACTAGCAAAACTATAGCAAAGGAGAGAAATAACAACTTGTGAAATGATGAAATTGAAGACATGAAACAATATGTGAGAGAAAATGTGTGCGAAGTCGAAGCAAATGTTGAACTTATGGTTACATAAAATTATTGGGCCCCCAAGAAATTATGAGCTATGTTAATTTTAAACTGTACTTGATAGCTAAATCAGTTGGACAACAGTTTGAAAAGATCGTTTAAAAAACCGCGAATGGGTGGCAGTAAAGACAGGATTTACGGTTGGCAGGGCCATAGCATCGAGCAAAACTTGCAGGTATTAATCACTGATTTGATTTATATTCTTCCTGTTGCAACAGCGCCTTAAATGTTTGCAGAGAAGTGATTAAGAAAGCGACGCCCCAACAAAGGTTTTAAATTCTTCAGCCAGGCCATTACCAGCGTATATATTGGTCGCGTCTTTCTTTTTCCTGCGCCACTATCAATAATAAATGGACTTTTGAATTTTACGTTACAGAATTATGGCCGATGACAATGTGGAGGAAATTACGGCAATTTTCGCCCCATTTGAAGTCCCCAACTTGGTCTAATTATTACTATAACCGAGAATATTTCCGGGGGCATAAACGAATCGTATCGAAATTTCGAATCTTTTAATTTAAGGCTGCCCAGGCATGTTCCTTTCAATTTCAGAGATATAATCGTGGCCGGCCCGCAAATTGAGTCGATCTCACACCACACCAACAACAGTAAAATTACTATTATTTGCGCCGGAAGAATTTGTTGAAGATAACGATTTAATTTATTAAATAAGTATAGTAATTTCGGGACGGACAACGCAGTCAAACGGGCCAAGGACCATATAGAGCAAATTACATATGAAGGGGTCTAAATAACAATAATATTCGATATATTTTTGAACTTGTAAATTCTAAAAATTGCTTATTTGCCTTTTTTGAAGAATGGCCACGGAAGAAACCCACATCTCAAAATACTACAACACTCCATATTTTATATATGGATTTTTTTATATAAACTGGCTCATAAAGTAATTAAGACTAAAGTGTTCTAGCTTCAGATCCAAACAAAGCGTCAAATAACGAACCTTGGTAATTTACAACTGGGCGGCCCTTATGTAGCCTAGAATAATTGTGTATACTTTTGAATTAAGTAGCCTAGAATGTTCGGGTCCTTTTTTCCCTCCATCTCTATTTGACCCAACGAATGTGGAATATAACAAAGCGATGAAATATGTAGTTGCTGTTTAAAATTCATCAGTGGTGTAACTGTAAAAAGCGTCCAATGAATAAAAAGCTTTAATGTGGTGAATGGACGTAGGGTCATCCACGCCACTGCTCGAAGGAACAATAATTACGTGCGTGTAGATCCAAATAAAAAGTGATTCATTCTCCTTTTTTCCATCCAGCTCATTTCGAGGGGGTTAAAGTGCCACGTCGGGGATTTCTCACCGGCCTTGTCGAATTTACCACTTTGCCTCGACCCCTCAATATCTCTTTCTATATTTCTTTGCGAGCCCAGTCCGCATTTGTTGGCCTCAATTAATTTTTAGGCAGCCCCACCATAATTTATCACTGGGGTTTATGAAATAGCGCTTTGTTCTGGCTTTTTATTTCATTAAGAGCGCGTGGGTCAGATTTGATCAATCGCTTCGACTGCCATCAATTTGCAGCGTTCAAGGGGTTATTATACATATATAATAATATATTAATAAACATGCATACATAGTAATATAATAATAGTACACAAACAGAACCAGAGAAAGTTTGCACAGCCTTAAGCCACCTTCAAGCATAAATGAATCTGTGAGTTCGAAACCCGTACAAATCCAAAAACGTTATTTTGAGATGTTGCACAAAAAAGCTATAAACGTGGACTTTTAAAAACACCTATTTTTAGTGGATATTTTTTATGATTTTTTTAAATAGACCAGATTAGTAACTTACTTGGAAATACACCTGTCCATGGTCCACCCATCCAACAACCATATCAGAGCCGGCCATTCTGCCGTCTTTGGAAAATCCAAAACCCACATATCCCAGGGTTTTCACTTGGACTTCAAAAGTGATATCCTGAGGTCCAGGTCCCAACGACCACAACAATCGATAATCGGGGCTCAAATACGTCGAATGAGACCAGCGCGCAGCCCGAACACACAGCACTGCACCACTTAACACTATCAAGAGCATTTGGTAGATCTCCATTTTGCTTTACCAGACTCTTTTGGCTCAGTTTGGCCGATGCTTTGGCATTATCTGTAACAAGTGAAATTAGAATTATTTTTAGCAAGAGACTCAGACTTGTAAATTAATTAGTAATCTACAACTGATGAAATGGTTTATATAAGGCGGTAGTCAGCATGGCTTCTCGGTTTATGTTATTTAACCAAAGCTGATTGATTCGTTATGGTTAAAAGTAAGCTTAGAACGCGGTTGCTTCAATATTTATACAGCCACTATCGAATGGGAGTCTAAACAGAACTGAGAACTAGTTTTTTTTAATAAAGAAAATAATGTTTGCTTCTATATCCTTCAGTACTCGCAGATGGCTAATCCGAACTGACTCCCACCATGATCAATTAACTTTAGTAAAACTTGCAAACTCAAATCCCGGGCCAGTCTGGTTTATGACCAATTTAACCAAATTGTTTCCACAGAACATAGAAATTCCCCAGTGAACTACTCAGAATGTCGAGTACATAAAATCAGGAATAAACTGGCTGGGATAGCTTAAAATTTGATTAGGTCGAATTAGTTGTCTCAGCCCTTAATAGCAACGCCAACATACAACTAAGTTTAATTAATTTTCAGAGTCGAGGATTTGCTGAGGGTTTTCCGTACACAAAACTGCAAACAGTTGACGGCATCGCTTTGTATGTAGCCGGCAATAAAGGTGCATTTTCGAATTCTGAAAGCTGCCTGTGTGATCAGACGAAAAGCTGTCGGTGGTTTGATCCAGCACACCAATTCAAGTAAAACTTTCTTCTAATTAGCACCATTATGCTGCAGTCCAGATCATACCATCAGCTTTGGTACCTTGAAATTTGTCTCTAGTTGGGTGAACCCAAACTTCAAAAGATAGAACGCTTTCTTAATTACTGCCGTTATATGCTATAAAGCCGGTCGCCAAATCATTAGCCAAAACAAAGAGCAAAAACTATTTTTTTCAAATGTTCACACCATATAAATAGCAGTCTCAGATCTCCAGCTTTATAACTACATAACGATCAACCGGTTGCTTTATATAATCAGATATACAATGGAAACGACAGCTTAACAGTTGTTTTACGGTCGTATTTCAGTTTATTGCCGAGTATCTAAAATGCGGTTAGTGACATTTTTGCGGCCTGCTAATAGCCCATCAAAATCTGTAAAATACCAAGCGTTTGTTTAGAAACAAACATCATTTATGGTCAATTAAAGCGATTATTAAATATACAATACCCGGGAAAATGTTACTAATTAAATGTTCACACCTTGTTGCTTTCAAGCTTTCTCACTTTCGAGTCTATGTATAGGAACCTGATACCTTCAAGTCAAAGCACATTTTAATGAGTTCTCTCTACGCACTTCACGCCGCATTTAGGCATTACGAATCTGTCTTTGTTGGTTCCAATTTCCATCGTTTAATCGGGGCAGGTGATCAAAAAAAAACAGAGATAGTAGAAGTATTAGATAATTTTGGTGTTTTCTACGTTTCCACTTTGATGGAATGATTCCCGCTAATCATCGGGACCTGAACAAATCATAAAAAGCCCAAAGAAAACGTTTTTCTTTAAGGAATAATGTCCGTGAAATGAGAAGGTTTTTATATGGGTACAGGCACTATTGTGTGGCGAGATGCCATCAATAATAGCTCGAGATCCGTACAATACCTCTAGCTATATACCCCCCGACTTTATTTCTTTGTTATCTATACACTCAGATAGATATTTCCGTGTAAGGGATATTTACATTGGGACGCTTCGTAAGACGCTTACCGGAAATTCCGGATTCTATTCCTGGTGTTCAACGACAGCAGATTTGCTTTGAACAAGCATTTTCCTGCTAAATGGGTACTTGCATCAAGGAACTTTAACAGATTTGATGGTTTTATTTAATACAAATGTAAGAGCAGGTTCTTTTGAACTCGATCAACCAAATCCGTATGTAATTGAGGCCAAAAGAAACAAAACCCATAAAACCACAATCGAAAAGTCATCTTGAAGAAATCGATCTTGAGTCGCCCAACAACAATTTAAGTCGTTTCATTCAGCAAATTGTGTTTTAATAGATTTATCAAGGAATGTTTATGAAATGTCGATGCAAACAAAAATTTACGAAAAAATTGCTTCCGATTAATTATGTTTTATTTGTGTGGAATGTTCGATGGTAAAAACGGTATTGATCAAAATGGTTTGTTAATTTTGGGAAAAGCATTGTTCAATTAAGTTTACTGTTGAATATTATTTGAATCAGAATTACCGGTTCATTAGCCATTTCTTATATCTCTAAAATCGACATGCAAGTATGGGAAATAAGAAAACTGCTTACACGACGTGTATAATTAAGTACTGAATTGCGTGCCTACAAGCAAACCACGTAGAATTTCATTAAGGGGTGAAATGTATTTGCATTTTAAGATTTTCTAAAATGCTCATCGCCTTAATTCGATTTTAGTTTACTTGCGATAAGGACACACTTGGTAGTGAGCCTAACATAGATTTTCTTAATAGTTTCGGAAATTCTCAAACCGAAATTCATCACAACTGCTTATTGCACTGGAAGTGATTCTGCTGTTTCTGCGGGAAGTGTACTAGGGCTTCTAATCCGATACACCGACATTGTAAAATTGGCCTGAATTCTCTACTACCGAACTTAATTTTTTAAGCCCTTAAGCTTGTATTACGTCTATGTCCAACTGAAAAATGCACCAAGTCGTGAACCGAGCCTCAAAAAGATTGATTGCAAAAGAGTATATGAGAAATAATACGGGCAAGCCACATCCTGTACCTGCTGCTGGAAATAGTTATTAACTTGGTCACGCTATTATTGATGATATGCAACAGTTTCATTCGCTAATTACACCTCATATAATTCGGCTCATTAACCTTACATTGGTTGAGCTGGATTTGTGATTGAAATAATGTGATTTTTTCGGTGATTCATTAGAGAGGATAATTTGATATTTAAGCAACGTCATTTGCCATCTGATGGCCAGGATATTCCTTAATCTTAATACAATTCGTAGTCCTCGTAAGTCCCTGAAGGCAACTTTATACCCCACTCTGATTACTATTCTCCTTTCAACACGTCCGGGCACAAAGAACGTCGAAAAAGAAACCGGGGAACAACAAAGCTACATTAACATCATTGTTCAACGTGATTCTCCATTTGCATAATACCAATTTGTTAGTAAATTCCAACCGGCTTTGAATTAAAATTTGTAATTATAACTGCGCCTTTCCATCTATCGCAATGGCCGGCCTTTCTGATATTGTTGCTCAAATGGGAGAATTCGAATAATCATAATGCCCGCCATAGAAAAATTATTAAAGGCCAAAGAAAAAAGATGACTGATTGTGTAAGATTACAGCCAACAATCGATTTGGTTACAATCACGACTGTCTGCGTATCTGGGCTGCATATTTGTAATTTAGCTCTAATCGATGGTTTTATTTGCCAACGTCTTGTACAGGTCAATGAAATACCTCATCGATTTAAATGTGTATGAATGTCGTCGGGTCTGCAGCTTTTTCAACACTTGCCTTTCCTGGACCAGACAAACCAAACCCAAGTGTCTATCACTAATGGGCATCGGTACCTCAAAAGGTACCAAAAAGCCATCCGCCCAACTAGACTTCGGCCTCGATAAGATCGGCAGATGAATTACCATTAAAATGTTAAAAGCTTTTGTAATGTAACCAGATAGGATTACTGACGGCTGTGTCACAAGGAAATTACCTACAATTGAAGTGCCATACATACAGTCAGATATCTATGTATAATATACAATCCCGTAAGTGGTTCTGTTAATAGGGGCCTGTCAATAGTGAAGTGACGGAGCGGAATATTAAATTCCACCTGTTACTTAAGGAACTAGGAGGGGAACACTTTTGATAGGGGAGTCATTAGTGAAAATTGAAAGTTTTTGCATTTTGAAGCTGTTCAATACCGAGAACCTGTTCTGATATAAAGCCTATACGCTTTATGTTGGCTCTACTAAATTGCGGAACGTCGAATAAATTCAAGCTGTTAAAATTTCGAAGGGGTTTTGATTGATGGAAAATTATACAAAAGGTTCAAACCAAGATTTCAAACAGCAAACATGATTACTAATTTGAGGGTCAATTACCCTTTGGTTGGGACTAGTAAAAACCAATTCTCAATGTGATTAGTGCGTTGATGTTAAATTTTAATTGAAATATGATCGAACCGACAGAATAACAAGTTCTTGGCCTGCTACTACCATAAACCGGCTATTATTCGCGTAACAAAAGGGCACGGTAGCAACCCGGCCACAGATCAATTGCGTTTTCACTTCGAAGACATCAACTGTGAAATGAATCTTTTAGTGTTTGCTAATTATTCGTGTAAAGTGTTGAGAAATCCCGTGAACTTATTAATTTGCTACACTTTGATACTAATCTATTGAGCACAATGGCTTTGTGGAGGAATTCAGATCGATTTTCGACTCAATTATACCTCTGAGTCGCACCGAATATCTTGAGAGAAACTGATTAAAGTCCGTTCACATCATCAGCAACGAAAAAATCAGAAGCAAACAATACGAAATTGTATATTCCTAAACAAATATACTCAACATCAAGCCCGCAGCCAAGACGGTCAATTATTTAAGCACATCTGTGCAGATAATCCATATGCCAAGCAAACCGAACATATTAAGTATGGCAATTGTAATATTCACTTTGGTAACTCAAATGGGGGCTCGCATTGGTAAGTCCGACGTTTACGGTATGTGTGGCTTAGGAAGTTGCAACGTCAAGGTGGTGAAGAGCTCAAATTATAACAGGATAACTCCAGTGACAAGAGAGTAAACGTTTTAATTAAATGAAGTCGAACTTAAACAAAAATCAATCAGGTTTTCTCAGGCATATTGTGAAAAACAAGTGCACGAGCTGTTTTGGGCAAACAATAAAGTGTGCAGATTGCAGTGCCCGAAAGAAAACAAAAGCTAAAGTTGGTCAATCTGACACGCGCTAAGAAACTTGCTCTTTTAATAAAGCCAAAGTGCAAACGATAACATGAGACATGAAGAAACTGCAAATTGAAACTGAGGGATTTTCGCTTAATGCTTGTGCGCCATTTGTAAAGCAAAAAAACTTCATTTATAATCCGAGGACCGTTGTTTCCGGAAGTTTTTCGGAACTTTATCTTGCCCTCGGGCCACAAGAAAACCTATTAATATAAATCTCAACGTTAGCGATTATGGAATTATTCTTTGATTTTCAGTTCTCTATAGAGATGTGCTGCAAAGGGCGAAATTGGTTTATGGAAAACTCGCCTTCGGCAGATGAATGCAAATTAAATGCCGTTCCTTCAAACGGCCATTTAGCTTTGTAAAATTTAATTATACACTCTATTTGCCGGGGAATTGTAATGCGGGAATTAACAATCCCTTTATGATGTGATTAATCTGAAATTAACGTTAAAATTGCGTTGAAAGGTATCTATATCTTTTTTCCAAGGCTGCTACCATAAGATGTCTCGAGCTAACTGCCGGTCGGACTGCTTTAACACACTTTATTAAAAATGATACATTTACGTAAAATTTTCGTTGAAACGGACTTTTTTAGCCAACAATGCAAACTTTAACCGCAATTCTAATACCTAATACAAAACGTCCATAGCGACAGCCGGGTTTCCATGCAATTAAAAGGCTGGAACAGCAATCCTTCACCGAGTCAACGAAATCCGGTGACATTCAGGCTACCCACCGATTACATTCCAGCAAACCATAAAGCAATTAAGCAAACTGTGAAACTGATGCCCCAAGATACCGGCAAACCTATAAAAGCTCCGTACTCGGTCATGCTCTTAACCCGAACGGCTCCCATATGAACTCTTCTAAATATAGGTTAACAACTTCCTCACGAAATCTCGGTTGCAAAAGTCGTTCATGCAACTACTTTACTGTTGAGATTCCGAGATATCGCGGTGAAGAATGCTTTTAGTGCAGTTTATCTGCGTTTATAAACATTAGCATACGGTTTTGAAACATGCCGAGCGGATTTCAACGAGAAGTGTTTAGCGTGTTGTCACTTTTCCAGAAATCAGCTTCAAAAGAATTTACTGCCGACAGTTTGTTATTTTTTATGCCCGTTTCCAGCCAGCCCTGCCAGGAGCAAATTTCTGAGCCATTTAGTCTTTATGTTACTGTTACGACCCCGTAAAAGGGCAAAGGCCCGATATAGGCAGATGAAAAGTTTAGTTGCCCGCTTCGGCAACCAATAAAAATCGAACACTTCCATTCGAGATTTTTGTGTTGCAAAAATAATTTACCTGCAACCAGTTAC
This sequence comes from Dendroctonus valens, assembly GCA_024550625.1. NCBI lineage: Eukaryota > Metazoa > Arthropoda > Insecta > Coleoptera > Curculionidae > Dendroctonus > Dendroctonus valens. Next base: position 145,909 of record JAJTJO010000398.1, read on the forward strand.
TTTTTTTATAAGGCCATTCACACTTCGTTGGCTTTTACAGTTTTGCTTGCCACTCACTGCAAATGAATTTATTCAAAATGAGAGTTGAAAATAAGGCCAAACACTCTCTTGTCTCTGTCCCCAAAGCCACTGTTAAATACAGAAAGATTACTGAGCCATTTAAGGACGTGAAATAATCGACGTCCCTGGACCCTTTAGTTTAATAATTCTCAGGGTTTGCAAAAAACTGGAGAAACTAATTTAAAAGCTGCGCAATAGTGTTGAAAAAACAACCAATTTCCCAGAACAGGCCCATAAAACACCGTAGTTCATTTCCACTTCTCTTGCTCTGGAGCGGCAGCTACCAGCCAGCAGAATTGCCAAAATTCAGTTTTGTTTTGTCTTTTGCCATCAATTTTTTAATCAAGTTTGTAATAGCGTACCGTACAACAGTCGGTTGTTATAGGTCATGCAGCATTCTCTTCTCTTTGTGGAGGGTAATTAAATGATATGATCATTGCAAAGTCTTTTAAAACATTTTATTCCATATTAAAACAATGTTTAATACTTAAAACTAACAGTGGTTTTGCCTATAGTACTTACAGTAGCAGAATACTGCCTTTTGGTTTAAGGTTCTATTTAAATGAATGGAAATGATATTTGACAAATATACGTCTTGATACGTATATGAAATTGCAATTATTTGTAATTAGAAATGTTTACTGTGGTTCGAGATGAATCAGATAACTGGATTCTTGGCTAGAAAGTCATAGAAAGAATAGAAGAATATTTACATTAGATTTTTTCCTTTAATTCATTCATGCCCATTCAAGACACAGTTACGCTCAAGGAAAGAACCATATTCATTTGCTTTGTCGATAACCAACTTGCAATTATGATTAAGAAGGGAGAGGCCCTTCTTAATCATAATTGCAAAAGCATACAGTAATCTTCAAGTTGCCTTTGCCAACAATTGCTAAAAAGACACATAGTCTGTCCGATTTTAATAACAATCTCTCTGTGCGTTTGAACGCCGATGTCAGCGCCTTCCAATCATTTCCATTCGGTAAAACGACTCGTTCCTCTCCCTGTCGAGAGGAGAATATTATTAAAACAGCATGGCAATTTAAAGTTGGAGTGACGTTGCATTATACCCAGTCAAATCTCACTTGTTGAGACGTCAACGGTGAAACAAGTTGCTCTTACCAACCCAACCTCCCTATATATGGACTGATACCACCACAAGAGGACTTGTAGGTGCTGATTATGAGGCATTAGCAGAGAAATGATCCTGTAACTATAATATCAAATATTAAGTTGAAGAAAATAAGTTGATTAAGTACTGATTTCTGATTATGGTACTTACGAGTCAGGTTTCAGGCTGCAGGTCGGACGGTTCGCCAATTGATTAATCAATAGAAATTTCAGTTCCTCTCCATTAATTAACGATTACTGTTTAATTTATATCAAAGCGGGCAAAGTCACTGGTTCTAAGTAAAATCATTCAAGAAAATGAATGACCCAGTTCCTTACCTGACCGTTATCAGGAATGGGTGTTCACATAACGAATGACGATTCAAATACCCCATTTGATTCGCTTGAGAAAATAAGCTGGTCAAAATTCCCGCTTCGACTATTAACTGTCGTTTCTTGGGTTTCACTTTTACTAGTCTGGTCAGTCATAAATCTATGACGAGGAGGTAGTGCTTCAATTTTAAAGAACGTCGGATTTATATATTCGTGGTTCCAAGAACGATGATGAACTGATTGGCTCTTAAGAAATAAAAAATTCGACAAATCGAAAAACAATAACAATTTCGTCCGTTTCAAAAGCTAAATCAATTACCGAAGACAAATCAATTGTCTAAGTTCTGTCAACTAAACAACGTTCGTCTTAATTAAACGACAAAAAGAGAATTCTGGCCGTTTCAAGATGTATTTCACACTCGAATACAAATTGAACGGTAATCCGGAGCACCATTTTTTCCATGGCCGATAACGGAGCAGATCTTTAATTGTTTTTTTCGCATCGGAGTAATCAACCTAGGCGAGCGTCACTTAATTTTTTTCTTCCTCGTTTTTAGTTCATTAATCATGAAACCAGAAGTGTCGCATGAAATCATCTCGCCGAAGCGAAGAGACAAAGCGAAGATTTTCGTTTTGTCGTTTGCTTTCTCGATTTTTATCATCGGAACGACCATTAGATTTGACCCAACATGAATACCAATTCTGTTAATTAGAAGACGTTTAAGTTATCTTTCAGCTAACGCCTGATCGTTAGAGGATCGCATTTCAATTAAGAAATAAAAAATGTCCAATGGCTTCGAGAATATATATAAAAAAACTTTAATATATTTGTTAGTTGGCAGATTTTATCTCGAGAGGATCATTTTCGAAGTAAGTATTAGTGTCTTGATACCTGAAATCATTCAATTAATTTCTGTTAATATTTTATTGGAGAAAATTTACAAGTCCTTAGATCTGTCGTGACCTAAACACAGAGGCCGAGAGAACCAAATGATCTCGTGACCAGTTAAAAACAAAACTATTCCGATGAGGATTCAGTCAGTTCATAACCCTCGAAAAAATCGTTCACCAAAAGACAACGGTCAACTTTGTTGTCGGGGCCTTAACTGGTAAGTCACGATTCTTCGGCGGCTTCAAATTTCATTATCCAGCTTGTCATAAAACAATGAGGCCTGTATAGAACATGCCATTAGATTAAATGTGTTTTGTCCTGCAGTTTTATAAAAATCTTCCTATACCGGGGACGTTAGATATGTTCAATATTCGAACTCAAAAGACTTGAATTTGCGTATTAAGATATGTTTTTCCTTGTTTCGCAGCTTCTTTTACTGCTCACCATTAATGGCTCTCCCTTATAGTCTATGACATGGCCATCACCAGTGTCGCATAGTTATCTCTGTTGGAGCAAATGCGTTCTAGTTAACTAACGGTGAAGAATGACAAATCGGTTTTCAGTTTGAACAGGCCCCAGATATCTTGATGGCCAATGAAAAATGAAGATGAAGCGTCCAAACGAATGGGTAAGCTCACACGTGACGTGGTCCAACTAAGATCGATCTAAATTGAGCGTGAGTGTTTAACGAAAAATAAACACAAATTAACCAAAAGTTCCGAACCGATCCTCGCTTAGCATTCCGGAAAGGATAATAAGGACGATGTGTTTATGTTAAAGTTTCCGTTTTAGCGGAATTGTAGGATCGGATTTTTAATTTATTTAGCTGGAAGTTTTACAACAGGGTCGTCAAAGACGTCAAATGAATTTAAAAGAGTCGCTCAAAAGACTGGATTAATACAGGCGATATTTTGAACAAAGTTAATAAAAACTTTCGTCAAAGTGAGTTTTACCAATATCCTAAAGCCTTAATGAAACTTATCGTTTTCCCACCAGGCGCAAATAATATGAAGATGAGAAACATTAATCGCATTTCCATTTGTGAAAACAATACCAAAACAGAGTACCTAATAGACGAGAAATAAGTTTATTCTTTTTATTTATTATAGTTTATTTATTATAAGTTTTGTATCCATCCAACACCGGTATCTCGACTGCAAAATTACTAACGAGTTATCAAATGGTTTGTTTCTCTTCGTCAATTTCTCCAACTTCTGAAACTTGTTGTTTTTAGCTAAATTCTAGTAATTTCAGGCAGCTGGGTAAAAATAGTTTCGGAGTGACGTTTCAGACAAAGGCGCTATTAATCATTTTTGCTGTCGGTTTTAGTGTGAACACAAATTGGTCTCATCGCCCTAATGTAGGACACTGAATTTTTTTCTAACAAAGCGAGAAACACACATCCTTTGCGCGACAATCCGTTGAAGTGAAATCTTCATTAATCATTTTTAGATGTGTCGCGAGATACAAGCTGTTAAAAGCTTTCGCATGTTCTGGAGACTTAGAACAGGCCAAAGTGCCTATTTATGATTTCCAAATCAAGCTCGGAATACTTTTCGCCTACTACAAAGCAAAACCATTAGCCATAGAGCTACTAGAAGTAGGCAATGAGAACAATATTTTATTTTTTTAGTTCTTATTTTCGCTTCATTTATAGCGGGCTTAGAACTTCCGCATCCAACATCCATCTCAAAAGAAATAAAAAAAAAATAATTTACTTTAAAGCAGATTTTCCGGATTTTAGCCTTTCATTCAGTGCATTAAAACATATCCACTAATGATGGAAATTGAGTGTAGGAGGCTGTAAAAATTTCACAAATGTAACAAATATGAAAAAAAGTTTAAAGGTGTCTAGCTTCTGAGGTACGGTAACACATCTAGCTGAATGGTACAATCTGAGCATGAAGGACGCACATCGCTAGTTATTTCGACATATAAAATCGAAAACTATTTGACAGAATGCGATTCAATTCACAATTAAGGTTGTTTTATATAATTCATGATCAAGCTCATCTAGAAAACAATATTCAATAGCTTGTGTGTGTAGTGTAGATTGAGAACAAAGCCCAGGGGTCGGTAAGCGTTGGCACCTTTATCCCTAAAACTGATAGTCACCTGATGAGCTTGAGCAGAGCTTGGGGATTTTCCACAGTGCACCACAGACGTCACTAGAAAAATTAATCCACTATGGCTGCCCAGGCGAAGACACTACTAGTGAGCTCCTGAGGAGGGCTAAACGTCCGAAACGCAAGCACCAAGCAACAACCAGTGAGAAATCTGGAAGAAACTGTTGAACATCCCGAATAAAGTTCCGTTTGATCACTAACAAACACGTTGGAAAAACTGGAAATTTATCCCGGAACGACGGAGGAGTGAACGGACGTACATAGAACTTGCGCGAACGTGCTCATACAAAGAAGTCTGCGTACACACTGACGTTGTACGTTGAACTAAGGACCGATTTTCTCTCAGTTCGCTTCGCAGGCTGCTACTTCGAAGCTCGGGGCACTAGAGATGCGTCGCCCGCCCCACCACAAAACTTGAATAACGTCCCTTACCTGAAGATGGCCTAAACAGCCGAACTCGAGCTATTTCTTATGGGTTTGGGTTGGGGGAGCGTGATCAACAATAGCGCTTTATACCGGAAATGCGAAAGAAATGCACGTCACAACATCACAATTATCGTTTTTTTAATCATGGATAGAGTGACAAGAACGCCCAGGTGCCAAGAGGCTGAAACTTGACGCTTTTTTCTTTGGCAGACTTCTTGAAGATCATCAAACACTTCCGTTCATCCGCAACAAAACTGTTTCCAATGTGTCTTTTATTTTTAACCGTGTTTGGTTGCTTTTTCACCAGTCCTCTTTATACAAATATAGCGTGGTTGGGATAAATCTGTAGCTAAACAAACCAAAAACTTACTAGCTTTTTATTTTAATACCTATTCTGATTTCTGATATACCTATGGAAAGCAAGTACATTATAATTAAAATGAAAAAGAGCACAAAACGCGCATTTCCGCCCTGATGAAGCCTCAGGTGTAACCGCCAGTATTTTCAATTTCCCAATTCTGACAAAAGTATCTGCCTCACACGCATTAAACATGACAAAGCGGATCTTCTTGCAGCTGCTGCTCAGCTTGGCGAACATTTATATATAATAAAATGTATCAATTAGTGTCGTTTTTGCGTACAATATTTATAAGCGAAATATAAATTAAATAAATTCGTGACACAATTTGCGATAGCAGGGCCCCAACAGCCTGGTCAGTATCGGCGATATTTTTTTCTGCAAAACCGTCATCCATTAAACGTAAAGGGTGAAGATGCAGCGTAGTTCAGAGAAATGAAGTCAATGAAGAAGAGCAAATATAATACTGCATGTAACTGATTAGATTGGGCAGATAAACGTTGCAAGTAAGCGCCAGTCCGCCACTGCTAAGAACAAAAATATCCCACTAGTTTTGTGAAAATTTCATGCCATTTGAATTGTAAAAAACAACAATTGAATTTAATATAAATTCTAAACTTTATAGAGTTGATGTATTGTTGCAGCTTCAATCGGGGCCATTTTTGTTTCGAATATATTTCGGACTGTATTTATTTAGTTCCCGTCGATATTTTGCAGGGCTAATGTTCGTATTATTGTTTTTAGCAAACGAAATTGGCTAATGTGTTGCAACATAAGGGTCGTATTGTTTCAGAACATTTGCCAAAATATAATTTGGTTTATTTTAATTTCCAGCTATTGCACAACTTTCAGTTTTCAATATTCGAAAGTATCTGCCGTTCCACCGGATAGCCTCTGAATTAGCAAATAGGTTTGCTATAAAGCCGAGGGACAATGCTGCCCAGCTCTAGGCCGCAATTTTTCTAACTACATGGCCAGGTTAGAGTGACGAAAAATCCGACCAAAGTTTTCAGGGCTTTGTGTGTACCGTTAGATTCAGAACTGAAGCTAATCGAACGAAAGAGTCAACGATACTGATTCTCCGGTTATTTTGCCCAATTTTCCAAATTAAGCTCAATTTGGAGAGCTAGAGAGGAGAGCTAGAGAGCAAACAACTCAAATTCCCCAATGATTTATCATTTATACAGATTACATTATACAGATGCTTCGCAATAAGCCTAATTAACATTACATAAATACCTGTTGCTTATTAATGATCCAGAACTCGGGTAACCATAACTAAACATTGACTAAACAAGTGAAAAAATGCTTAATAACAAAGTTGAAATTCGATTTTCAACTGTCTCATCTTAATATCTTCTATAAATTTTCGAAAAAAGTGTTTTCAATATTTTTCCCGTACTCTCCAAGTGAGCCCCTATTACCCCTTAAAAGGAATGACGCCACTTTTGAATCACCCTGTATACCCACAGTCACACTATCAGGTAGAAATTCGATATTGGGCGTTTTGCTTATAGGCTCAGAAAAATTTCAGAAAGTATTATTATTATCCTTGTCGAACCTCAATCTCAGGTGGGAATTGAAAATGTTGTGAAAGGATTGTGCGCCTGCATCCTCTTTTCACACATATTGGCAAAGAAAGGGGTTCGTTTTCGTTCATTATCGAGTTTCGAATGGAATAATTATTCGTTTCCTTCAGGCCCACAAAGGATACAATGGGGTTGTTTGATGCATTTGACATGTTGGGGGAAAATACGACACATTTTACACAGGCTTTTCGTGGAGTATAGTTAAATGTTTGGTTTGAAAGGACAGAGAAATAATATTCATTGCCAAAAAGGATTTTTTTCAGCATGAATTGTTTTGTTCTTACTTTTTATATGAAATTAGTACTAAAAAATTATTAATTGTGAATAGAGGAAACTATTTTTTCCCCATTCGAATGCCCAAATGAGAAAAGTTGGGTTTGAATATCAAATGTTTCTTTCCATTCGGGTAATGTCACTTCTGATAAAGACGATTTCATTTGCCACACCACCTTTATGTGGCCAATTTGAAATAAAAATGCCTTCCACGAACCCATTGAATGGATTTTTAGATCGTTCGTCTGCGCCTATTGTGAACATACAAGGAGGGCTCGACCACACATTGGTCTATTCTTGGCTGTGCAACTGACCATGTCTGCTTAAGCCACCGATGGACTTTTTCATCCTTATTTAAATAAAAGGGACTATTACATAATTTTGACAAGATATCAGTTTATTTATGTGGAGATTCATTGCAGATGAGTGTGTTTTTGAAGTATTATGAGCCTAATCCCCTGGGGATCGAAGGGTATTAAGGTGGTCGCAGGATTGTTATGGAGATTTCGAAATGCAGGTGAAGCAATAATTTTAACCTGATGTGGATTTTAGACGCTGTTACAGTAACAAACCTATTTTTATCGTACTTTTTGGTCAATAAGTAAGTCGGCTTAAAGTATAGAAAAACGATGATTACTTATATATTTTTGTGGCAAATAGCACTAATTCGAATTATTTAAGATGATAATTGGTGTGAATTGCATTTACGTATGAAGTATTTCAGCTAGATTTTTCTATATGTATCAGGAGAGTTTGAGTGAAAAAGTGAATTTGATTAATTTATTTCTAATCTGGAACTTAAACTCCGGAATTATTCTAGGTTTAAAGCAGCCGCAGAGTCCGATCATCATATGGTCTTCCAGCAATAATTGCTACTTCTGAAACACATAAGTGAGCCATCTGAATCATTCTGAAAGAATCGTCCCAAAAACTAACGATCTATAGACATGTTCTAAAAGAATTGTCGGTTTTAAGGCCGGATAATAAATGACAGGAACGACGCAAAAGAAATAGATTCTCTCCACTGGTGACCTAGTTTTCCCAGTCAGTAGATCAACTGGAAGCCCGAATAATAAATGGTCGGTTCCGCAAAATCTTTTGTCTGCAAAAGATAATCGACACCCTGTCGTGAAGTCGGGCATCGTTTAAGGGCAGACTGGCGAAAAACCCCCAAAAGGACCCAGTTAAGTTGTCATATCGCGCTCTGGTGACAGAGTTATTGGCCATTGTTGAAGACCTTTTTCGGATAATTGGTGCAGCACCTTCACAATTAGGCAAAGCGAGGAATTCTTTGAAGAACCTCGTTCTTAGGCAAATTCTTTAGAGCCTTTAGCTAGCCATCAATTCTTAACACATCTTTTGCTGCCATGATTTATCCGGGGAATTGTTTAAGACCACGTCGGTCACATAAATAGAAAGTCGAAGATAAAACTCACATGTTAACAGTTAGCTTCCGTTTTAACATAAACCATGATGTGTCTCTTGAATATTTCATAATGGGTGTCTCCGAATATAATATCTTAAGCCAGGCAGGCATGCCTTCAATAATCAGGGAGATAAGCGCTACATAGAATGACTCTTAGGAGCGATAGTAGTGCACAACTACTACACACTGGCCTTGTGTGTGTCAATATCCGTTCCCTTCTAAGACTCAACTCTTAACTCAAGAATTATTTAGTATTTTTAATATGAAGGATTCCTTATTGCTTCGAGTTCTTCTGCTTTTGGGCAAAGTCTAAAGTGGATTTGCATGCAGGGTGCATGCTGATTTAAAATGCAAATGCATGTCCTTTTCCTGATTAAAATTCCTGAAATGGTGTTCTTTTTGCGGTTTCTGAACAACGTCCGATGGATTCTGTGTTTTTCTTAGTGCTGGCTTCAGCTTCCTAATCCAAATGGCGTTTAAATATTTGCAGAATCACTGGAAAAATGAGCTTTCATGTTAGTGCTCTTATAGCCAGTGCTCAGCATTGAATAAATCAACCTTAATTTTAATTCATTGCAGCCCTGAGGGCAGCAGGATCAGGCGTTCGAGTTCCTGATAATAGTACGGCGTGCGTTTCGTCTAACTGTACGCTCTATTAGAGCTGGAATAATTAAGTATTCTAAATGTTTTAAATAGGCCCTTCGGCTTGGTTGAATAACTAATTTCCATAATGAAATTTCTAATGGATTTGTTGGTACAAATTATTGTTTGTCTGTTATAAGGCCCTGGGTGACGGGCAATGAACGCCAGCCAGGTGAATTGTGTGCACGGAACGAGTATTCACATGCAGCATAAAATCCATGTGAATGTAAATTTTAAGATGAACTAGAGCTGTGCGAAAATAGCCCGACATCGTCGCTTCTGCTGTCTAATATCTGGAGAACAATATATTTCAAACGCTCTGCCAAACCAACATCTGGAACTTTGAAGTTATTAATGTGTGTTTTTAATACTCGGTTAGTCGAGCAAAAAAATAATACAAAGTGTAGTTCAGTTGCATCTCTTGGGCCAAATGAATCAATGTCAGAAAGTCCCTGCAACCAACCAATGCCTAATTTCATTTCAGGCGGGTCTTCTACCGGCCAAACAACTTTGCGTATAATAAAGCACTGAATCTATTAAAATTGACTGATGTAGCTTAAGGGGATTTGCGAATATTAATAAAATGTCGATCACATTTTTCCGAAATGGCAACGTTTCTCTAGTCTAAACTAGTCTAGATGAAAGTTTACACAAGCGTACTTATCAAAAGAGATTTAATGGATTTTAAAAACTAACTAATGAAACTCAGCTTGGAGTAATGAAATTTACAAATATTAAAAGTTCCTATTTCTCGTGATTTAAAGTTCACCCTCGGTTATCCCCTATGAAATGCCAGCCTTTGTAAGCGGCAGCTTGCAGGCTCTCAGGAATACGTTCCTGTATTTTCGTGAAAATTCCTTCTGCTGCATTTGCGGCCAATTCTCTCCAATCGGTGTGATTGTTCAACCAACAGCCAGAATGTCATAATATTAGCAGAAATTTGAAACTTGCCCAGAAATCAATGAAATATTTCGAATTGGGAATAACCAAGAATTTCTTGCATTGGTATTCCTTCTCTAAGGAATTTAAGAGCATTCTGATTCACTAAACTAATTTTGATCGTTTGTATTGCATTGAGTTAATTGCGGTTTAGATTGCGCTTACTACTTTATTATCGATTAGTAAAGATTAATTAAAAAAGTGATAATAATATAGATCTTCCAGGGAATGTCAATAAAGTATGTAAACATAAGAAATAGTATGTACACAAAGAGCCGTGCTATTTAACTTTAAGCCAAAATGAAATTTGCTGGCGGCAAACCTCCTAGAACTACTCCTCTTTGGATTAATAAGCAAAAACCGTTATATCTAGTCAAATCATGCCATTAAAAGCTCTAATAATTTCCAACCAACCAATGGAAAACATAATTTTATTTAGTTACTCTGTTCAACTCCCGTGAGGCGAGTGGATGCTTTCAACAAAACGAAACAAAAGCGTGCTTTTGACAAAAGGGAATAACCGAAAAGGTTAAAGCGATGAAAGGCGATGACATTCCAGCTTCATACAAGCGTATTCTTGGCCCTAATAATAAAATAGAAAGACTTTATTTCAATATTTGCCATTCAACCAAAATTATACTCTTACTATTAATATATTTCAAAATTTTTCATTTTGATCAATTTTTTGAAAATGGTCATAAAATAATGGTAACAAATCAATATTTTGAAACTTTAAATTTGGCAAAAATTTTTAAATTGCAATTTTACATTTTTATAATTACATAATATTGCACCCCTATTACCAACTTAACACTTAATAGTTTTAAACGTAATAATACGTCTCACCTCATTGAAGGTAAGTGAACAAATACGACAGATTACTATATTTGTTACAGTGACATTATATTCTACAATAAACTATTTATAATAAATTATATATTATATAATAAATATAATAATAATTCTATAAAAAATCGAAATTTCGGGAATCGATAAAAATGTTTATGTCATTTACAATGTTGCTACATTTATAAAAATTCACTAAAGAGGACTTACACCATTTTCAAAGTTATTATATTTGTAACTTCATTAACTTCGAAAATTTGTATCTAATGATATAAACAATGAAAAATTTACCAGATTTTTTTGGGAACAGTTTATAAATAAAAAGTTCATAGTAAATCGTATTCATTTTTATCTCTAACTAATTGTTTGTCTAAATGGACTTACACCACTTTCAAAGAAAACGGATCATTTAATGAATTTAAGAGAACTACAGGCAAGTTCCTTGTAATTGCGGTCGAAATCCATTAGATATTCCCGTCTGGCGGTGCGTGGCCCAAGCAGGAATTGCTGGATTAATAAATTAGCTTCCAGCATCTACTGCCTAATAGTGGAATGTCGATTTCTATTAGTCAGTTTTCTGTATACTTTATCAAGAGTTATACCGACACTAACACTGAATGAGTTTGATAACGTTACTAAACATGCGTGTTTTCTGCTAGTCTCAAGTCTGTGAGGGTCAACAGGCACTTGTCAAACTTTGCTTTTTCCAAAATGTGTGATTAAACCGAACTCTCGTTCATTCAAGATAGTTAATATTTAAGAGTTGGTTAGCTTGAAGATACCAGTCAAACAATCTAATTATAGTTTCAAATTGTGGCGACACTGACTTGTTATCACAGCTATGCAAACGAATTGTTTCAACAATAATGAGTTCCTGGCCCGAAATTCGCTCTAGGCCTAAACCCAACACCAGTTTCTGCTCGTGCGACTTTGTCCCATAGAATTAATTTGACATTAGACTCTTATTAAAATGTTTTATACCACATTTAATTAATTGCGTCTTACATTCGAAATGGAATATGAGCAGGGAGTTTTATTATATAACCCACATCGTTTGAGGGGGTGATCTCCCAACGCACAAAGGGTCATTGACGTGCCCGAACATTTTTGTTGTAGAATATCAAATTGTTTTTTGGCATGATCGACTTTAAGCCAACCAGAAAATTTTTTAGTTAGCATTTAACGAAGACGACCAAGAGACGAACGTCATTAATCATCTGACTCGATTTTAATTAGGTTTTTTTCACCGGCTATCTTAAAGGAGGATAAAGAAAGCCCGCATTTCCGACTGGTAATTAACAATTTCTCGTTCTGGATAGAAACACGAAACAATATTTACATTTATAACTATGGTATTAAAGACAATAACAAGGCAAAGGAAGGCTTGTCGAAATGATGATATTTTCGAACACAAAGCATAATGTACAAGTACTCAGTTAGTCAATTTACTAACTGGGAGTTGATGCAAATATTTGATGATTTAGAGAGAAAAAAACATTGAGGAAGAATTATAATTCTTCTTTGTGAATAGTCGGAAAAAATCCAGTAAAGCTGTTCGACACACAGCAACTACTCAACAGGCCGAAACCCCAAACTAACATATCAATAAAGGGCTGCAAATAACATCGTCAATATTTTTTCAGCTGACTCACGTCGTCGACGTTACACGGCAGGGTTTTCTTGTGAAATTAATAAAACTTTCAATAAAGTGACATGTTACGATATTATTGATTGTTCGGCCAATAGTGACTCGACGCGTTTGCGGCAATTAATTATAAGTGGACGTTATATATTGGATGTTGCTCATTTTTAACAATTTTCAATTTACCAGACCAGTATTAATTAAGCCAGTTTTTCAGCTATTTGTCCGCCCCTGTTGTTTGCAAATCGGTTAAGAGCCAAAAGGTAAAAAAGGAAGCCAAATTAACTTTCGCACAAGATCAAGGCTGAACCGGTCAAGAAGGGATTTATGGATGTCGGAAAACTTTATCTTTAACGAATTATTATTATTGAAGCATTGGCGGAAATTCTGTTAATGAAAAGCCAATTTCTAAATGTCAATACTGGGAGCAAGTTGCAGTTTAGAAATCTGGTTTTAAAAAACCAATAAAAAAGATATTTACAACTACCTCGAATACTTAATGCTAACTTAAAATCACATTCTACCCTGAGAGTACTCATACAAGCAGATTCAAAAATGTTGTCAAAATAAGTATTATGATAATTATTAATGAGCTGAGGCTTTAAGGGTGTACTTTCTGTAAATTACTGAAATTCGTCAACATCGAAGGGAAACAATGTGGTTAGAAGTTAGCCACATAAATTTCGGCGATAAATGTAATTTGGAGCATGTGCCCTTGGTAGATAAATCATATTGATGTTTTTATTGGTGCTACCCCATTGCGCGTAATGGGTAGCCGCTTAATAAATCTTTTAATAAAACTAGACCAATTTTCATAAAGCTAAATAGAGTACCCATAGATTAAGGGTGTAATGGGGCTCCGGTCATTGTTCAGGGCCTGCCTTTTCTCTCCAACCTTTGGGTCATTCATTTTGGGTAAACGAACCGAATTGTATATCGCAGGAAGAAGGAAGACGTTAAGCAAATGCAGAAAATACTATATATTTCAATTGCAATGTGCACAAGTTTTGGAATTTGTTGTTTATGCATGCTTATACCGGTCGTCTTTCGTTCCAAATGAACTAACAACATTCAAATACAGAACAAATATCATTATCACGACAGAGCTAACATAGACGGGCCTGTGTCAATATTATGATATGTTGGAACAACGTCCGAAAAGGCCCATAAATTCCCCTTAACATACTCTTGGGCTAACAGACATGGGATTGCCATCTTCAATGCGATAATTATTGTGAGTGATTCAGAGCATATTTTCGGTTCGGTAGCACGCAAACAGAATATTAGGTTTTATTGCAGGACTTCTAGGGCTGATTATTCATTAGAGGAGCACGAGTTTGTGTTTTGCTTTTTGGGGTTGGTTTTCCCGTTTTTCGTTTTGGGGGAATTGATAAGAATGAACTAAGTGAGCTGAATTGAATATGTTCTTCCTTGGTTGAGGTTTGCGTTGTTTTTTGTCATTATCGTAGTACTGACCTGAGGATTCAGAAAACGTTGATGTTAAATCTTAATAATGCAATAACATAATTTGTAGATAATATCAGTTGATAGTTCTAGAACTATTTTATTCATTATCTTTCCGAAATCACAGTTTTTCAACTGATTGAAAGTTGAACTTTAATTCTGGCCAAATATACGTAAGTACAGAAGTACAGAACGGGCATGACAATGTTTGGCAAACAGCAGTTTCCTCTCATCAGACTTTTTAATTAAACTTTTTGGGTACAAACTCAACTAAATCATGTAGATTTTGTAATTTAAATTCACCTTCGCACGCATTGTTAGCAAAGTTTACGTGAAACACAAGTGCTTTTAGTATCTCTTTATTTGGCAGTCGTAAACGTCTTCCAAATTACAAGTAGCATATGTACTGTACTGGTTTGGTACTAGCTTGAAGACCTTAGAACTAGGTGAAGACCTTAGATAATGGGGTGTACTATTTCTGATTCCACTAGACTAAAAGTGGGGCTTTTTTTAAGCACCAACTTTGGTTTCTTGAAAACAAAACAATATTATTGCAGATAAAATCCTGATGAATCATTTGCAAGTGCATTTTGTAACAATTTGCTGACGGTAATGATGTTGTTTCTAATTGCAATGTTTCATTGTTTATTCCTTTATTGCGCCCACAACCTATTATCACGTTAGGTGTGTAGGAAATTGAGCCATGGCTGTTGTAATTTTTCAGTGTCGGGTTAAACAATTTACAATAAAGCTGTTTTTTATTGAGTCTACCAAGAAGGTTCTTCTCTAAATTTACTTTAATAAAGTAAATGCAGCATAATATCTGCCAAATCATCTAATAAAATTAATAGCCGCATTTAAACATATAGACATTGAACGTAACAACAAGAATGTCGACAAAATGGTGGGTGGGTGTTGAATAAATAGCCAACTTAGATTGGGTTATGTCAACCGAATGCAGGCTTGTAACTACATGTCATTACCCCTGACACGTTTAGTCATCCATTTGGAATATAATCGGATTATTTATTTGATTTCATAGAGGTGGAATATCTTTGAATATTAAATGGTACCTAAGCAAACCGGTTGACAAAGAACTCATTGGTACAATAGGGAGTCGGCATATAGCGAATATGCCGTAGAGAGAAAAAATTCTTGAAATGGATCGTTGCTCATCAACCTTTTGGAGAATTAGCTATTTAACCTTTGAGGAATTATGCAAAATCGCTGACATTTTTCACTTAATTAGTCAAGCTTTACTAGGTACAAGCCCGCTACCCAGCCCCTTACAAAGGCTTAATATTAATACATTATGTGTTAATAACTAGTACGTATCGGTTTTACAGTGGTTATCGAAAATGATCTGAGATGGAAATCACATTTTTATCCCCCACTTACAACACCTACCATTAAAATGGGTTAATTAGGCACTTCTCTAGCTGGTCACAAAGTAAATAATATATATTCAAGCTAATTACATTCGTCGTCTAAAATAAATTTCTTAGCAATCTAATAGCTGAGAAATCGACAGCTGCCTAAAACAGAAAAATATCTGGGAAATGCTTACCAGAATTGATGCATTATTTAGTTATCCTTTTACGAGTTGCTGATCTATCGGTCTATAATTACCCTGAAAGTTTAGGTGACGTGAGACAAATTAAACCTATTTAAAAAATGTTTAATTACAATCTACCTACACTGGACCATTGATGCAACGTTTAACGAATTTTACCCTTTGCATAAATACAAGGTCAACAAATGCATTTTGCAAGTGAACATCTGTTCGCAAAACCGTACGGGACCTTAAGGCTGCTTCCAAATGAAAAATCGCACTACAATCGTGTACAACTTTTAATTCCACCATGTTCTACCTTGAAGTAGCATAATTACTTGAGTTGGCGCTGGATTGAACGGCACCCATTTGGTTAATGATGAAGAGATGGTTTAAAGCTGAACTTTCGCCAATTTAGGACAAGTTTGGAGTACTTGAACGCAGTAGCTTTCTAGCTTAGATATGGTCCATCAAGAAAATGATCATCTTCTAAGAATGATTTTAAAAATTTGAACAGTACACACCCAATCAACTGAAGATATTTATTTCCATCTCGCATAAATGCTATCGGCTTTGATGTCAACCAAAACGCAACTCGGCGGCCTTTTATATGCACATGACACTTGTATGGTTATCCCGTTGCATTAGCGCTGAATGTTCGATTATCTTTGAGAATTCTTTAGGCAAATCCCTTGGTTTGTCGCCTTTCGGTCGATTATTTATGGTTGCAGAAGAAAAGCTGGGAAGTCAGCCAGATAAGGCCTTCGAGACGATTAGGTACTGATTCTATTTCCAAATCCAACACAGTGCCGTTTACATTGCTCTTAGATTTGCAATTCCTAATTCCTTTGTGTTTAATGCATTTAATGAACAAGTTTTGCGATTTTTCCATCTGATTGATGCCAAGTAATAAAACTTGGCCGATTGTCAATGTAGCTCATTCCAACTCAAACGGGGTAGCGAACCTTTTTTTAAATTAATTAAATGGCATGCAGGCAACATTGACGTCAGCCGAAAAGTTCCCAAGTATGCTTTCGAGGGCCCCCAGGCGGCAATAACTGTGATCTACGTCGAAATTTTATGTATTTGCCAACTTAGTTACATGATATACTGTTTGCAATTAGGGCCGATATGGCCCTACTGAAATTATGAGTTTGGTTTTCGTTGCATGCAATTAATTCGATTGGAGTTTCGGTTTTTAAAAAGGGTGGATTCGGATTGCTATTTGAATAGCATAATGCGAGCAAAACGGAGCGAATTCTGCTGTTAGATGAAAATGTTTTTAATTTATTGATATCAAAATGCCTTCTTTGTCTATAAGGAAAACGATTAAACCGTTGCCAAAAACTTTGCTGAAAACACATGTAGAGCTAGAGAGAATATTCCATGCATTTTGCCAACATTAAGCAAACCCAATTTGCATCGAATCAGCGAATGTAGATAGATTTAATCCAAAGTTCGCAAGCTAGATTAGCTGAACACATCCAACATTAAATAACATTCCCGGGTAAATTTCATGACGCGTAATAGTTAGTTCTCGCTTAAATACATAATATACGTCTGCAGGTAATGAACTCTTAGATTGTGGCCCGTAGGCGTAAGAAACAAATAGACGCACAATCCGTAAGATGATCTTCAAGCTTGGGATGGTCAAAGGGCATTTTCTACCGTCATTAAGCTCCAATTCTCAAGCGTCCCCCGGCTCTTTTCCAATTGAACCGGGGAAAGTAGAAACATTGAGTTTGACTTCAATATTTCTGGTTCTTTGCGAAAAAAACACTTTTGTAGTCACATTAATATGACTGGAACTTTCGTTTCTTTCTTTCGACGACTTTCAGACTGAACTTTTAACAAAGTTATAATTTACAAATTCCAAGTAAACTTTAAATTAGGATCAATAGTTGCCGCTAAACCTACGTAATTCATTAAAAAATCAGCATGTCCGTTACTTTTTAATAAAAATACTTTTAAAAATATGACAGTGACACGTTCAATTTGTCACATTTACTTTTGCTCACACTGTGCGTAAAAGTCCGTGCGTAAAAGTGAAACAAATGAATACGAATGAAAAGTGCTTCTTTATGGCCATCGCTTCTGATCGGAAAATGGCACTTTTTGATTCACTCGAACAAAAAAGCTTTTTAAATTTAATGAATTAAAAATTTGCTATTAATTTCAGTTCAGTGGCAATGGATGCAAGTGATATCCATCGCCATCAAATTTAATTTGGATGATTGAAAACAAATTCGTTTTGTCTGGCATATATAATTTATTTACTAATTACATCAATATTGAATTGGACCTATTTAGTTACCATGGGAGCTACTATTGATTCAAAAGTATTTTAATTGGCGCCCATTTACCTACCTTATTTGTAGATCTGAAATTGGCTTTTCAAATGTCAAATGAACCATCGACTTAGGATTTTAGGCATTTTCTACCAACAGTCATCAGTTAATAAATCTGATGATAAAAGTGAACATTCCCGTCCGCCCTTTTCGTCGGCAACGTATTCAACCTGATTAGTCACTTCCTTCAACCGTACTTAATTCAGCATAACCTTTGCCTATAAGAAAAGGCCACGCAAATATCCGATTCGGCTGTGAATTATTAAAGGTCATCTGTTTAGTTAACTAGATCATATATCGTTGGCTTAGGTTGTCTCATTTTGGGACTATCACTCAGTTATATGAGGCAATAAATGAAAGCCAACTTTTAAAGGTGAAGTTAGAACATGCTTTTTAATGTTTAGTTGCAAGTTCTAAAAAGATTTTATAAGAAATAAAGGAAAGAGACATTTCAAGTACATCGAAATTGGGGCTAAAACGCCCAAAACAAACAAAGGAAAAAGAGCAATTTTTATGTAAATAATTTCTTTATTTTCTAAAAGCTGGTTCGTTTCAGTGTTCCGGTTCGCTTCAAAGAAAGAAGTTGGCTGTTTGTAAACCGACTTATTTGTCGGGCGTAACTGAGTTTGAACTATTTCATTTTTATGAAGGATTTACTGCTGGGACGATTGGAAATTAAACTGAGCAAATGTATGGCTTATCACTTGAACCCTGGCAGTTGCATCGATTTATTTGCAATAACAAATAGCAGGAAACAATCTGTTTGTACCCCAAATGGGATTACTTACAATTGTCCCAATTCAGCAACTGCTCGAACTGCAGCTGACACTTTGTTAGGAGAATTATGCCAAATGCCTGGAAGATCCAATTTTGATGTCTTCGACTTGCGGCAATGGAGCCTCTTTATATTCGAAAATATGCCCGGTTAAGGCAAATTTGTGTTTGGCCCATGTTTCAAATGTAGTTAACGAGAGTTTATCAACAAAGTTCGGTCTCTTAGCCGAATCTCGAAAACTGGTTTGATTACGGAAAACTAATTCAATTGGTTGAGATAATAGTTATTGGAGAAGTAAACTTTCCGGAAGTTTTACTTAATCGCAATTAATTGATACAATTTCTTTTGAAGTTGTAGTTGATGTTAAGGATTCCGGCTTGTGAGATAAGTTTATTTCAAAGGAATTTTTCGTGCTGATTTTGCCAGATTTCATTAGCAAATTGTAGATATTAAATAAGTAAGAGTTGCAATTTCAAGTCGAAAAATATTTAATTTGAAGTCAAAGAAAACAAAGAAAAGCATCCGGAAAGAATAACGACATTAACATCCCTAATTTGAAAATTTTGGCCAACTGTTATTCTTTTCCGAATCGAAATTGGAAATGATACGGATCATTGGCGGAGGGGTAGCTGTTTGTACCGGGCCGTTTTTCTGATTTAGTCGCATTAGCTTGCAAAAATCGTTCGATTGGCATGGGATTACGACGTGCTATAAACCGCAGATTTCTGAGCGTTTGAAAATACAAGGAGAAAGGAAAACACGAACGTTTTATGGCCTTAGGGAGGCGGTGAATAGAATGTGAATTTATTCCCTAAACGGCTTTATTTTCAAATTAGCCCTTAGAACCTACAGATAGATTTTCGTCAATTATCCGATGGCAACACAAATAACCCATTGACCAAAAAAAAACAAATTCTTTGAAGCTTGAGATTTGGGAAAACGCGGAAAACTGATAGATAATTAGAGGAAAAGGCATTTTTCAATTTTATTTGCGAACTGCAGTTATCAAAACGTACAGCGTGCTTCTCCCGGATATTTCGTTTGCTTTCCAGATGAAAAACTGCGTCCATTTTAATTATTCACACAGCTAATCTCCCAAAATAACGTCGGCAACCTGTTTTAAAATTCATATAAACGTAAATAAAGCGGGCGCGGCAAAGACGATTAAAATGCTAAAATGGAAATTAAGCCTCTGAAAGAAACTTTCTTATTAAGGACATTTCTTGTGCAATCTTGCAGGAAATATAGAAAAATTCTAAGACTGCATAACAAATGTCCAATTTTGAAGGCAAAGTGGGAGAGTCCCCAGGAAATTCGCCCCCAGAGCTCCATCCATGTCAATTAGGAAAAATAAGCTCACTTGACGTCTTATCGCCACAATTTAGCATTTCCTCCCTTTTAGTAGAAGGGGCTCCAAGAACTCGCACATTTTATTTGTATCAGTAGTGAGGGCGTTTATGGGTTAAACAATGTATTGTCAGTACCAACAAAAATAATATTGTTTTTGTCCCTGAAAATCGAGGGTTACCTTAAAATTATTACGATATGAATTTATAGCATGTTTGCCTTCTGTAGAAGGTAGTTCGCATAATCAATGAGCCGAGGCGAATCCTAAAAGATTTAAAGATTGCCTATGCAGAGCCGTAATAGATGCAGCATGAGTTGCAAAAACAAATTTTAAACGCGTTTTAACTGAAATCAGGATTTTATAACTATCCAAAAACATATCATTTCATTCAATTTTTCAGTCTGCTGTATGTGAATTTGCAAAGTTACTGACGTCATCAGAAACTTTCCCGTTTAAAGTGTAAATAATCCATAGTCCACATCTGTACTAAGAGTCTGCTTGTGCATCCCTTATCATGAGTGTGTCGTATAAATGAATGGATTAACACATGTTCTCCGGCCCGTAGCTCGTTCATACACATTGAAGTGGTCTCTTTAATCGACTTTTCACCCTCACCGGTAAAAAAAGATGAACCAGAACTTAGTGTTATGGTGCTACTTTTTTGTCACCAACCTGAGCCAGCAGGTATCAGTTACCAACAGGCCCATCGATTTCCTGTATTGTACAAAAGAGCAGATCGTATACTTATTATGTACCAACAGGCATTGTGAAATACGAAACCCACCCGGCAAAAAGTACAAAAGAACCCCTGAAAATGTCAAGATATGCCATCCCTATCGATTTTCGATGTCCTTTTTAGCAACAGCTAGCGGATTTAATATTATGCCCCACTATTAATAGTGGTCATTTTCAGATTCTGAAATATTTTGGACGATACAGAACTCACAGTTTACTACATCCTGCACGAACGTAATTCTACGATAACGAATACCCCCTAAAGTCACCAAGCAACCCGACTTTCTCAACTAGGAAAATATTTTTGGAAAGCCCGAATGTGCAGCTGCGCCTCACAGATTAAAGGGGCTTAAGGACGTGCTTACACATATCATAGGAAGATCAATGAAGTATGGCACCCTGAAGAAAGAATTTTCGTTTTCTGACCCAAATCAATACACCGGCTTAAGTGTGATCGACACGTTTCTGTATTGTGGAGCTTTGGGGGGCTTTTTGCAACACATCGAGCTTAGCTACAATATTAAAGGCTGTTTGAGCTGTATATGTACATTGAAAGTACCAAACGGCTAGAATAGAAATAGTTTCAAAGAATATTTAATTATGCCGAATAAGCGTTATTCTAAAACAACATCTGTACTATCCGCTGCGCCCGGGTTCAGACAAGGAATCTTCGCAAACTCAATTTGGCCGAGAAAGCTAATGCAAACCCTTCTGGTGTTGGAAAACTCAATTGTCGAATTCTGTTTCGACGACAAAACTATAAAAGTAATATGATTATTTTTTCCATTTTCCTCTGACATATTTACTTGGAGGCGGCAGGAACAGCATGAAAACAAATCGAGATAGAAACCTAATCAATAAAAGGGTGGCTTGATGGTTTCGATCATTGGAAGTTTAACTGATGAATCCAAAAAACGCCTAGAGTTTTCAACAACAAATGCTTAGAAAATTACAAGTCCAAAAAAGTTACCACCGGATAAAAGAACGACGGAAACATTCATCACCGCACTGATGGAAAGTTAAAAAATGCATAACACAGACACATTCTTCAAGACAATTTAATTAGTGCATGTCTTCTTGTACGAATATGCTAATCCCAGATGATATGTTCTCATTAAGAGTTCGATTTGGATCCGAAAAGCGGTTTATTTTCGATAAAACGTCCAATTTGGTCGACTCTGGGAGCATAAATTTCCACCTATCTACAACGAAAGAACTCATTTAAACCCGCTTTAATATGATTCCCTTGATAATGCGGGATTGTTATCAGAAAGATTGGTTTCGGGCTGGTGTGTTCAGCATGAGATTTTTAATTTTCGGATAGTGTTACTTTCACGCTTCTTGTCAGATTTATTTGCTTGCGCGTTCCAATTGCTTTGTGCTCGTTTAAATTATTCGAACAATGCCCAAAAATACTTGCGTTGAAATTGATAGTTTCGATCAAAAAGAATCGTTTAAATATAGCTTTTCACGGGAAATGGCATGTTTATTCCTGTGCTTGCCGCAAAGTCTCATTATCCGAAGTGGAGTTTTCAAGAAGCGAATATCTCGTCGTTTGAAAGCGCATCCCGGCAACTGATTAACACTTTTCCTGAAAGAAACACCCATCATATCAGCGGAAAAGCGTCGCCACATAAAACGGAATTGCCTCTAAAGGCACTTCTTTTGTTTTCAACTGCTTTTCAACCCGAATAGCGCTTTTCACTCAAACATCTATTGCACATATTTCGATAAACCACATTGTTAGATCCGAATTCCAATTAAAACCAAGCTCTTTTTTGAGCTACAAAATTCAGACTGTTTTATTGGTGCTAAATACACATGTAATTTTTGTGGCATATCTGCATTGCAAGCAGAACCATATATATCCAATAGAAAATCTCCAGACTATAAGTAATCCTTCTCCATTACGCTACTCGGAAGTTTTATGTTTTCTCATGATGGACGACAGAACGACTCCGAATTGAGATAGTTCGTATAACAAGCTGGAAAGTTTCGATTAGTAGTTTCCGAGGGCCATCTGTACTTCGTCAAATTTTTTATCAGGCTCATGACCTATTTCAAACTTACTTTGATTAATATTAAATCGTACTGTTGGAATGTTTAACAAAGAAAATTATTGTCAAAAAAACTGACGATTTATCATATTTACCATTCACCGACAAAACTCAGGTCGCTTTAGCTAATCGACTACATGCCACATCGTTAATCAAATTTGGAAAGAGACAAAAACTGCTTTATTACATTCAATGGGAGTAAGAGAGCGGCTTTAAGTTACAAAACGCTCGCTTGTAGGCTGTTTCGAAACTTGAGAGAGAGGAAAAATCGAAAATTATTTCGATGTACTGTTGTGGTCCGGCTGATTAATGGCCACTTTGCAAAGTACTCAGAGATTCGTGGATGGAACAGTTAAACTGTTTGATGAATATTTTTCAGGAATAATTATGAGTTACTTGGAAACCGAATAGTCCGGCTCGAAGGACCACAATTTAAAAGTCTACCATCAAAGCTTTAGAATCCGCTCTCATCAAAATTCCCTTTATTGTTGGATTCATAAATAAATGATGAATGTTTTTAAAAATACCAGCGTAAAACCTTAAAGTGCACCTGCTGGGCAGAGCGGCTTAAATCCGATGCAAAAATGAGCCTGACATATCTTATACAGATCCAACAGAAGCATTATAAAATCAATTTGGTCGGAACGATCGTTTATTTTCCATATTAATATTAAAACATGTGTCTTCGGATTACTGGAATATGCTTGGGGTTATCGATATTGCTTTTATTTTTGTGTTAGTTGAAAAAAGCGAAAGGAAAGTCCATTTGGTCATTGGTGTGTTAAGAAGCATGTTTGCTTTAACTGACAAAGAACAAGTTAACCTCCTTTATCTGTAAAACTTATATGTGAAGTGTTTATTGAAAGTGAAAGATTGCCCATTTTCAAAAAAAATGTTTCCAAATGATCCTCCACTCTCCAATACTTGCCAAATGTTCCCAGTGGGTTGACTTTGTACGTATTGTTTAGGACTTTCAAAAGTAGTTTGTGTCTCATTTAAAGACCAAAAATGGGAGGAAAACAATATAAGTGCTCAAAGAGAATCATATGAGCGTGTCCCCAGAAAAATCCCATATTTTCCTAGCTCTTCCTCAAAATGGAACGGCTTATTTCACGTCTGAGGGTAGTCTTATGTTAAGGAAAAATCACCCTTGTGTAAGGGATGTAGGACCGCTTATTTTCACGATATAAATTCAGACCGCGGCTTATTTGCAATATATGGAAAATTTCTAAAGTGACGGAAATGGATATGAGAAGGTAGATTGTCTGGAATTTATTGTCGATTATATTGCTTTTTTATGCGTTATGGAATCAGGTGTTTAGCTTGGGATCTTTCTTTAATATTAAGAGAGGAATTACTTGGTCTATACGACGTCGGCTTTAGAACTGTTTTACTTTATGTTCTTTTTCTGACGATATAAGTTAATTAAAGAACAAAGAGAAAATGGAAACCGATGATGAGAAAAAGAGAAATGCTTATATGGAAAAGTTTCCCAACTCCCAGCTATATTGAGCTGATTGCTGGTGGAGTTTTTTCCGATTTCAGTTAAAAGTGATTGCAGTTTTCGTTTGATCTTTTCCTGAATTTAAAAAATACTGTCTATTTTGAAACGAAATGGAATTTCACTGCCCACAAGCCAGCTCTTGTCTAGACCTCATAAACCCAAAAACGAAAAAACGTGCGCACCGGGAGCAGTGCTCCCCCCACCTTTTTTGCCACTAATCTGCCTTCCATAAAGCTGACTTTTATTCAGCATCAAATCTCGTTCGGTCCTTCCGGATTCGTCGGTGAATTCGGAGCTTTTTTCTCGATAAATCATCCGTTTTTCGACGCAGGAATTTCGGTTGCTTTATGATGGAATATGTCTCCGAATAGATTTATGGACTTTTAAAAGTTTTCAGTATTATTTTACTGATAAATGATCGAAACTACTCGATGATTGCATTGAATCATTCAGACAGTATGCATAACTGGAAGTTACCAGCAATCACCTATGTGATTTTTTCATGATTTCTATTAAGAATTAACAATGCTTCTAAGTAAAGTGTTTTGAACCGAAAAAGGTAGTAATAAATACTCTTCCATGACTCCAAATGTTCGAACCCTTCTTTAGACTTTTACACAATAACATCCTTCGAATTATGACCGCCTGTTTAATAGTTTTCGAGTGAAATTTCACTCGCTGCGCTTTCGCCTCCAGACAAGTGTTGTGTCTCTTCCCCTGTGTTGTGGAAGCCTTCGAGTATCATTTTGAACATCGTACGTGCTCAAGATCGTATCCTATGGCCGTTTGTTTGGTCTCGACGACCCAATATATCGGTATCACGGATAGAGTCAGAAAGGACGAGCTGATAAGAGAGTGTACGGATATTTTGCCTGAAAATCAGCATACAAGAACAATCGTAGTAAACAAGTTTTGTTCAGGAGAATTTCCTAATTTCCGCTCTTTATTCATTTGACATAGCCTCTCAGTCCATAGACAAATTCGCGTTAACTCGATTCCCTTCTTTTTAAAATGAAAACCCCGTGACTATATATCTGTGGGCCCCACTCGACTCCAGCGTTGATGAGGAAGACAATGTTATCTCACCTGAACTTCGGCGCTGTTATTTTAGGCTCAAGGGCCCTTACGCGTATGCGGGATATTCGGAAAATGCCAATCTTTAAAATAATATTTGCTAAGCACTTCGCCTGTAAAATTGCATTATATGTAATCATCAGGCCTGGACCTTCCATCACTATTTTCGATTCGTTATTAATGTTTGTTTAGTGTTTCACTTGGCACAACTAATGCCACCCATTGATTCGATCAATCTTTTAATTAATCGTCTTCCATACGATGTAAAGTGTCTCAATATCAGTTGACTCTGGTTTATGAAGAATATCAACGTTACATCCCACCCAAGGCCAGTACCGGACCAATAAATTTCAGGTTGACCAATGCAAAAAATAACGAGAAAATCATTTTTAATAGGACGAAAAAGCCCATTGAATATTCGGCGAGCCGCATGAACGGGGCCAGTTTCGCTGAATTATGAATCTTGGCTTTTTGTCCCAACAGATTGATGGCTTATTTCAAAATAATTGGAGGGCAGACTTAACTAGCGACTGTTTGGTTTTAAATTCTGAATGCTCAAATTATCAATTCGTACAATTTTAGCTATAGTAAGATTTTAAACATTTTAAAGAAACATAGCAAATATAAATTTTTATCGAGTTTAAAACTGAGCCATCTTACCAGAACCGATTGCTTTAAATAACGGACATAAGCACAGGGAAATATCGATTCCGATCGAAAGCAGGGAGCCTGTATGACCGGAAAATTTTTTATCGCAGTGGAAATTTATGTAGTAAATTCCAGAGGAAACGGTTTTCCCACCCTGGGCTTTTCCCAGAACGGTCATTGAGCGTATTGCCTTCAAAATGGACCGAAAACATACGGTAATGGGGCTCGGAACTGTCGAAAGTAAAGAGGAAAATTCACGAGTTTCAGAGCCGTATTAACTTAATTGTTCAGCTAACGGGCTGCTTCCAGAACTACTTAACCGAACTTCGGCACTGAACGGATTTTTCCAAGTTGGTGATTCGAAAGTTAGCTGAAAGTGTGGAAATCCTCCGAACTTGATCGGACAAGTTTGGTAATCGAACTAAATTTAAATGGCATGGATTTAATAACGCTCCGCCTGTTAGAGCGGAAAACTTTAAAAGAATAAAATAAAATATATGAAACCTGTTGGTTCCGAATAAAAAAGCAGCTCGTCTAAGTACAGATAGATCACATTCGGTCATCCTTATTGGTCGGATAAAGTTCTTACTTCCCAACCAGTAAAACTCAAAGCCGGGCTCTCCTTCAAATGATAATGCCGCTCAATACGCTATGAAAATTCTATTTACCATTTTCCGAGTGAAATTTTATGTGCGACGCGGTTATCTTCCGATAGATTAGCGTTTTACTCACTTTGAGCTTCTGTTAGTTGATGGTTGGTTTTCGCTTTGGACTTTGCTCAAACTAAATAGTTGGATACTTCAAATGGTGGAAGACTTCTGGAATAATTAACTCTCTGCTTGTTGCCTTAGCAACGTCAACACTGCCGCCGCCACTGAAGATTTGGATAGCTTTCTTGCCCAAACGCGCAACAACATAAATTAAGTGGCAAATTAACATATTCCGGCATAATTACCAAATTACAATCCGTTGAAAAAATGGTGGTCAAACCTCTTTGCGCTAGTACCATTTGTTCCGTTGGATGAAGCCGAATTTAAACGTACTGGGTGAACGTTGTGACTCCGCCTTTTCTGGAGGCGGAGGACAGGCAAGTCCACTATGCCTCCCACAAAATAATTTGAAAACAGAGTAATAATGGTGGGAACTATACACGTTGTACTATTATGTAAATGAGCGGGAATTTCCGGAGATTAGTGCGCTAATGAGGTTGAGAATGATTGTTAAAATTACGCACTTGGGTCAGTATTCAGTAGTTAATCAGGAGCCGCTATCCCAAAAATTTGAAAACCACTGTCCATTAAAACAATTCTCCAAGTGGAAACCATTAATTATATCAGAAACACAGTAAAAACTTTTAATCCGCCAAAAATTTTAATTGAAACAAGGTGCTTAAAATCATTAGTCTTCTAATTATACAACCCTTTCTGGATTAAAGCCGTGTAATGGGAAGGGACTACTAAAACAAGCTGAATTTAATGGATATTATGTTAAGAGTAGTTTTAAGCTAACTTTATACGAAATTATAATGGTTGTTTTGTTGTCATTTCCGTCCACCCAACTTGCCCTTATGGGACTGGAACTTTGCGCTAGCTAGAACATGCTCAGGCTTTTAACGTGGCTTTGGATGGTTTATATTCCACGTTTACGGGGGATAAAATAATGACATTTATAAAAATAATAAATACATTTAGTTTTTCGTTCAATGTCAAAACAAACTTAACAGGAACTCATTGCGATTGAACGTAATACCACTAATAGAAAAACAACCCGAACAAGGTTCATTAAAATTGAACATGCAATGTAATAGTCTTAGTTCCGCTCTTGTGGGGAAAGGCGGAAATAAAGCTGTCCCCCAAGGTAGTTTAGAGAAACAAAAGCAAATGATAACGATGGGAACTGTAAGATGGGATCTCCATAATGAACGTGTTATAACCAGAAAACGAGTGTTGAGGATAATAAGGGCGATAAATTAGCGCAAATTTACCACAAACGAAGGGGGCATTTTTTCCTGAATTATTTAGCAGGCCGTTAAGGCGCTGCATGCTGGAGTCCAACAACTATTATGTCAAACTAGTCACGAGAAACACAAAATTCATCACCGCAGACTAATCGATAGTTGTTAAGTTTTCATGCAGATTCGACCGAAAATTTATTGTTTCACTATACAATTTTAGTCAGAACTTGAAAATATCGCCAGGCTTAACTAGTTGCCTAATTTCATTTGAAATATATCAGCCCGCTACCGAACAGATCCGATAATGCCTCTCGCTATAGTTGAAACTTTATCGTCCCTTGAAAAATTTCAAAACCACCCATCGGGCTTAAAACTTGGACTATTTATTATGCTATAAGCCCCCTTTTGGACGGGCCCAGGTTGAGCATCTACAAATTTATTTCAAGACTTGTTTCGATATAGGGTAATTCATAAAAAATGCCCAAAACTCGCAATATTTGGATTGAAGTATTTTTCTAAGGAATATTAAGTATGTTAAATTTATATTACGAAAACTGAGAACACTATCCTAGGTGCACATGGTGCACCATGGATGTCCTCAATTCAGACACGAAAACCCAACGAAATCGAATCAATTGTTTATTAATTACATATGATTAATGGGAGTATAATTTTGTTTTTCACAAAAAACATTCATATTTTGTCATATATAAACGTATTGACAGTCATTAGACAAGCTCGTTAAGTGAAAGCATAATTCGACACGGAATTTTTTGATGTAAACCCTTGCTGGATAAATTTGAAAGTGAAATTGCAGACACGAAAAATTGAGAACTTCCAGGTGGAAAGTTGAGGAAAATAAAATAGAAATTTCGTTAACTGATTCAAAGACGGACTAATTGTTAGTTCTACTTAAACATCTAGAGCCTTGCCCATCCCAACTGATAATAATCAAGAATTCATACTCGTCTATTGACATCCTTCCACAAAGAAAGAAAATATGCTACTAGCTTGATTATTATTGACACTGCACTTATCCGGGGTTTTAGCGATAAGTGATTTCTTACGATAAGGCGCCCAGATAAAAGAGCCGCCCGTTTGCTTATGCTAATCACGCTTTGCAGGTGCATTCCAAAGTAATAAAGGCATATTCTCAAGATTATTTGAAAAAAAGGCTCAAATTATCCTTGAAATTTTCAACAACCTTAAAAGCACCTACTATAGTACCCTGACCCATGATAATCTGGTAGATCAATTTTAAAAATCACTTAGCCGTGAGAGGATTAATGTGTCTCAGTCAGTCAAAGTGATAAGATTATAATAGTTTTAAGTAAATATATAAAACTAAAACGGATTTGTTTTTGGGCAAAGGATGTAGTCGATTAAAAGTTAGGCGACTGGCCGATAAAGTCCTTTAAAGCTGAAGAATTAATTTTAGGTAGCAGTTTTTGGATGCGCTAATGCGATCCATTAACTAGTGACAATTTCTTTATTTGATAAATTCCGAGTTTAAAGTGGAATTTCACAGCCGTTAAAACAGACAATATTCCTTTAATATTAATAAAATCAACCACTTACTGTAAGTAATTAAACTGTAGGTAACATTAACGCGGATGAGTCCGAGGGCTGACTCGCTCTCCGGATCGGTCTTTCGTTAATTTATTAACTGAACGTATTTTCTGGCTGTTGCAAAAAATACATTAAAATCATCCTTTCAAACGTGCCCAAGTTGAATTCCGTTCAGTTTGAAGTTTAAAATCCGATATAAGTTGACTGTCAGGAAAGTACGGCGTATCCAAGGGAGAGGCAATGTACAAATAAAATTTTATCTACATCTCGAGCCAATCCACTTTTAGGTTTACCCGGGAAGTTTCAAGTCTATTTGCGTAAAAATTCACGTAATAGTGTCTTATATTCTGTCGAAAGCCACTAAGTGCGAAGGACTCGTTTCGATGTGTTCAAGCGTTTTTTTTTCTCGAAATAAATGACTGTTCTATACGCAAAAATATAACAATCTGAAAATTTTCGTCAGACACTCCAATCTGTGATAAATCGCGCGAATTCTTATAACTCATTGCATCTCAATGACAAAAAACTTCAGTTTTACATACAAACTTGCTAATTTCTTTAGAGTTTTGGATTTAATTGAGGGTTTATTTTCGTCCTTATCCAACACTTCTCAACGTTTGAACATGGGCATAATCAAACACCAAAATAACTGCGATCGAGGATGATTTAATTGAAAAATAGTCGTCAGGGCCCCAACATGTAAACACGGATTAGAAGCTGCCAATACCGATACCTCTCGTCATTTATTATGATACCGTTACCTGTTACCCACTCCTTAGTTTGTACAAGATAATGGAGGCTACTAATTAAATTTTCCTTCGAAATTAATTAAAAATTTCTTATCGATTTCAGAACGTTCCGAACAACAAATATAAAAAAATTGGGATGGTAATGTTTTAATTAAGAAATCGAATTGACGAAGAAAATTTAATAAGCAAATGCCCGATATGATCGGAAATCAATCGTAAGGAATAAACTCTGAAACAGAAATGAATTCGAGTCATACGCTGGCTTTTTTGGAAGCATTTTATGACTAAAGATACTGACACATTTTTTCCGCCAATCATTATTAAAAAATCTAGTAGGTACCCATTTGATGATGTAAAAACGTACAATTCACTCACCCTAAGTAGCATTTCGACAGCTTCAATTAATGCACTTAATTTCACTGCCTGGCATCGCAGGGTTTTCTATTTAATGCTCTCATTGAAGCCACCATCCCGGAGGAGTTAACCTGATTTGAATTTCAAACGTAAACTTATTCAATTAAAGTAAATTAACCGATTTAAGTCACGGCTGTAAATGGACAGGGTTGAGAACAGTAGGAATATAAGCATTTTCACAAAAACTGCATTAGCTTGATCCACTTTCTAACTGAACGCTCAAACAAACTGTGTTGATAAAAGCCGTAGTTGAAGACTGTTTTTGAAACGTTAATTGAAATGAGAATTTTAAAACCCTCTCAGAATTAATTGGTACCTTCGTTTCGAGCACTTTTCACCGTTAGTCTGCTTTTAAGAAGCATTGTACGACCGGACAGAAAGTTTAATACTTTCATTACAATTGGCGAGTTACGAACCTGGGTCACACTATTCATACTCAGGCTTACTCCGATTTCTTTAATTTCAACATGTTTACACCAAATTTCAGCTTGATATCTTGAGAATTGTTTCAATTGCATTTGTAATAAATATTCACAATCAAACAGCGTTTTTTCCTTTCATTTTTTATCACCGATTTACAAGCCACGCATGTATGCAGGAAAAATTCCGCATACGAAAACACTCGTTTGATTCGAGTTTCGGTGAGTTCAAAGTAAAAATGTTTTATTGGGGAATAGATCGGTAACAAAGGCCGGCTTTCCGAAAGTTGTTGACCGTTATGTTGGTCTGTTTGTTATGCAAAAGCGAACAAATATCATTTTTCACTTTACAGCACAAACACCAACGTTGGGTTATTTTTCTTTGCTTTCAACCCTTAACTACACAAGGAATTTTATTTATTGGCATTACATTAAGGCCACATTGAATCACCCAAGAGCCCATTAGAGTAGAATTTCGGTTTCAAACTTGGAAATTGAATTGGCGTATTCATTTTAGAATGTTGCATAATTTCCCTGCAAATCACAACGTGTAAAAGCGTATTGGCAACTAACTAATTGATTCCCCAAAATGATGGGTAGATTTAGTTGAGAAGCGTCCAGGTGACCGGGTGGAAAATAATAGATTCTCTTTGACGGTTTACGGTTAAAAAATAATATATGAAAGTATAAATTGGATGGGCCTTCCTCCAGTGATCCGTCATTTTTCGCCAAAGTGATTTATAAGACGCTCAAAAGGCCGATAATTATTTCGGGGTAGTCTTTCCGATATGCACGTTGTGTTAAACTTCAAATTGAGACGTTTTGGGGTGATTTATTAGGCAGGAATCGATCCAATCGATTTCAAGATGAAATTCTATCCCACTTTGTTCTAAAAATTACGACAACTAAAACTGCTGTAAATTCCTCGTAACTGTGAGTTTCAATTTTTGCGAACCCAATTTTATTTCATTTAATAAGCCCCCTTTTTAACGATCAAAGAATAAGCGCATTTGTCCAACTCAATAGCTTTCAAAAGCCACGGCCAGTAAGTTTTTTCTTTATTCTTCCGTAGGTCGAACTGGCTCCGATTTGGCAACTTTTCTCGAGCCAAAGCTAAAAAACAACATTTAACTTGAAAAATGCCAGAAACTTTGCCGGAATCTAACAATAAGCTTTTTTCAGTCGCAATGATATGAAAATCCTTTTAACTCCATTCCAAGTTTTAAGTAATGCTTTACGAACTTTCAGCGTTTCGTCGTTCAGTTTTTAAGTGCAAATTTAAACATTTTTCCTCAGTCCAATCGGAAATGGCCGTTAATTCAAAGCAGATTTTTCAGTGGTTTTCTTGTTGCGATTCACAATGATTATTTAAATAACATAATAGCTGCCAAGCAGTTACTAAAAAAAAAACATTTAAACGCATTATATACGAACCCTCATAGCTCAATTTTCAGACCGTCGCGATAACAAATGATGAACAAAAGCCCGCCATGTCGTTCCACTCAATTTGTAAAGCTCAAAACCAATGATGGCCGAACCAAACAAACTAATTTTTCTAACAAATCTACCGAACAATGAAGTTCAATGTTTTCGCCTGCCATTGCGTCCACATTATATCAAACAAAGGCTTTCCCGGGTTTGGGTTTCTTTTTCTCGTCCTGCATATGACAGTGATATAGTGATCATTTTTCCGCGTCAGCCCAAGAAAAATCATTGAAAAACCTGAGTGATATAATTTCCAGTTTCTTTGTTATGACGCGAAAACGGCGTAATTGATTTTTAACGAAAACCTCTCTGTTTTGCACGAAAATTCTGTGGCTTGCTCTCAAGTCGACATTCCCATTGAATTTCTGACTTTATATGGCCGCCAATTCTCGGATAGACTGTACTGACCTTTAATAAATCGAATCCTTCTAGAAATATTAATTAGTAAAAGCTTATACATATACTAACGCTGGGCCTAGAAATGACAGTGGCAAAAGTAACGTCAAGAATTTAACATGTTGGCACCAGATATGGTCCTAAGTTTTAGTTTCAACTCGATGTATTGAAAATTGCAACATGTATATTGCAAATTAGGGCTTTAAGCCGTCTTCTTTATAACGTCACGCTTCGTTCAACTACATTAACAGCTTTAAATGCAGGTGGTCCATCAATTAATTGCCTGCCTGGCCTTAATCTTTGTTCGTAGCCTTTAGGGTCTATGTAAAATGAGTTTTAAACCCCATTTTCACTTGTGAATATGAAAAGAATGTTTTTCCGTTTCGCACCTGCTGTTGTCATTTTTAATCATCATTAAAGATTTTACTCTCTTTCTCCCCATATTTGCACAATGCGACTTTTATGCCTGGCCAAGTTTAGAAAGAGTTTTAGTCTAAAAAAAATAATGTGTTGGACTTGTTTCCCAAAATTAATTTCTCTTATTTAATTTTTAAATAATAAATAGCTCAAAATAACAAAGGAAATTCTGACGATTCAGTGGATAACCATGGAAAGTTTAGAGTTTGTTGTCAATATCTTCTAATTCTGAATTAAATTAAAATACTACATGAACAGCAGAAACACGAAATTAACCATGAGGGGGTTAAAAGTGATTAGCCGTCTTAAGAGCTGGGTTTCAGTGTCTGTAGCGTTAATGAACTGCAACCTCATCAAAGGAATCAGCTTGGTTTGTCTCATAGGAACAGTAAATTGAACAATACTGAAATGTTTAGTAAACGTTGCGAATGACAACGAGGAAATTGGTTTTTTGATGTGACCGTGTACGTAGGCGGGCGCAGTCCCGACAATTTTGTTCAAGCTCAACAAAGCTCTCAGGCATCTCATATTAGAAACAAATCCAGCTTTTTACCCTGCTTGATTATTTTGGTTTCGTTATTAGTTGCATGAATTTTAAGGATCTGAGGTGTGGAAATAAGCGCAAAACTTCCACAGTTCTAAAATTACTCTATTATTTTTAAAATATTAAATGCTTGTTATAATTCCTATTAGGCAAATTCTGGAATGTTAAATTTAGTAACACAATGCAAGCGTCTAAAAACGTTTCATATAAATCTGATTGCAGCCAGCACACGATGCCGTGTGCACCAGATTTGTAAACTTTAGCGATGGTTTATCGTCCTGCTTTGGACTGTGCGTCAATATTACATCTGGCGGTTGTGGATTCACATTGCCGACATCTTTATCCTTGTTGGATGATGGAGGCAGGACTGCTGGAAGGTAGCGATTGTCTACAACTTCCGCATAGATCAGTGAAGCCATTGAAACTAAAAGCTGAAATAAAGTGAAAAACTTCTACATTTCTTGCAAAGTCCGTTATTATTTAAACGAACTAAGAAGAAGTTATTTGAACTTACCAAAATCGCACGCATTGCGAATGGGATGAGTTAAAACGCACAAGACACAGTAAAATTGACAAACGTTGCTTACGGTTTTATAGGCAAACATATCCTCGGTTCCAGTCAAAAACATCTCAATTTTATACGCAATTAGCTATAACATTGATAAATTTCCACATTTTCTGCCTACCGGTTTTCATTGATTAAATGTTATGATTTGCATTTGTTGGCGTCATCTCAGCCAAAGGAATCATTAACATCAAATGTTTAATTACCCATCTAATTAAGTTATCAATCTTGATATGCCTCGGAGGCGAGATTTTAACTTGAAACACACATCTAAATTATTGTTTTGTGATTTTTTTTATTATTTACAACAACTAGACTAGTTTTGACAGGGCATATTAGTTAGAAAATGTTTCAAACCTCCAAATTAGGCCTTTGGGATCATTTGCTTGGATTATTGCAGTCAGCGCAACCTCTTTGCCACTGGTACCCTGAAGCTTCTGGAGCTGGAGCTGGAGCGCCTGCTCCTGGTCCAAAATCTAATTGATGGTCGACTGGAAGTGGGTAGAGGTAGGTCGTTTGGGGAGGCAGGTAGGCATTATTGAGCGGTTGGCTGTAAACCACAGCGAAGAGAAGAGCTAAAATCTGAACACAAAGTGACTGTAAGTTTAAGGCCTGGTTAGGTTTGATTTTAGGTAAAAAGACGCAAAACCATTGCTGTGAACTTACCAGTACGGTTTTCATGTTTCACCTGTCTGCGAGTGCTGAACTAAGTGTGTTTGGTTTAAAAGTTGGCGCCGGCTTTTATATCCGAAAACCGTCAGCAGCAAAAGTATTTCCTAAGGCAGGCCAAAAGCCTCCTCGTCTCTTTTGAGTAATCAAGTAAAAATACATTAATAGCCAACCATAAATTAGCAAATCTAGTTTATGGCATTGCCCAGTCATCAGTGGTTTGCATTGATATTAGCATTTGTTTACGCAAATATGTAAAATCGGGCAGATCGATAATCGAAAACCAGATTTATCGGATTCGGAATGTGATCTTAAGGTGGCAGCCTCGAATCGTTATTAAAGTCGAAGCTGATTGCCAAACAGCACAACTAGTCATTAGAACAAACTCGATATGAGCAAAAAGTATAGTGAAAGCTGTAAAAATTATCCTCATAGTAGATTTCGAACGTAAATTGTGCTGAAAAAATCTAAGCAAATTCAGTCTTTTTCGGGAAAAGCTCTATTAAAAATAACCTGAAGCCTTAATGTGTTAGTCAAAAAACCATTAAGATGTGCTGTTAAAATTTTTTTCTTTCGTCGTAGGATGTTAGCATTGAATTGATCAAATTCCGCAATTTACATGTTAATTTCAAGTTCTAATTTTATGAATTAGATAATGCAGAGACGAAGAAAACCTTTCAATCGAGACCAAATTGTGCAAAGATGACGCTATCATTTGGAAGCATGCCGTATATAAAATACAGTTTACATGATCATCATCCTGATTTAAGAATCGTCCTATCTTAAGTACGAGAAAATATTTCAGCAACATTTTGAAGATGTAACGAATACAGAGAAACACACCTGGTACATGACCCGATATGAGTGCATAAAGAAGACGAGGGTATTTTTTTCCAATCTACAATGAAAAAATATTAATAAAACCCAGTTAGAATTCTGCAAACAACGTTCCATAATCAAATCCAGGCCGGAAAATTATGATCAAACACGGTTTCCAGACATAAAGTAAAAGCAACTCTTAGTTAAACGCTCGGCTCTTTTATTGCTTAATCTCATTTCTGCTGCTCTTAACGACGATAATCTGTGGAAAACAACAACAACGAGTAAAATGTCTTTGAAACAAAGCTCGTTAAGGCTTTTTCTCTTGGGAAGACAGCAGCTTAGCAGACAGGAAAGTACAGGCTAATTGCTTAATACCATTACAGATCGGAATGTCGATTCGATCAGATCTTTTCCTTCTTGGCTCTTCGATAGAGAGAATTTTAAAAATTAATGCAATCGCTTAGAGCAAAGTGTGAAGTAGCTCAAAACGAGCCACGTTACATCTACGAGGTCCTTCAATTACGGTCTGTTTAACTGTTTCAGTTCCAGATTTTATGCATGTAATTAGTTCTTGTCACGTTCGGTTGTTTATCTTTTCACACTTTTTCACTGGCTGAACACTCCATGGGTAAACAAGTCTCTTCGATTAATTAAAAAAGTTTCTCCGATCCGTATCGTCCATTCCATCTGCTGGATCAGCTTCCAGCTACAATGCCATTTAATCCTGCTAGGTCAGTGATTTTTATGTCACGGATTTGCCGAGCTAGAGTTTTCTTGAAAGTAACGTGGTATTAAAAGGTGCTCTCTATGGCCACCTTAAAACACTATTAAAATCGAAATTTATGCCTTGTTGTGACATCAACTTCTAGATTCAGACATGGAAATTGATTTAATTAGGTTTGAAAGTGCAGGGTGTGAGACGTTAACAAATCCGTTACCACATTGTTTTTATCTCTGCCCCGGGACAATTTAATACATTTCAGAAAATGTTCGTGTCCGATTTCAAGCAGGATAACACGTTTATGGACAAATCGCACTTTAAACGATTTATTATTCTGCGTGAGGTAAGGCATGAGGCATATTTCATATGACTCCTTCGTCGACGTGCCAACGAAGGCTGAGAGGTCAAGGGTGCGCCAAACACTCTGTATATTTACGACCGGCGAACGCTTCTGGACAGATCAACATAATTCATGGAAGATGCAAAAAACCGTTATGCAAAATGTCCATCTTGAATGTTTGCTGCAGGCCAGTGGGTCTAAAGTCTGCAGGAAATAGCAAGCTGCTTTCAAAAACATGTGTTAGCAAGCCAATACACATTGAAATCCCTGATGACCAAATTGTTTAATAATCTATAATGTGTTTTAGGCAATAGCGTATTTCTTGGCATTCGAACCGCCTGAAAGTTTCTTTGGCAATGGAAAATAGGGCGCATAATTTCCTTCGACAACTCGGCAATTTGTCAACTAATTGGAATTCGAATGCTGATGTCGTTCCATTCACTTCCATAATAGGAGGTGATAATTCTCCTCTAATTATTGACTGAAAGTTCTGTTTCGACTCGTTGGTAGTTACAACCTATTGACAGTCTGATCAACTAAATGAACTTTTAGGAGAAAAAGTCTAGAATTTATTTAAATTGGACTGACAAATAAAATCGGATTGCCGATATTTCCCAAGCGACTGTTCCGGAGTTATTTCGACTTGATAATGCTAAGTCAGTAGTCCCTATAAAGTTTGTAAAAGACACAAATTATTACTTTAATCCGAACACCATTCAACTTCAAACGTGGAATCAAGACCTTAAAGTCAGATCACGCGTTCACTTTGTCACTGAATCGACATGTATACAACCGGCTTTCGACATGTAACCCTAATAAATGTTTCTATAATAATATCTGCATGTTCTCAAAGTCCACTTTTCTATCGTCGATCCAAAGCCCTTCTACAAGTTAGTGATATTTTGCGGCCATCCGGCGAAAAAAACCAAATCGTGTATTTACATTTTATATATAACCCCGTATGAACCAAATTGCAATATATATTTTCGTTGAAGAAACTGCGAATTGAAGGTTTTTTGCCCGAGCCTCGACTTTTTTTCTTTTCGGTTTTTAAGCATGATATTAAAATAGATCATTTATTAACTATATGTGAAAACATATGAAAGACGTTTACATTGACAACACTTTAAACTTTGACGGCCCCCAGAGCCTCAGTCCAACACCTTTTCTAGTGAAACAGTTGTTTTTTTTTTAAATAAGTTAGTTTTTTTGGTTAAATAGAACTCAGGTGCCTGAAATGTATCTACAATAGAGACCAAAAATGTAACGCACCTGCTTGGTGAGGTCCCACGCGGCATACAGGTTTGCTTGCTTCTGTAATAAGTGCCAGTGTTGTTCTTGGTATGAAGATTTTGATGACGCAAACAAAGCCTACTTCAACTTTGAAGACGCCAATTAGGAATAGTGACTGGCAAAGTAGGCTTACAAAAATATTCAGTAGCTGTTGATTGTTTGGATTTTTGTTCATGGGAACGCGAAAAATATAGA
Source organism: Dendroctonus valens (assembly GCA_024550625.1). NCBI lineage: Eukaryota > Metazoa > Arthropoda > Insecta > Coleoptera > Curculionidae > Dendroctonus > Dendroctonus valens. Next base: position 184,631 of record JAJTJO010000398.1, read on the forward strand.
ATATTATTTGAAAATGTCAATCAAACATTTTCCTTCATGCCTAAACATTTGCTGCCCCAACGAAAAACAGCACAGACTGACACCCTCAGTCAATTCGAGGCTCATTCTCTCTGGTGGTTTTTAATAGAAAAATTCTCTACCACTAACGAAATGCGCAGAATCAAAAATATCAATTACACACTATGTAACTAATAGTTGATTTCGATTTCTGAACTTTTCTAGATCAGAAAATAACTGGATATGAATTTTTAATATCTTGACACTAAAAAACACATAGTCTCAAAGATTATAAGAACCAGAACCAGATTCTAATCGAATTCAAGATTTATCGTTTAGTGGGCCCAGTAAAACCAAGCTAATTAAGACGATACAGCGTTGCAGTTAATTTTTATTGACGACCCCCCCATTCTCATGCCATAAAGATTTATTAGATTCGACATTTGAAAATTGAACACTCCATATAACCGTTTCAAGATTTTTACTTTGTTTTGCCTTATTAGACCGGACACATTAACAACTTATTAAGGCTAGCGAAACAGACCTGATAAGTGAACAAGACAAGGGTTTAATACTGGCTCCAAAGGTATAATATTAATTCGATGAATAATTGTATCTGTTTCAACTAATTGGTAGGCACATTCATTTAAACGGCTTGAAATCAATAAGGAAGCTTCTTAGTGAGCTTAAAACCAGAAGCAAGACTTTGGCCCCCATATCGAGTCGAGTCTTTGATGTTGCCATCTGATTAGCATTGAGGACTGACTAATAATGACTCGCTGCTTAATTAATTGATTTGTAACATGTCACAGAAAGTTGTCGTTAAATTGGGTGCAGGATGTGAACTGAAGCTTAAACAATACTTAAATGTCCTGAGTGAACAATACGAATCCATCTGACAAAAAGCGTTTTTATCATGGCTTTAATGCCAAATGTCAGCTGAATATCTAGAAAATTGCGAGTTCAAGTTGAATTTTCTTATAAAGCCACCAACTGAAGAATTTCCAGTCCAACCAGAATAAAGTACCATTTCCCACCCAACAAGAGAGCAGATATGTAGGTGTAAGCATAACAATGAGCCTATTTAGGATTTTTTCGCCAGGGAAACATTGTTAGTGGACTTTTTCTAAATGAGATTGTCGAGCACGTTCATTAGCATTCTTTTTTCGAGCAGCATTTCCTCATGCATTGTATTCATCGGTATCGACAAAGGTCGCAGGTCGACAATGCATCCTGATTAATGAAGGTGCTTGTCATGCAAGATGCATCTATTGTTCGGATACCTAATTAATTATCTATTGGACATAAGAAATGGGCAAACAATGAATTTGGCTTTGATTGCAGATTTCATACCTGATTGGGAAATAAAAAACTTTTAAAAAAGTCCTGTCCCCGTTCCTTAAATTAAAGATTTGGTTGAGACATTCGCAAAAATCTCAAAAAGAATGAACGACTCTCTACAGTCCTGGATAGCAGCTTGAGAGCCATCTAGCTAATACCGAAAGCTATATTATGTGTAGTGAGACTTAGTTCTAATAGCAACAACATTGTTTGCAGTTCGGTCGCATCGAATTGCCCGTCGAAACAATCGCTGTTTCTAAATAACCCCAAAAGCACGTAAAAGTGTAAACAACACGGAAATATGGTTATTTGATGTTCTGACTTGCTTGTTCTCCAATTTTACGTCCTTTGGCAATGTCGCCCCCAAGAGGTTAGGCACATCTTCGACTCTAATCTCTGTTTGATTTTTGGCTTTCTAACTGTACCACAAACATACTTCAACGGAGATGTTCCTAGTTTTTTTTGATTTCCAACACAGAATATCCAATCTCAAACGAATCTTGCACAAATACAGGCGAACGAACGAAAGCTCCGTTCGAGCATTCACTCGAGCGGAAGATTATAATAACGACAGTTTCACTGAGAGGTGTCAATTTATTAAAACGACGAAAAGCTGCTAAATGGACCTTAAGGTCTCTTTTGCTGACATTAGTGTCAGGACAGGATGCAATGTTTTTGAGCACCAGGAAAAATCGGTTCAAGCTGAAATATCTCACTCGACATGTCTCGGTTTTTTATTCTGAAGTGAACAGAAGTTTGATAAACCTACCTCTGACAAAAAAGCCGTTTGATATCACTGGAGAGATTATTGTATTCAAGGCACCTCAAAGGTGATAACTATGTTAAATAAGTAGGGTCAGGTCAGTTCAGACTAACAACAGGATGAGATATTTGGAAACACATTGACATCAGAAAAGGAAAAGTCCAGTTACAACCACGCTTACAACGCCAACTCGACTGGAAACCAATGTGTAAACCAGTCGACAAATCGGGAAAAAACTGCAACAATCTCACTTCGCACTTTTTAGTGCCTCGTTTAATTGTGCTGTAAAAACTTGCACAATTGAAGAATCGAAAAGACGCAGTTGGCACGACTAATGAAACCATTCGGAGCAATAAATTTGGTCTCTTATGACATGAATTGACATTGCTGGGATGTGCAGACTGCAGGAATCTGCCCTGTTAAGCATCGAAGTGCAAAAATCGCATTAAGACTCGGTTTCTGAGCATCAAGTACAAATGAATACGAAAAAAAAAACAAATAAAATCGATGAATACAGTCAATTTAAGCTGACTAGCCATGTAAATCAATCCTGCTTTGGCTGACTGATAGAATCGATTTGGGTAATATCCAATATAATTGTCAGCCAAAGATCGCATTGTAATGGCCGAGCGATAGGTCATCTGCAGGATATTAATTATTATTAGATGCCACTGGTTGGGTCTATTGATTTACATCAGTATTAAGCCATTTTAATTATGATCAGATAGTAATTCGGATGTCGTCTCATTACCATATCGGGATTTTGATTTTTGTGGCTCGAACTACCGGCGACATTCTCGAACTAACTATTCAAGAATCATTAGGACATGGACAGTGCTCTTAAGTTTTAACTGAAATCCTTCCAAAAAAAAATGTTGTTGTTTTTTGTGTGAATCAGATGGAATCAAAATATAATTGTCCTATTTCGAAAAAAAAGCAAAAACATTAATTACAAGAACAAAGAAATATCAGCCGGGGTGGAAAGACAGCCGTCTGAAAAGAGCAGCGCAAAGAAAACAGAGATCGTAGCCATAATGAAGATTGCGCCTCGCTTTTTGTTTACTTTGCAATTAACGAGAAAAAAGTCGGCAAAAAGAATAATTGATTGCCCATCTGTGACCATTTCATTTATTTTCGCGACAGATTCGGCCTGGTGTTTCGGAAGGTTGCGTTAAGGGCTCGTTTGTTTCATTTTCAGCCAATCGGGAGACAAGTTAATTGAACGATAATCAAAATCAATGCCTTGTTGCCAAAATATTTTCTCAGCCAATGACCTGCAAAGCTCAATGTTCGTACAGTCCAGTGGTTCTTTTCGTTAGCAAAAACCAGAAATAGATGGACACCTTTTGTTGCGCCAAGGGCGCGTCTCGGAATATTAGGTCTTTGTCCTGGCGTATGGCTGAAAGGTGATTTATTCCCAGCCCTTGTCTTGGACATTAAATGTTCATTATGCCGATTTTTTTTCTCTTCGGCTTTCAATTAACTGAGTAAAACCCCATCAAAGGCCTATAGTTTCAAGTCGGCTTACCGATAGAGACGGAATCATTAAATAAACATTTTTGCTTCGTGCGGCCAGTTTGTCCACATTCGGGCAATATGAGGTCATTTCGAATGGTCAAAGCCCTAAGTTTGGACGATTTATCCTACGAGTTTCGGACACTAAGTCCTTTTGCTAATTTCGTTTTCGAACCACTGATGACCGTGCAGGAATCCCCATTTAGTGAAAGTTAACTAATGGACGTTCGGCTGAAAAGTTGAAGCACAAGTTCTAAATGGAATTTTTTTATAGAAATTTACCGAAGTAGCGGCTGAAGTGGTTTCGGCCAATTCAGACGCCCACAGATGTCGCAACAATCATGAAATGAAGTTTTATAATTACTTTATAATAGCAGAGATTAGTAGATCTACTGATAATAGTATACGTTCGCATTGTTGAAGACACAGTGGGGAATATAACAAGGATTTGAAGTAAAAGCTACTATTGCAATGCGACCAGCTACTTCTGGCTGTATATAATTGTTATTAACAAGCAACGTAAAAACCTGGCTTTCTTTAGGCAGAAACATTTTATTCTATCAATCTTGAGCTTTAAAACCTACCAGATTGATCCCTATCATTATCAAGCGTTCATAATGAAGCCGACGCGGACGGCTTATAAAAATACCTTTTTTCCAACCGAACGCATAACAAGATTAAATACATCGATACCAATTCGTTCTAGGCGCGTTTTGCATTGGGGTGGCCGTTGATCCCTTTCTTTCCATTTCCAGCAGCCATAACCAATCACCCATGTCTTATTGGCGGAATAGTAAAAGAAGCCGAAATGGTTTGTTTGTTTCTTACATTTGTTTGGATTTGGCTCGGAAATATGGATTTGCTGCTCAGTCTTTTGCTGGGCTACAGAGCGTAAAATTCGAATTTTTCGACGATATCTGATGGCGGGTGAAATATTCCCCACCCCAAATTCACGTAGAAAGGAACCTCATGAATAGTAGAAAATAGTTAGCAAATCGATAAAGAGCCGAAACTGTGTTGTTAGCATCAGACCCGCTTAAACCACTTTCTTAGCGAAAATGGGCCCAGCCTCAATAGATTATCAGTGAAATTTCAGATTTGTGATGAAAAGTAGTTTGATAAACAAGAAGATTTGTAGAGACTCAATACCATATGGGCGAATAATAGTTTAACAATATATTGCCAGTTAGTCGCCAAATAGCTCTTGTAAAAAAACGTCCTCAACCATAAAGGGCTGTACGGAAAACATAATCCTTCGACCCTTTCTCGGGGTTCTCTTTGAAAATTATTTTGCCAAGATTATCGGAGTTTTATTTACGGTAGATATCAGCTGAAGGCAGTTTCAATAACGAGGCCGACACCTTTTTTTTTAATAAAATTGTGCAGGCCCGCCACAATATTAATTCTGCCAGATTTAACTCGAACGGTCGAGGGAAAATCCTCGATTCCTAAATCGCCTTCCACAGGGTGGGTTTTAGGTGTCTGGGTTTTGCCATTTATTTAGGAAAGAACAAAGTGCAAAAAAAAACCAAGGCAACTATTTTTTCAAAAACTGTTACTCGAAGGAGGTTTATAGGCTTCAATTTTGCTGCACCATGTATTAACGGCATTATCTGAGATAATTGAAATTAAAATTGGCTACAGATTTACAAGAATTCCTCCAGAAATCAATTTAGAATGTAATTGTTATCTCATGCATTGTAATGGATTTGTGACGTCGAGGGTTAGCATTATGGTTTTACGGGAATCTTTTGTTCTAACAAGTTTCATCACGATTGCGCTGCTGATGAATTTAAGAGGATTTACTAGTTACCGAGAGGACGAACGAACAAAACGAGCAAATTACAGCGGAATGAGCTTAAGACAATACAAAGCAATTTTCGTTTTGCGGTTGGAGTGGTTAATTTATTTTCCTTTATTTTTATTGTTCTAAATGCTTGTATCTGTAGACGGCTCGTAGTTATTGAGAAAATACGTATCATGTGTGTAAAGCCAAAATGTGTAAAGTTTACAGATCAGTGAAGTGGACTTCGTTCCAATTTGCCCTAGCAATAACTAACGAAGCTTTCCGATTGTTTCACTGCTTCGGGGCAGAATTTTTCAAGCCAAAACACACACATGCAACGTTTTCTTTTTGTGAAGCAAAAGCTCTCGGGCTGAAAGGGATTTTCTGAAAAAAGTAAACCCGTCCAAATTAATTCGGCCCTTGTATACGAACGGTGCGTTCTTCAAATGCCTTTTTGTCGTTGCACGTCCATGAAAAGGAAAATATTTAAGGTGGAAAATTTAATTTCGCAGACTAAAACACCGCTCGGTTTGTTGTTAATGGATTTATTTGCCATTCTCCATTGGCGACACCGTAGAGTGGAAGGTAAAAGAAATTTTCGATTTAAAATCCATTAGGAATTGGCGTCTCACAGGGCGTACACATGGATGGAATTCAAACTAGGACCCAACAACAAGATCTTTTTTTTTACCACTTTGTCTATAGAACCATAGAAATTACACAAAAATCCGACCCCAATATAAAAAATATTAACAAAACTGTCACATTTTTAAAGGTGCTAATAAAACTTGTATGGACTCGACTTCGCATCCAATGGATCGATTGTTCATGGATGTAAATGTCAGGTTCATAACCGGAGTTCCATCCAGTCCGAAAATCGCTTGTTGTGAAATCCGGCATGTTTTAAACGCTTTCAGTTAGTTGGAAATATCCAGATAACTGAAATTACCCGCTTTGATGGCATGTGATTGATAATTAATTCAAGAGTCCTCTATTTTATTCACGATTCGTTCAAGTGCGTATTTTCCACTGTTCGGTAATAAATATGCATTTTTAAATAAATGTGATTTCCCTTCGACACATTTATTATTCGGAAATTTTCTTTTGTAATGAGGTAATTTGCATTCATGGACACTATGAAAACATAATGCAAATGTATCGCTTTGGTTTATATATTTATATATAAAAATCCGAATTTAAACATCCCTCCCATTCTATCATGGAAAACTCAATCAAACTAGCCAAAGATGGACTGCTTCTTTTTTCAAAAAAATATCATTGTTTTCGTTCGAAAATGAAAGGAAAATTGAATTATGGTCGTCAGGTCACATTAAACAGTCGTTATTATTAAACGAATCAATTTCTAATTTAGTGAAATACGTTTTGGGCTTGGACTGGCAAAGCGAAACACAGCAAACAATCGAAATTCCATTCACGAAATTCGTTATGAATCTGAAATGAATGTTCCTGCCATTCTATTCTATTTTTATCCGTTGGGAGATATCTAAATAGAGCAATAATCTAAATAGAACTGCCCATTCCGCTGCATTCGATATTCCATTGATTTAATGAATATTGAACAGAATCTCTACTTGAAACTGCTGAAAGAAGTCTCACTGGGAGTCACAGGGTAGATATACAGGGTGTCCGGAAAAGGTGCGACCACCACTTAACGAGGCACACTACAAGCTAACACTACAGCAAACATAAGTGTGACAAGTTCCAATAACAGCTTTGCGAAGTCTCAATAATAACTCATCTACAGGGCGTAAAGTTTAGTAAATTAATAATAATTATTTTTTAATAATTTAATAAATTCTTAATAATTATTACCTAATTAAATATTTAATAAATAATAATTAAATCTAAGTGCACTTGTTTCCATGGAACGCTCTGTTAAAACGTTGGAAATAATGTGACGTGCTTACTTACACCGTGCAAGTAGATTTTCTCGAAAACGGCTCATTTTAGAGAGATGTGAAGATGAGAGAAGCAAGCAATAAACCTTTTGTACGCAATTTTGAGTGCTCTTTTCTTTTTTGAAACCATTCATAACAGAAAGCGAAAATTAAAAAAAGTTTAGGTTATTAAGTAGATATCAGGGTCAGTTCAACCCCTTAGCATTAACGAATAAATGTCAACTTTTGAACAATACTACAGATCATCATAAGTAATAAGCGTGACAAATTTTATAACAATAGGATTGCCAACAAAAAAGTTATTTCAAAAAAATAATGATTAAAATCTAACTTTAACGCCCTGTAGATCTGTTATTATTAAGTTTTCGCAAAAATGTTATAGGAACTTCTCACACTAATTTTTTGCTGTAGATTTCTGGATGTAATTTATTAAGGATGGATTAAATTGTTGCTTTCACTCTTAATGAAACAAATACCCTGTATAACGTTCACGACCCCAAAGCTGGGTTATTCGAAATTACTTATTTGAGTAATGTTTGCCAAAAACGATTGCTATTTGAAATTGTGTAGGTTTTTTTTAAATTATTGTTTCTGTCTACGTGTTATTTGTTCAGTCGACTCTCGAAAACTGCATAGTTTTGAAAATCGAGCGAAATAATTGGAAATTTTAAACTAACCGACTAAAGCTAACAAAGATAAATGACTCCTATCTTTTCTGTTTAACCATTTAATTTCACCAGCCAATTTATGTAGTTTTAACTTGCGTTAGAGCAGCAGATTATAAACGTTTCTGCTCTATTCGAGTCGGTTAAATTGTATGAATATTTTGTATTTAGTTTACCTAAGAATGCCTTTATTTTAGCTTGAAGACATTCTAATTTTCAAACTGTGGAACTTCAATTAAGACGAACGTGAAAAGTGCAAAGGGCGCAAGATAAATCACTGAAAGCGATCTTTAACATTCTAATAGTTTATTTATACTGTGCATGTACGGAGAAAAGAAAGAATATAAATTGCATTCGTCCAACATTTAAGGGAAACGGCGCAATTCCGGTGAAGTCACTCAGTGGCAGGCAATCATATTTTCCGCAAATGCGAAATGATTTTTCACGAAACCGGAATGCCAGCTTCTTTGCCCTCTTTTCGAATGTTTTATGGATTTTTGCCTCGGTGATAAAGTTGCGCTAGTCAAAGTCTCAAAATTAACAGTGTTGTAGAAAGACTCACGTTTATTCAAGGAAAAAATGTTTTCCATTAAAGAAAATGTCCAGAGTTGAAAACTGAAAGAGAAACAAATTTGACGAACTTCAGGAACCTGACTTTAGTATAATATAGTCAAGTAAAAATTGCATTCAAACCCAGTAATTCCTTCACACGCCTGCCGTATTATTACATCAAACTCATAACAATTCAGGCTGGCTCTCGCAGAACGAATTATTGTACGTAATTCCTGCTGCCAGTGCCTTTCGGCGACTTTACAGAGAAAACTTGCAGGAACATGACTGCAAACAACAGTTACGTGAAAAGCTTTCGGGTTCATGGCGATGTTTTACTTTTTTCACTGTCCAGCCATCTACCAGGTCCATGTGTTAGTTTTAGAAAACTTTATTTAATCGTATCTATATTTTTTAAAGCTAGATAAGAACCGGAACGCTTCTTTACACTAATTGCCCAGCTCGCCACAATTAGTTAGAGATCATCAAATAAAACAGAGCCTAATACCTAAATAAAATAAGTCCGGATTGTTTTCTTCCTTCCCAAGCCCCCAACAACACTTTAACTCTAACTATCTAACTTTTAAATACATTTTGATGCAAACGTTGTACGACGACCTGCTGACTCGACAATGTTAAGGAACTGTTCTGACAGTATTTTCCTGCATTGCTTGGTCTTGCGATTAGTTTTCTGTACCCCCGTATGTTAATATCGCCTTGAGAAGGATAAAGCACGTACGCAATCCTCAAGAGAGGGTCAAATGGCCGGTCACGTTCAACGGTCAGCTGACCGGCGGTCATTCCAGCTGCTGCAGACTGCAGTCAAATGTCAAAATGCTTATTTAATGGGACTTTACGCTCATTCAACGTCCTTGGTGCAATTCGAAAATAATCATCAGCCACAAAGCCCATTTAAAGCTATATACCGAGCGAATTTTCGGATGTGGGTCAAGTACTTAAGTTGGCAACTTATTCCACAGCGCGCCCTTTATCTCCATTTTGGAAAACGAGCCAATATCTATTCCCGTCCGCACTTTAACTTCAAAATTGAAAGAAACTTTTGGTCGGCGAGAAAGTTAATTTTTCAAAGGGATGTGCAAATTGGACCTGTTCTGTTTGCATAATCATCCGGGGAATGAGAGTTTGTTTTCGTACGGGCGCGTTTTATGGGTTTGGGATCGAAAAAGTGCCAAGATAACTGAGATTATGCGATTTATTTTAACATAAATCGACCACAAGTGTGTCTCTGGCTACGCTTGTCTCCAAATGTTTCAAACTCAACCCGAGCCATTCAAAAATTAACAATTTATACGATACATTTTTGGATCTAATTACAATTGAACATTTTTACATAAGTTTTACATTATTGCTAAGTTTCCTGAAGAATACATATTAATACAAGAAGAAGTTGCAGGCTTATCTTTAATAAGCAGGCATGTTCATATTTTGCATTTTATACTTCGTGTCCTATCTCAATAGTACAAGGGCTTTACAGGGCTAATTATTATATTATGTTCCATCTGATTACACACACGAGTCTAGTTGCACTAAGCTTAATATTTCGAGCTGTGAATCTCCTTAACGCTTTGGTCGCTATTTGTTTGAATTTCCCCAAGTGGCAGGCAAGGAAAAGCCCTTATTAATCTTATCAGTAGAAAGTGCCTGTCTGCCTCATACCATCCCATAAGGAGCCAACAGTTTTCGACTGGCGAATGCCACGGAAAACTTAATATCACGTGCGAGTTGTGGAAACTAAATAAGATTTTAATGGTCTTTCAATGTCGCACCCTTAGCACGTGTGGTGAAATTTTCCTCAACATGATGATAACCGAAGCTAAAGCTCACCCCCTGCAAATAGAATGAAAATGTGCGGTTGAGTGAAGGCACAATACGTGCTAGACATTTTTAGCGATGTGAATGCATATTTCCATTCACTTTTCGGCAGTTCAGAGCTTGTCTAAATGGAAAATGCCATTTATAGTATAAGTTCTTGGGTGAAAAGTGATGAAGTGAAATTAGTTATTGGTTGTATCGACAAAGGTTGAAGATCTTAACACGTAACTACCACTGCCAGGGTAATTTCTGCATTTATGATGTCGATTCTGCGATATATGTGTGTTCCCGACCTAACAACATGTGGAAACACGTTGCAAGAACTACAATTGACGTTGTTCGGAGATGCGAGTGGGTGGACAGTACAGGCCTGGTGGGCTTAGATACAGACTCCGACTCATACGAATAAATCATCAGGATTTCAGTCGTTTTGTCCGCCCAGTCTAAGTGTCCACGTCTCTAAATGATTCGCATCGCGCAAATCATCATTAAAATCAACAACATTTAGACTTTGTTTCCAAATCTGCACACGCCATCTTGGACATAAATCCCAATGCGGACACGTTTAACGGTTTTCAGCATTGCGATTGTTGCATATGCCTTCCCGATAAGTCATTTTCAATTTGTCTTCGTGTATGAATTATCATTATGCGAATCGTTATATGAAGATTCTCTTGTCCGATAAGACAGGAGGAAAATTATATGGCTAAAATATCAACCATTTGTTTATGTGCGTTTTACTAGGGGGTTTCCGAAGAACTTTTTTCTAAATATTTTTACATTATCTTGCTTTTGAGCTCATTTTTATTTTAAGTTTCATCCTGCAGTTTCCTCTATTCATTCAATCACAGCGTCCCATAAATATTTTTTTTGTATGTGCCAGTAACATGATAAATTGATGGGCGGTCAAAATTTATTACATGTAATTATTATCTTGTGCGATTTTTATCATCGGCTTTCTTGGCTCGCCTGCAATAAAGTATGCACAAGAAGTGAATATTAATTTTTGGGGCGGAATTGCTGCCCAGAGCAAACGAACGCATCTGCTCAATGTAGCTGCCATTCTAGAGACTGTCTTTGGAGCCAAAGCTATCATAAAAAAATCAATGATAAATGATGGCTTTCGATTGGCGCCCCTTGTGGTGAAAATGCCAACTAATTTCTACGATTTTCATCATATCGATATTGGCCAATAATTATAGGGAAACGCCATCCGGTTCACTCAAATGTAGGTTTTGCGATTTACCCCGAATAGGGTCAAAGTTGATCCCGACACCTTGATATGGATCGGGATTAACCTTCGGGACATTTCAGCTCGAAAGTAAGACGAAGGTCCATCTTATCGAGCTTTCATTTGAATGACTGTGTACTCGGAAACTGCTCGAAATCTGTCTATAGAATTGATACATAATGGAAGGTAATTAGATTTGATTGGACCTGATTCGACAACGAAGAGGCATAATCACATTAATAACTGCATAGTGTTGGTATTCTTGAGAGCTCACTAAAAGGATAAAAACAAATAACTCTTTATGCTTATCCGAAACCTCCTTTGAGAGTAACAACTATATATGGCTAAACTCAACCAAACGGAGCCTCTAGTGGACGAGAAATGTTGAAATTGAAATAAAATTAATTAAACAAGTGGGAAAATGAAAACAATCAATTATTCATGGCGCAAACATAATCCATATCTGAATAGCTTGAAACTTTGAGAGCTGTTGACATAAATTAGTTCCGTCGGATAAAGGCCCTAACTAAATGATATTTGATTAATTTCGGGCAATTGCAGTGCAGGAATTTTCAACTAAAAATATTCTCCACTCAATGTGCCTGCTTCGGACGATTTAGCGGCCCTAATTTATACAAGCCTCAAGCAAACGGCCCAAATGGGGCTTAAAGGGTTAAGCCACAACTTATTCAGCCTCCTTAAATTCAACCGAAAAACAGACTCATCAGACTTCGTGTCAGGTGATTAATTGAGACCCCTATTTATTGTGGGCACCTCTGAGCAACGGTCTGAATCCAATCTCGTTTATTTAGTGTTTAGTGCGATTTTTTCACTTACAAACTTTGTTTAAGCTGTCTAGTCTGTCTACACAACTTATGCGTTTGCTGAATTGTCCATTGCCTTCAAATCGATTTAATGTAGCGTTTCTTTGAACAAATAATACGATTGAATATGTGAAATAACTATATCTACGTGACCAACTAATTTTGCCTGGGGAATTCGCATGAACTTCGAGGTGGCAGTATTACACATTACATATTCATTGGAATTCGGAATTGGTGATTTGAAAGCCAATTAGACCACGAATTATTGGACTTATTATTCATGTCGATTGAGGGTTGCAGTGGTAATCAAGACCTCGACTGAAAAGTGGCAAGTTTCATTTTTTGAGCTCTGCCATAGCTGTGGGAAACTGATGTGTCTTCCTAAGCCATTTTTCCACCAACAAACGAAATTTTGCTTACTGGGAGTTCGAAACGTGTTTATGAAAATATTTAATTCTATTTTAGTTAATGAAATTTGGACAAGATGCAGAAATTAATTTGCATAAAAAAAGGTTAAATCCACTTACCTGTTTCCAATTAGCGCACATTTAATGAAATTGGTCGCAACAGTAATACATACAGATTAGCTTCGGATTTATCTTTGAACATTTATCACCGCAAATTAACATCGAATATTTACTCAATTCCTGTTTGGCAACCTCTTTGTTTATACGACAAAAAATGTCTTGTCCATCTTTTCCCCGGCATTAATTAGTACTTAACCGTATCTGAAAATTTCAAATTAAACTTGATTAAGCGCAATTAGTCGGCAGCATGGCTTTTAGTCAGATTCCTGGTGATTATTAGCCAGGGATGGGTTAGCCAATATCAAAGAACTAATTGTTAATGTAAATAATCTGTTTTATTCATAGTTTCATGGATCCGGATGAAGACCAAATGAAACGACTGAAAAAACTCAAAAATAGACAATTTAGTGGACGATTTTCCATTTTGCAAATGTGAATTCTGCCTGAACGATTTAGGGTGTAAGACTTTCCGGTCAGCGACCATCCGTTTCCCACTTTAGCAATAATTGATTTCGATAATTCTCAATGCATATTACGTGTTCATTATTATGCGGAATATCCGGTTTAATGGCAACGCTGAACACCGAAATTATCGGATTTCCATTGTCGATAAATTAGTGGAAAAACTGGATAATGACTGTCTGCAACGGAATAATGGATAAAAGCAATGGTGTTCAATTTTTTTCAAAAATGTTCTATTAGCAAATGTGTGCTGTATTATTGTATACTAGCAGCTAAGCCCAATCAGCCAAAAGTTTCACTTTGAAAAATTAATAATAATAAGCCACCGTTAAAATATTCGCATTCAAGATGAAAGCGCTGATTTGTTTACCATCTAAAGAGCGATAAAATATGACCCATGAATCCCATTTTATGGTCTTCATATAAATCGCCTCGTGTTATGGTTAAATTAGCATTAGGAAGAATTGCTAAGCAGTATTAGTGTTAATAAAGCGAAGCGCTGTGGTTTAGGAAAATTTGAATGCATATAAACTCAATTAAAGCATTCGGCCATGAAAAAATCGGATTTTCCTTCAAAATTACATACAATAAATTTTCAAAATCTACAATCTCAACAGCTGAGGCTTTATACAATTTTCCGCAGTCGGGTCATGGAGAATTACGTTCCAATAGTAAATGAGCGCAATGAAAAAGAAAACGAGTTTAATACGTAATTGTACCTAATAATAAACTGCATTAAAATTAATAAGTAAGGATGAAAATCGCGTTTTCGTATCACTGCTGAGGTCAATAGATGATTTGGATTTAACTGGAAAAAACAAATTTTAATATTTTTCGCGGATAGTAAGAATATCATACTCTTCTTCAAGACAATTAAATTATCAATTGGTTATTTTCCAGATCTGAGTGGTTTCGCGGATTTTCTTTCGGCTCTCCTTGAAGTTTCCTATGAAGCATTGCAACCGCACGCAAGTACCCCCTCTAAATCACACCTCATGAACGCTACGGTGTAATCAAAATAAAACCAGGTTTCAGGTCAAATCATCCTGTGTCGAGTGATTAGTTAATTGACTGGCCATTCGAGTTTGAAGCCTTATTGGCTCCGATTTGCAATTCAAATATTTTCAAAAACGCGCAATTATCTCGCTGACCTAGTCGACAACTAAAGACGAAGAAGTTTGGAGATACACGTGGGTACTAGTTCAATGGTTCGAACCCAAGAAGTGAAAATTTGCGGCTTGGTTTTTGGGGGTTGTTAAAGCCGCTGAAGTTGGTTCATATCATGGGACATGCAGAGGCTGGATGGGGCGCTAGTGACGGACAGCAAAGCAACAAGAATATTCTGTGTTGGAAAAGGAAGAGCAGTGTGAAAGATGAAAATATGTGAGTTTTGAAAAAATTGAAGAAAGTTTTAACACTAGTTGGGGACCTTCTTAAGGGGCAAATGGCTACAAATTTGTACTACTCAGAAGTAGTCGTCGACACGTTTTATCGAAACGCTTGGAAATACGAACTTTCGAAAAAATATTCTCATAATGATCGAATTCCTCTTCTACTTCTTATAAATGAGTTAAAACCAGCCATATGCCGGCTTAAGTCTTACATCGAGTGTAAAATTTTTGAAATTTTGTGGACCCCAAAGGGGCGAAGCCTCCTCCTGCTTTAACGTCCTTGAATTGAGTTAGGAAAAACGTCAAATCCGTAAATAACGGGTCTAGATTCAGCTTGATATGTTCAAAACTTGACCACCGCCTTTATAGCAGCATCTTGAAAACCACCAAGCTCTTGACCAGAACTTACAGACAGAAGCATTACTCAAGCTTCGCCTGCAGACCTTCATTCAGCAGGTTTCTTGAGGCCAAGTTCAAGTTTAAATATCGAACACTATTGAAATGCACTTGCACTGTATTATTATATTATTGTTACGTTTGAAATTGAATGAACAGATAAACGACTGTGGGAAGTGCGATAGTAGATACCAATCTGCCCCCTAATTAGGTTGTTAACCGCTGTTAAGATGTCGTTAAAATGGTTTTTCTGAAGCAAACATGTTAACTGTTTTTTTTATCGAGAGACTGGTGTGGCAAGAAGCGCATTTCAAGGTTTTGTGGACATTAAAACACAATGATAAATCAAGATCGACCTCCAACACCAAGACAAATTGACAAAGTCTTAATGTTTCCGGGACGATATCGTTCGAAATTGCACCATATCAGATTTTTATGCCGAAGCAGTCGGAAATATTCACTTTTCGTCTCACAAATATTTATGGAAATTTTCGCAAATTAGTCGTAAACAATATCTGTTGTTTTCATTCTTGGTGTAATAATAATTGTTTTTCTCCTGTTGGAACTGGTGGATTCCCTAACCGGATCATTAACGAGCAAATGACGGTGTTTCTTCTCTTTGAAATCAATCTGCACTACAATGGAAAAGAGGAATTTTCCTCGCGAAATAATCGCATCAAAGTGACCTTCAATGATAGATTTAACAGCCCATTGTTTATAATGGATAATTATTAATTTATTCAAAATTCCGGCGATTGTATACAGGGTGTCCCACCTGGAATCACTGCGATCGATTTCTAGCGGACTATAATTAGGAGGAATTTGAAAATTGAACAGTACACCGAAGTCATTGGGGGCAAGCAATCTAAAAAACACACCTATATATTATTAAATTTTTAAATTATTACCGTTTTCGGCATATTTCAAATTTTATGTAAAAAATTGCAGTTGCAGGCAATGTATTACTTAATTTGAGTCGCATATTGTTATGAAAGTTGAGAAAAAAACTGTCTAATTTTCAAATTTTTCTTAATTATAGTTTGCCATATATCGGTCGCGATGGTTCCCGGTAGGACACTCTGTATGTCTTCCATATCAAAGTACTAATTTATAGAAACCTTGATTTGGAAAAAATACCGGCCAGTGGAAAAGGCGCTTTCTATACAGCCAAAATAAAATAAAAAATTTACCTCATTTTATATAGTTCTTTAAATTTTAGAATGCTTAAGGTTTTTTTTTGTGCGGCACTCCATTCAAATAGCGCCACTTTTAAAACACGCCCCAGATAAAGCCTTATGCTATTTTTATACATAGAGTTTCATTTTAAAAAAGTATTAAATGTGAGTGGCAGTCGCTCTCTAGGCGATATGATAAAAAATAAACTCTTTATATTTGAATTTAGCGTCTCCCAAAATTCCTCAAATTGACTTTGTGCGTGCATGAATTTCAACAAACATTTGCGAATTTGTTAAATACATTCGGAATTGGGCGAGAAAAACACTCTGTATGTGGCTAAATTCTGTCATTTTGACATTTACTCTATGACACCTCAAATATAGTTCTCTAACCGAAACCCATCTAAAACGTAAAGAATATCCCGAAGAATTCGCGGAATGTTCGTTCATCCGATCGCAGACGGAGAGGCCCGAAGAATGGGAATCGCGGCGCTACGAGACCTTCGTTGGAATGCGTGAAATCCGACTTTGGCCAATAGAAAGCGGGTTTGCCCGAGGAATTTGAAACGGCGGGACCATCGGAGTCTTCGTAACCGGTTTCGATGCGCAATCAAACCGGTTTGGAAGGAATGTATAGTAAAGTAGCGTAAATGTTACCATTAATGGAATACAGGAGCTTCTTGTTTTGGATCGATAATTCTAGAAGTTTGCGCATGTTGAATGAATTGAAGTGGGATATAAGATGTGTGTGTGAAATCATTAAATTGACAATATTTCGAAAACTAAACACTTTTGGAATAGACAACTGTGCACAAACTTACCCTTATTTCAATACCGAATAAGATAAAATTATCAAAAATGGAGGTTTTTAATTGAAAAAAATAATTTAGGCGGTTTTCTTAACTTCATTTTGAAATTTGTTTTTTTTACACGTTGTATTAATAATTGCCAAAATGGTGTCGAAATTTCATAAAAGTAAGTCCTTTTCAATAAAGAATGCTACTCAAATTAAGTAACACATGTTGTCTTATAGAAAAAATTAATAATTATTCTAATCTGGCATTAGCAACTGTAACAGGCAACTGTATTTTTTTACATAAAATTTGAAATATATCAAAAACGGTTAGACCTACACATAGGACATGAAATAAATTTGGAATTTAGAGTAGAATTTAAAAAATTTAATAATATGTAAGGTGTTTCATTTAAATAAGCAAGTTGATACCTACTTCCGGTATTACTGTAAGTGTGGCATTATTGAAAATATTTGAGATGCTTGCCCCCAATGACTTCGGTAACTGGCCAATTTTAAAATGTCTCCTAATTATAGTTTGCCAGATATCGATAGCGGTGGTTCCCGGTGAGACACCCTGTGTAACGGATTAATTTTGCTCGAGTTAGGTAGGAACTTAACACTTCTTCTATTATTTCATTGTTCAATCCTTATATAAAACCGGTGGCTTGAAACAATGAGGATCTGCAGGAGGGCATCATACCTACAGCTTTTAAGATGTATCTGCAATAATATATTGCCGAACTCGATATTTATAGAATGGGTGAAATTCTGCACGGAATTGTCGCGAACTGACTTTCGCTATGAAGAAGTAGGCGGGCGTCCTTTAAACGGGACTGAACGACAAAACAATTGTAATAACCTTTAACTTACCAAAAGTAACCGAGTTGATTTTCACAGGAAAAAAGCCAAATTAGAGGCCAACCAGAAACTTTCGCTCCTCATGCTGGCCATCGGTGACTTTCTTAGTGTCTGCGCCCTGTCCATCATTTCTCCATTCTTCCCAGCAGAAAGTGCCCGAAAAGGGGTATCAGCCTCTATATCGGGGCTAATTTTCGCCGTCTATGCTCTGGTGGTGTTCGTGTCGTCTCCCATATTCGGCATGCAGGTAACTTTCATGGGCCAACTCGAAACTCGCGTCGTACCTATTTCTCATTTTCCAGCTTCCGAAAATTGGAGCCAAACCCATGTTTGTTTTTGGCGCTTTTGTAGCCGGAATCGCCAACGTGATGTTCGGGTAAGTTCCTCCAAGTTACCAAAAAGGATCGACCAAAAGATGTACGGCCATTTGTAGCTTCATAGACCGACTGAATTCCTTCGAGATCTTCGTCGCAGCCTCGTTTACGATCAGAATAGTGGAGGCATTGGGGGCAAGCGCCCATTCAGTAGCTGCGTACGTGTTGGTAGTGGATATTTTCCCGGATAACATAGGAACTGTTCGCGTGAGTTTAAGAGAGCTGTGTCTTCAAATCGCGAGAACGATATGGGAAAAGTGTATTGTTTCAGGGGCTGTTGGAAACCTGCGTGGGACTGGGACTCAGCGCTGGACCGGGAATCGGCGGACTTCTTTACGGGGTAATTTCTCCCAAACGGGGTCCAAGGGCCTGTGCTACTAATCGCGTGGCATTTTTTCTAGGAAGGTTGGAGGCTTTGGGCTTCCTTTCTTTGTCTGCGGAGGCATTGCTCTATTCGTTGCTGTAGTTAACGTATTTATCCTTCGGAAACCTCAGAGTAAGTACCCAGATGCAACCAATTCTTCTTGAGGTTTTACTTTCAACAAAGCTACTGGGATAAAAACGAGTACCTAAATATTTATAGGAAACGATTTACAAACCAGTGGAACAATGCTCAGTTTGATCCGCCTACCACCAGTGCTGATCACTTGCATGATTACTACTCTTGCTGCCATGTCCGTGTCCTTCTTGGACCCCACTCTAGAACCCCATCTGAGAAAAAGCGTAAGCCAGTCTTACAGTGTCATTTCCAATCTTATAATGTGTGTTTTCAGTTTGGGTTATCCCCCAGTCAAGTGGGGCTGCTTTTCCTACTCAGCTCGGCAACCTACGGGCTGTGTAGCCCCGTCTGGGGCTGGCTCTCGGATAAGATCAAGCACTACAGCTGGCTTATGACCACTGGACTGTTTGGATCTTCGCTCGTCTTGCTGCTTCTTGGGCCCTCGCCATTACTGACTTTCTTGCAAGAGTAAGTGCTTGAGTTCTTCTCTACCTCCTGCAGCTAATGAGAAATTTGCAGCTCAGTCTGGCTGAATGCAGTGGCGCTAGGCGGTCTTGGAGTGTCTACAGCTATGACCGTTATACCAACATATCAATTTATGCTCGACAGTGCCGTGTAAGTAAAAAACAACATGGTGTTCCTAGTATGAAACAGGATATTTTCTCAGGAACAGAGGCTTTATAGAAAACCTGGGCACGCATAGCATGATCTCGGGGCTGTGGGGATCCGTCTATTCCCTGGGCGAAGTTATCGGACCGATTTTAGGCGGTACAATGATGGACAACTTCAATTTTTCCGTCACCGCCACTGTACTGGCGCTTCTCAACTTTCTTCTTGCCATAATTGCAATGGTCTATTTCAAGATCAATGCTCTGAACTGTAAAGCTGACAAAGAGATCCACGGAACGGACAATGTGATGTGTTGCGTGGAAAGTGAAGCTGGTGGTAGCGCAAAAAAGTGCGACCAGAGGGATAATATGTCGTGTGCTAGATTCTAAGGGGATTCCGATGAACTTATCAGATGGGCAAACCAATCAACTGCTTAAATGTACAATTGTTAGTTGTTTGAAAAGCGCACTTCTAATAAAGATGCTGAAGAGTTTATATGTCACTAATTTGTGCACGTTTCGTTCATACCAATTTTCATAAATTCGAGGCCCCTCGTTTGATAACAAACAACAGGTTTGAAGTATATCAACGGATGTACAATGTAGTCCGATCTCTCTTTAATCAGTCGTTTCAACAAAAGCAAACAGCCTGCTAGTTTAACAACAATAAATTATCATTTGGGAGCCAACCATTTGATCGTCTACGACGGGAATGTGTGTTATCGTTAATGTTTGTACTACTAGTAGGTAATAAGATAACAGTGTAATTGTAAGGTCGAAGATATATGCATATATCGGTAAGTTTCATTAGAGTTGACGCATTTTAATTAATAATGACTAAATGAGCAAACAAACCACCCATAAAGCATTGAAACTAGTTAATGTGGAATGCAAAAAAGTGTAGTAGTTTCGTCCGAGTGGCAATAAATCGTTTGCAGAAATGTTAAGCAAATAAATTGATAAAAACGTTTAGTTTTCCTACAGAAAATAAACAGCATAATTCAATGTCTAGCTCACTACGATATGTATGTTGATTGAACATTGATGAATCCTTAGCATAGCGTTGACGATTATATGGAAGAAATGTCTTCGCCATCACCAGAAAGTGGCGATTCCAAGTTTTCTTCCCCCAGTTCCAGCAATGTTGACCCAGTGGATTATCTGGTGCATCGACGAAGTAAATCCATGTCCAATATTAGGATGGTTGACTATACACCGGCAGAAATCGCGAGAATCAAAGAGAGATTGTTACGGTGAGTAGAAAATTCCCACAAGAGTTTGTAGTGAAAAAGTGCAAAGTGCATTTTTAAGCTTCTAATTAAAATTCACTTTTCTCAGCACCAATTCCCGCGTAGAAACATCCACAATCAAACGATTCACTCAGATGCAGAAAGTCACTTTAGGAATGCTTGCCTTGGTCGACTTCTTTTGTTTCTGCTCGATGTCTATTATGGCTCCGTACTTTCCAAAAGAGGCGGCTCTGAAGGGAGTATCGAGCACCATGTCGGGCTTAGTTTTCAGTTTCTACGCCTTGGTCATGTTCGTTACTTCGCCCATTTTTGGCAAAATTGTAAGTTGACGCTGTAACGAAAAAAGCTAGTTCCTACTGGTCGCCTTTCAGCTACCTAAAGTTGGAGCCAAGCTACTGTTCCTCCTCGGTATGTTTGTGGCTGGCGCTTGTAATTTATTATTTGGGTAAGTCAATTTAATCCTGCAGATTTTGTCAACAATGTCTGGATTTGCTTAAACTCCACTGTTTCCAGAATGTTGGATTATGTATCGGACTACACCACATTCACTAGCTTGTGTCTCGTAGTGAGAGGATTCGAGGCCTTGGGATCGAGCGCTTTTTCCACCGCCAGCTACGTGTTTGTTGTAAATACGTTTCCAGAAAACATCGGTTCAGTCATTGTAAGTAAGAAAATTATTTCCAGGCCTCTGAATGACCATTGACTTGTTTTTAGGGTATTCTAGAAACCTTCGTAGGGCTTGGAATGAGCACTGGGCCAGTGCTGGGTGGATTCTTATATTCGGTATAAGATCCAAAAGGAAACGCATCTAAAACATTCTCAATTTGTTTTTGTGTTCGTTCTAGAAAGTTAGGCGGGTTTAGTCTGCCTTTCTTCGTTCTCGGTGTGGCCATGATCAGCATGGTGCCTTTGAACATGTGGTTAATGCCAGTTATTGTAGGTAAGTCTTGAAAAAAATCTTGTTGTTTCGTTCAGCTTACCACAGCCTGTAGACTTCGAAAATGTCACCAACAAGAAAACAACAGTACTCAGCCTAATCAAGGTGCCTGCAGTTTTCGTAACTGGCATGGTGGTTGTTGTGGTATCGAGCACTTGGGCCTTCTTGGACCCCACTTTGGAGCCGCATCTGCGGCAGGTGAGGCTTACATCCTGCCAATCAGTACTCAGCAAACTTTATCTTTTCAGTTCAATCTCACGCCGGAGAAAATCGGTCTAATATTCCTGCTCTTTTCCGGATTGTATGGCCTTTCCAGTCCAGCATGGGGCTGGTTGGCAGACAAATGCAACAACCACTG
This sequence comes from Dendroctonus valens, assembly GCA_024550625.1. Lineage (NCBI taxonomy): Eukaryota > Metazoa > Arthropoda > Insecta > Coleoptera > Curculionidae > Dendroctonus > Dendroctonus valens. The sequence continues at coordinate 206,685 of JAJTJO010000398.1, forward strand.
GTCCATGATGGTTGTTGGTCTGTTCACCTCTACCATTGGGCTGCTGCTTCTGGGGCCAAGCCCCTACATTCCAGGCCTCCAAAGGCAGGAAGCTCCATTCTCATTCATCGCCTTCTGGGCTAATTATCTGTTGTTTCCAGCTCTCTATGGCTGAACTTGGTCGCCCTATCCGCCCTAGGGATTTCAGTGGCTTTGGCTTTAATGCCTACGTTTCAAGGAGTCTTAAACAGTGCTATGTAAGCATTTCCAGGATTCTACTTAAACGAAAAAATAAGTAAAACTCTTTACAGACTTGGAGGCTGCAGCGACTCAATAACAACCTACAGTGTGGTCGCAGGCGTCTGGTCTAGCATGTACTCCTTAGGAGAGGTAATTGGTCCAGCTGTTGGAGGCGCACTTTTGCAGTATTACGGCTTTCCAGTCTCGGCGACTGTAATGGCAACAGGCACTTTCTTTATGGTACATTTACATGAATAACCAATGCGTAATGGAAAGTTACAGGGGCGTTTTCAGGCAGTAGTGGCGCTCTTTTTCTTCAGCTTCAATTCGACGTGGCCAGGCAGAGAGTTGGGCTCGGATAGCGGAATGAGCGACTCCTGGAGGAACAGCGAAAGTGGCCAAGATAGTACAGAGTCGACCCATCTGCTAACCGATGTGGGACCCAACTATCGCACATACACACAGGAGAAGGTGCATTTTTATGGGAAAAGCCGCAGGCAGGATAATGCGGTAATATTTGCATACCATCTAATTGAAAAAAACTTAAATAATCATAAGCACATTTTGCAGTTTGGGGAGTGCAGTCATGAACAGATAACTGACATACGAGGAACAGTGAACATTACGGAAAAGGGAGCTTGTGAAGTGTAGCAACACACAATTTTGACCAATTTCCTCTAGTTGAAGTTTGTAAATAAATAAGTATTCAGCAACAAACCACAGAATAAATATTTAAGCAATAAATCAGTTTTTTTATTTAGACGAACAAAAGAACTGGGTGGCAAACAAACCTAGGCCATTTGATTCCTCTTATATGAACGTACATACATAGAATTAAATCTACTAACAACACATAATAGCGTCGTCTAGGATTACTGACGTATAGCAAAAACATCCCCAGACGTTATCGACGTAGTCACAACAATCTGTGTGACTTTCATCTCGGCTCGCAGGCGATCTTCCAGATCTTTGAGCGAAATTAGCTCGGATGCATTGGAGCTTTCGTCTCCATCAATAAAGGGCACTCGGTTCACAGTCTTGTGCATTCTAAAGAAATAATCCATGTACTTCCTGGAGAAGCCCCAAGTAAACTTTTTAAGCGTGCGTTTCAGACCGCACGATCCTCTAAACACTCGTACATTGAACGCGCCCATTTGAAACCGATGAGCATTGGGAATAACGGTTAATTGTTTCAAATTGGTGCACAGCCTCAGCCCTATATCGAACTGTTTGTTAATGTTAAAGTCCAGCAGCTCCAGCGTTTCCAACTGGGCGCATTTGCTGATACTCTCCAAGACTACGAGGGCCTGCCATTCCGAGCACCGCTCGAGTCGAAGGTTTTTCAATGCAGGCAGTGCTTGAAGGAACAGGCCAAAACTGTTTGCCAATAACTGGCAATCGCCCAAACCCAAAGACTCCAGTCTGCAGGATTTCGGTATTTGCAAGGTATGAAGAAACTGTAGATCCAGATTTTTCACCCCCAACAAATAGACGTGTCTCAAGTTGGCCAAGTTGCTGAACAGGCCGTCGACATTATCCAACTCCCTATTGCAATAAAGCTTCAACTCGTACAGTTTGGGCAGTCGAAAAATTAAGTCGAGATTAAGTTTCATGCCAGTTGCGCAGCATAAAAGGCTAACTCTGATCGTCTCCAAACATCGGTTGTCAGTCGGCAGCACTTTCATCAGCTTGGAGGGACAATCGCTCACTTCTAACGCTTTCAGATCTTTGTTATCCCCAATAAACTCCAACAAATTGTCCTGAAATACGATGGAAACTTAGTGAAACGAGTGGAGAAATGGACGCCAACTCGCCTTGGGTCCTTGTTTCTTCAGCTTGCAGTCAATCAGTTTCAAGGCGAGAACACTGCGGTCCTTATAAGCCTTCGCCATTTTGGGGAAATTAACACTGCAACCGTATAACTCGATGGAGCGCCAGAGCCTCCAATCGTATATGAGATCATGCCACAATTTGCAAACTTGCCCACATCGCATCAGGGAAAATGTATCCAGCAGTTTAAACACAAAAGGAAGAGTATTGTAGGCGAAACGTTGCTCTTGAGAGAGTTTCGCACCGAGATCATCGGATAGCTCATTACTGTAACATAAGCAATTAATATGCTTAAAACGAAAATAATTGTTTATCTTTGCGTCATTAAAAAATGCCAGTTGTATTGCATTTTTGGACATTAATTTTTCTTTGCAGACTTAAAAATTTGATATTTGGTTTTCATGTGAGGTAAAAGCAGGTCGGCAGCCTTTTGAATGGCATTTAAAAGAACACATTTGAATAAATCATCAGGAAAATTTAACTTAAAAAAATGAAGGGAAGATCTTGTCGAAATTGCTAGATAAGCTAACTAACAAAATTTCAAGACATCGGAGTTAAAAAAAAGAAGTTTTTTTAATTAATAAAGCCTACTCAAATGAATGTGTAAGTGAACTAATTTTTCACTCGATCTCTTTAAAATCATACCAACAATAACATATAAAGCAATAAAACATACATCTTAAAACAATAAAAAATTTAAATACTGCTAGTGACATCTCTGATTTAATACTAGAAACGACTTAGTATTCCTGAACGGCTAGAAACAGGAACCTGTAAAATTGGTTTATTAGAAAGGAGCCAGATTGTGACAGCGTGAGCAAACGGATATAAATTAATGTTCAATTAAACGGAGTTTCTTAAAGAAGGAAGAAGTTACTTAAAGTTGGTGTAATTAACTTATTTCAAGTGACTACGCCATAACGGAAAGAGTTAAGAAGCAAAACCAAATCCAATGAATAGTAAATTATTGAGCATTCCATCAGACATGCACAGATGCACACCCAATGAAGAAAAAACACGTGAATAAACCGGTGGATTATTTATATGTATTATTGTTGTAAACAGGATGTTATACATATACATAGGTGAAAAAACTTAAAGATACATGAAAATAAACTCTGTTAAGCGCAGTTTTGGCAAACAAAAGCTTTTTACTCCCTGTGAATTAACAGATCAATGTCGCCAAGCTATTATTAACATGCAGCAATACCTTTCCGAAGCCGGGTAGTTATGGAAAATAGTCGTCATTAGCCGGTTGCCCCCAAAAATGGGCCGTTTATGCATTATTTCCCCTTAATTCTTATGGGGACCTAAGACGGACAGTCACTCAAAAAAACTGGGTTAGGTAGTTTTCACGTCCAAAAATTCATTGCAAAGCTTCTGCTTTTATTAGATTGGCTGCATTTATTTGATTTTTTTTTACTTAAATAACTAAAAAGAATACTACTAACTCAATATTCACAGCATTGCGCTGGCAAGCGAATATTCTGGGACGTTTTTCTCTCTAATATCTGGGCAATTCTACTGCACCTGGCATTAGGTTAGGACCGACATCGTACTGCGCTTGCGCCGGACAGTTGCTGACGGTTTCCAACTGCTTCGCAACAGACCTATTAATGTCAAAATCGTTGTCCATTAATGATTGGTTATTGAAAACAGCTGTTTTATTGACGTGACGTGAGCCTGTGTGTGGACGAGGAGCTACACGATCAAAAGTCCAACGTTGCCGTTTATCACGGCGAGTGGGTCATTTCTAATCTAACTCCACTGTTTGTTCGATGAGTGCTTAGACAAGGAAACAACTATTTTCTTTAGAAAAAGCGCAAGCCTTTTTAAAGCATTTATGACCATAGATAAGGACAAGTGACCCACTCGTCGTGATAAACGGCAACGTTGGACTTTTGATCTGTGTTTAGCTCCTCCTGTGTGTGGTGGGTGCACCTGTCTGTAGTCTGTGAACCTGTTAGACCCTTAATATAAAATAATAATCCAAGCTTCAAACAAAGATATGAATCCCTTTTAAATGAAAATTCTTACTAGAAAAGTCTCTATTTGCAATTAGCCTGTGTATATTAACTCAACCCTGTTTAGATCTATGCGTTTCAGGTAATAATACGGTTTGAAAGCATCGGCTTTATTTTGAGGTTAATCTGGGTTTAAGGGCTTTTTGAAGTGTGTAACCCGACTTTTGTGGCTCTAGGATGAGAATAAGAGCTTTCCTGCAGCTGCTTCTAGTAGGTTTGGTGGTTGTGCAGAAGTCCACGGCCAAACAGAAGTCGAAATCGGTGACTACACTGCTCGAAGCAAAATGGTCTCGAACTCCATTGGTTTTAGAAGTTTCCGAGTTCCTAGCTGACGAAGACCCCTATCTATACTGGAGTTACATAGACTCGATATCTCTGCATAGGCCTACTCTAAATCAAATAGGTATTAGCTGCTTTTAGACTAGTTATGGCTTGTCTTCAATGTTCCTGTTACTGACCGGCAGAAAATGAAAGAAAAAGGTACAACGTCCTACTGGAGCATGCTGCCAGACTGTTGTCGCCTTCCCAACTGGCCATGTTAAAGCTGAGCTTGTCTCTGCACATTTACTCGCCCAAGGTGCAGATGTTTCAGCAAATTTCTACTGAGCTTAGCTTGCCTAAGTGCCAATGTGTAGTTGATTTAGGCGGCCAATTCAGCTGTGACTTAAAAGAGATAGAAAAGCTAATTCAGCAGGTCAGTATAGCCCTCGACTTGGCAGGCAAAGTGTTTAAATGCTCCCGATTGCAGCCGAGCGACGAGGTATCGAATACCGAACTTTTTAAGGTGGATACTCATTATCCAGGGTCAGCAAATCGCTCCTTAGTGGCTGTTCTCTATGGCGAACTGGGAACGCAATGTTTCAGCCTTTTCCATGATCTGCTGAAGATCAAAGCCGTCAATGGGGACATAGACTACGTTATTAGGCATTATCACCAAGTATATGATCCAACAAATTTCATTTATTGGGTTTAAAACAAACCTCTCTGGCAAATTAGGGGAAATCTGAGCCAAGGCTACGTCTCTCAGGCTATGGGGTTGAGCTGCAAATGAAATCGACGGAGTACAAGTCGCAAGATGACAGCGAAGTTCAAGACAACGAAGGCTCAGCCGAAGCTTCTCAGGAAGATGAAGAACTGGAAATCGATGGTTTCGACTTTGCGAAACTGAAGTAACACAAACTCTCACCAGGGAGACTTCACACGTAACAACTTTGAACGAACCATTGTTTTAGGCAACTGTTTCCGGATCTCAGGAACAATCTGGACAAGTTCAAGCAACATCTAGAAGACTCCTCAAATGAACTGGCTGCATTGAAAGTGTGGGAATTTCAGGAACTGAGCCTACAGGCAGCTGAGCGAATTATGAACGCCCCTAAGGATGAGGCCCTTAAAGTGTTTACTAACATTGCCCAGAATTTTCCTATGCAAGTGAGCATACTTAATGCGCCATTTAATTACAGCAGTGAATAAATGTTGGTTCTTCGCAGGCAAAATCTCTAGTAAAAACTGTTGTCAACCCTGAACTGAAAAAGGAAATGAAAATCAATGCCGATATCTTCGGCTCGACCCTAAATCTTCAGCCCTCCGATACCGCCCTGTTTATCAACGGCATGTTCTACGATATCGATGTTGTCGATATTTACGCAATCTTAGACGTTTTGAGGCAGGAACTCAAGACCATGGAAGGTAGTTGCAGCTGCAACTGAGATTTCAGAGTGCTGACTATTTATCTCAACTAGGTTTGCATGCTTTGGGTCTGAGCAATGAGAAGCTGCGTGCTGTTCTTCACTTGGATTTCAGCGAAAGTAGCGGCTCGCCGGAGTTTGCCATCGATATCCGCGATTCTTCTATCAACTGGCTAAATGACATCGAGCAGGACACAAAGTTCCGATACTGGGCAACCAGCTTGATGGACCTGCTGCGCCCAACTTTCCCTGGCATGCTCAGGCAGATTAGAAAAAACTTGTACAATTTGGTTGGCTGAGTCTTACAATGTTGTCGATGTTTTATTTGAAATTTTTCTCATCCCAGGTGTTGATAATCGACCCAACTGACACCAGCCTTCGGCCTCTTCTGAAAATCGTCGAATCCTTCGTTGTTCATGCAACGCCAATTAGAACAGGACTGGTATTCAAAGTGAATTCTTCCAAGTCTGTGTCAGGCCTTGATGATGCGGGCGTTGCAGTGTTGTGCGCCTTCAATTACGTACAACAATCCAAAGGTCCCATAGCAGCGTTCAGCTTCTTGCGTAGTGTACTCGGCTCGGCAGAACGAGCAGAGGTTGGTTGACAAAGGGTGTTGCGATGGATTTCACTCATTTTTCTTTACTCTCAGGTCTCAGTGGAGGATGTTAAGAGAGAGCTGAGCGCTCAGTTCAACGAAGACCCTGTCGATATTTTGGACGAAGATTCGGATTACATTTTCGGCAGGCAGTTGTCCAGTGATTTCATCGACAGGACCGGCTTAAACGTATTTCCACAGGCTCTCATGAACGGAATTCCGCTACCGCAAGCAAAGGTCAGTCGAAATTAGCATGCAGTCGTACCTTTACTTGAATTTCTCCGTTAACATAATTCTAATCTCAGATTACCGCTGAGGACTTTGAAGAAGTGGTGCTTCAAGAAGTAATGCCCCAAACCGCTAATTTCCAAAAAGCTGTATACAAAGGTAAACTGACCGATAGCATGGACGTTATTGATTATCTCATGGACCAGCCGAACGTGATGCCCCGGCTAAATGACAGGGTTTTAAACCGGGAGCGATCCTTCTACTTGGACATGTCGGGTAAAGCGACCAGCACCAACAAACTAGAGGTTTTGTTTGAGAAATATTTTTTTGAAACCCCATATGTACTTTGGTCACTTTTAGGAACTACTACAATTGAGCCGCCAGGATATGACCGCAACAGCAATCGATAACTTGAGGTACTTCACAGTACCCAAAAAGGGCAAGCAATACCGTTCGTTAACTTACTGGGTTTTGGGAGATCTGGATTGTCCGGAAGGACGGAAACTGCTGCTTGATGCCTTAGAGCACTTGGTAAGCCCCGAATTGAAACACAATTAACCATCACGAACTTGAGATTTTGTTGTAGAAATCCGAAAGCGACATCAGAGTCAGCTTCCTGCCGAACGTGAATGGCAACAAACCAAACATCTTCAACAAAGTTGTATTGGCGGCTGTGGAGACATTGCCCTCTGAATCGGCTCTTTCGTTAGTTTTGTCTCTTCTACGGTCCGAAGACACGTCGGAAAAGCTGCAAAGCGGAGACAAATTGAACATTCCGTCAGAGGTTTGGTCGAAAGTATCCGCTCAGGAGCTGAATTTGAAGATGTTGCGCGTCTACTCGCAGAGAGTGCTCAACTTGAAAGAGGAGCAAAGAGCCATCGTGGCAAATGGACGCGTCTTAGGTCCTCTAGATGATCGCGAACTATTCACTAACGAGGACTTTTCGCTTTTGGAAAGATTTACTAGTGCAAGCTATTTGGATAAAATCAGCAAGGCCTTTGATGGCACAACAGACGAGGAAGATGACGATAACTGTAAATTCAATATAAGTCTTAATAGACGTGACTTTAACTCAGATTTTGTTTCAGCGATTACCAGCGACACTATCCTGAAACTCGAGCCTCTACTGCTGTCGAAAACTGCCAGCAAATCCCGCTTTGACATCACTTTTGGCTCCGATGAACATTCGGCTGTGAAAATTCCAGCCCGCCGTCCAGACTTAGTTGCTTTTGATCTGGTCGCGGTCGTCGACCCCGTCTCAAGAGGCGCTCAGAAACTTGGGCCCATTTTGCAGGTCTTGCATGAGTTGTTCAACTGTAACATCAAACTGTTCTTGAATAGTGTTGAAAAGAACAGCGATATGCCGGTTAAAAGGTATTTTAAATGAGTTCTTTTCAAAGGTAGTTGCCGATTATTGCCAATGTTGATGGTTTCAGCTTCTACCGCTTCGTTCTGGAGCCGGAAATTCAATTTTCTGAAGACGGAAAGCAACTTCCGGGACCTATCGCCCGATTCAATAACATGCCAACATCCCCGCTGTTGACTCAAAACTATCACGTGCCGGAAAACTGGCTGGTCGAAGTGGTTCGCTCGGTCTACGATCTGGATAACATCCGTTTGGAGAATGTGGAAAGCAACGTGCACAGGTCAGTTAAGACCCAGCAATTTAAAAAGCAACTGACACTTTTATGTTGCAGCGAATACGAACTGGAGTATTTGCTGCTGGAGGGGCACTGCTTCGAGCAGACCTCTGGTAGTCCTCCCAGAGGGCTGCAAATCACATTGGGGACTGTGCGCGAGCCGGTCATCGTAGATACCATCGTAATGGCCAATTTGGGCTATTTCCAGTTGAAAGCCAACCCTGGCAGCTGGCTGCTTAAGCTGCGACAGGGCCGGAGTGCTGATATTTACGATATCGTAAGGTAAGAGAGGCTGCGGGGTTTGACTTCAAGAAGCCACCAAAGACGATTGTTTTAGTCATGATGGGAATGATATGCCTCCAAACTCCACAGACATCAAAGTGTTGATTAGCCAGCTGCGCTCCAATATCGTCAAGCTAAGAGTGCAGAAAAAGCCCGATAAATTCCACATGGATTTGCTGTCTGATGACGATGAACATGGAGGAATTTGGAATTCCATCACCAGGTGAGTTGGCCCTACCAACGACATTCATAATTAAAAAAAAATAAACAAGGCTAGTGATTCATAAACCCCTGATTTGCTTGGGACATCATTGTTCGCTATTGCTACAAATCGAGTATATTTGTATGTGGGTATATATGTAATCTGAAAGAAACTGATACTGGGTCCAAATGGTTCATAGTGTAAATTACAGCCGATCCAAAAAAAATTGAAATTTTGTCTTGAGAACTATTAAAAGAATGTTGAGTGTTGAACTAAATAGTTTGGTGACAAATCGATTACTATGATTTGATAAAACTCAGTGTATCAATCGAGAGATTTTTCAGTTCATTCGCATCGAAAGATGAGGAAAGTGAGGAAAAATTGAACATTTTCTCTGTGGCATCGGGACATTTGTACGAGCGATTTCTAAAAATCATGATGCTCTCTGTGCTTAAACAGACCAAAACACCTGTCAAGTTTTGGTTCCTCAAGAACTACTTATCGCCTCAGATTAAGGTAGAACTGCTGGCTCTTTAATCCGCTGTGGTCTTTCGTCTGAATGAGAGTTTTTCAGGACTTTTTGCCCTACATGGCCCAAGAATACGGCTTCGAGTATGAGCTGGTTCAGTACAAATGGCCCAGATGGCTAACACCCCAAACCGAAAAACAGCGCATCATTTGGGGATACAAAATTCTTTTCTTAGACGTTCTCTTCCCGCTGGATGTTAAGAAAATTATCTTTGTCGACGCCGACCAGGTAAGTTCAGTTTTTCAAGTTCTTATATTCAGAGTAGTCACAGTGGCGTGGTGGTGTGACTAATAAATAAAATAAAGCCGTAAAGATTTTACGGAGCTATTATGATGTGGCCGGCCACCCGTGGAAAGCAATGACAACCTACCACGAGTAACTCAGCCAAGAAAACCTCTCAAAAATAGTACCGTGTGGATGCCGGCGGTAAACCGTATGTCCTGTATTATTGTGGATGATGCGTTCCACAAGTATGTGCGACATGTCACCACACTCTTTCGAGAGTAGACGGATTAAGTAGTTATATCAATATCAACCCGTTTTAACATTTAGGTCGTGAGAACTGACCTGAAGGAGCTTCGAGACTTTGATTTGAATGGAGCCCCATATGGATACACCCCTTTTTGCGACTCCCGAAGAGAAATGGATGGATTCCGGTTCTGGAAACAGGGATACTGGCGTAATCATCTACAAGGTAGTTTTTTGTGCCACGAAAATGCGAAGCAGCTCTGTTACTTGCTTTTTTAGGAAGAAATTACCATATTTCCGCTTTATACGTGGTGGATTTGAAGAAATTCAGAAGAATAGCAGCTGGCGATCGACTTCGTGGCCAATACCAGGCCCTCAGCCAGGACCCTAACAGTTTATCCAATCTGGATCAAGACCTTCCCAATAACATGATCCATCAGGTGGCTATTAAATCACTTCCAGCCGAATGGTTGTGGTGTGAGACTTGGTGCGACGATGCGTCCAAAGCCAAAGCGAAAACCATCGATTTGGTAGGTTTAAATATATATTTGGTCGATTACTGTCTCAATCAATTGACTGAAATTTACTTTTATCAATTTCCAGTGCAACAATCCTCTAACCAAGGAAGCCAAGTTGTCGGCGGCCATGCGAATCCTCCCGGAATGGAAAGGTTACGACGATGAAATCCGGGAGCTACAAAAGAAAATCGACTCGGGGGTGTTGGATGAAGATCCAGCGGCGGATAGTGGAAGCGCAGCTCGTGGTGCCATTGAGAACGGTGAGTGCTTCAAACCAATTAAAGCGTTTCTTTAATTAATTCACTCCGTAGTTCCAGATACGACTGATAGACATACAGAGCTCTAGGACTGGTCAAGGTTGGGGTAATGTAAATTTCTTATGTACAGTCATTCCACTTCTCTTTCCTTGCAAGCTACAGTGAGTGTTGTAAACTGTCGATAAGTTGTAAGAATTACATTTCGAAAAATAAGCGATATTTTTAGAAAAAAATACATCAATTTATTAAGTATCACTGCCTTATAACTCGCGTTCATCAGCTACTTTCCTTTTAAGATAAATAATGAAAACGACTGCAGTATTTAGCGAACACTTTAATGGAAGTGAATTTTGGATAGCCCAGTTTCAATTGAACATTCCTCGCAACTATTTTACAAGGAGCCCGTCTCTAAGTTGATTGAAATGATACGAACCATTACTATATAATATTGTACTTAATAAAGGTGAGATTTGCGTAATTACAGTGGCCACTTTGCCGAAAGCCTTCAGCTGAATGAGTACCAGAGCCTTATAGTTTATAAACACTCGTACACTTGGCTCATTGTTCGACAGATTTTGCACTTTACATAGCAGCAGTTGTAAAATTTGCATTGACAGCGTTCGATTTTCTCCTCAACCACTGTGCGATAGCCGCGACCACAGCATAGTATTCTGCAACTGTCCAAACTGTTGGATGAAACATTACAGTGCCTGAAATCAATGCATTTAATTAATAATTAAGTTCCTGCATAAAGGAGATGAACAGTGGGACAAGCAGTTGCGTTTCACAGCCTAGTTTTTATAAAACCTCAGGCCGCTCGATTATCTATAATTAACGGCCGTAAATCTCGAGAGAGAGCTAACCACGTTTTCCACCATCCTGCCCTAATTTAACGGGTTTCTGTTCTTTATATAATCATTACCTGCCAACCGTTCCAAAACTCCCCAATTCCTCGTCTTTTGTGCAATAGTCCGGGGACTTGGACATGTAAACCAGTTGCTCGGACGTGGCCACTTTTTTCCCCACTTGCACCTGAAGTCGATCCACCAGAGTCTTCGACACTTCTTTGGCAGTGGTATACTTTTGGAGCAACTGCTGCCCGATTTCCGTCATAGATGCAAGCGCCTTCCAGCAGGTTTTTATATTACATGAGCCGGACACTCCGTGGCATTTGCACTGAGTACGCAGGCTGGTCGTGATGACCTGTTGGGCAGATTTTCAGCCAAAATTTCGTGCTGCAATCAGCTTACCTTTCTTCCCACGCGGTTGTTATGAAGATTCACCACAGCCGTATCGTCTTTGAGGATGAAATTATCCTCCTTCGCATCGTCTTTGGCGCGTTTGGTCTTCTCCTTCTTCCCTAAGATGTGCTTTTCGACGTTGTCGATGAAACGCTTTGCAAATTGGGAGGCCCATCTGCGGAGGAATGTCTTTAGCAATTCGTTGCTAATCGTTTGGGCTGTTTTATGTTACCTGACATTATCGCCACAGCCCCCCCATTGAAAGCTGTCCAAATTTGGGCTGGTCGGTCTGCCTGCACAGGTACAATGGTGCAAGTTTCCACTTGAACAAGCTCGTGCCAGTGTATAAGTCAGCGCAGCTGAACTGATTGCGTAAACGTAGGCTTGTTCTCTTGTGGCTGTAACGTCCCCCAAAGGCATTATGCAGCATATGTTAAATCACCCTGTGTATTGTTACGGAGAGTGCGGAACGACCGACTGAAACGGCAACGCTACCGATTCGAATTTGGCGGATCTCTTTAATGTGTTTAATAAATATATCGTATATTACGCACAGGGCGCATTACTGAAATCTGGTGCGTCGGAAAACGTAAAAATATTAAATCGATTGAAATCAGTTGATTGAACAGGCAAATTCGATTACTTACTTAGATTCGTCGGCATTGTCCCTGACGTCAATTCGTTACGGTTCAGCGACGAACCATAGTTTCCAAAACTTAAAAGATCGAATGCGAGATATTTTTATATTAGAGAACGTTGGCGCAATTGGAACCAATTGAAAGTTTAACTGATTATTCGACGACGTAAAAGTAGACGAAAGAATGCGCTCTGAAAATCTTTAGAGAAAAAAGTGAGAATGATTTTTGCGTCGAGGTTGTCTTAGAAATAAACGTTTTTCGTTATTTTCGTGCGAGCCATGATGGATAGTAATTTAAGAAAACTCCCCTTCATTAGACGTAAATGGGAAAAAGTCGACAAGAAAAGGGCTCTCGATTCAGGTGGGATGCGATCCCTTTTATTTACTTCGGTTACCCGGCGATCCTGCAACCGCGTGTCTGGAATTCGAGATGACCAGTAGAGAAACGTCGATCCATCGGGAATCGTCCCACTTTCATTCCGCAATGGAACGAGATTTTCTTTTGGCCTGTAACGGAGAAAATATCCAGACGGTTGTATGGATGGAACTCACCTCTGGTCAGGTCCGGAGTGAGAAATGGGGCGGTAATAATCGAAGAACAATTCCATCGCCGCTCCCTGAATACCTTTCTGCAGGTATCCGATGCCAATGTAGCAGCGTTCTGGATATGCGGCATAGTTTCCATTGAGGTGCGACACAATTTCGCCTGAATCTTGACCAGACCGTATCTGCCAGAACCCATTTTTAAGTGAAAATCAATTGTTCTATTGCGCTTACCTTCGTCTAGCTTGGGTACATGGGGATCTTACCCCCGAACGAATTCCACGCCCATGGTTGTTGTTCATGGAACTGATGTTCCAGTTCAGGTGCGAGTGCTGAAGCGATCTGAAAGATTACAAACTGTGACCAGCCATTTTCTTTAACTAGATAGCTTCTGTGTAAATTCCCCTCATTTCTCTTCTGCTAAAAAATGCATTTATTCAAGTAGAAATATTCCCAGTCAGTATCTTTACAACAGATCCATGTAGGAGACAGAGGCGGGTCCCAATACCCAAAGAGTCGAAAGACGTTGATATAAAAAATATCTATTTAGGTTTACAGCCGTAATTATTGTTCTTCAAATAAGCCAGAAATTGTACCTTGCCTGTGTACCTATTGTTTTATACATGGCGCAATGCGATTGGTGCAAACATGGGCGGTACCACGCTAATGTGTAGGAAGTGCTTGTTAAAAATCCAGGAGAGATAATTATCAACCGATAAAGCGCAATAAATCAATGTTGGAATCAGGCAGGAAGTGGGCCAGTCTGAGTTTTCAACAGAATCTTACTAGTGGTTGATAAGGAACCACACCAAAGCAAAATGAGCGGAGTAAACGCACCCATTCTTGAAACGTTTATTTCCATAATGCACACTTGAAGAACACAGTGTGAAAATGTTCGAATAACTCTTCTAATACTCCATCTAATGTACAGACAGTGACCAAATTTAATTATGGGCAATAAACCGGCCAATTAATACATTTTTATAAATTTGTATAAATTTTATACGTTCAACAACCAAAAAGGATTCAGTTGGCAGAGATTTGAACATATAAATTGTGCCAAATACTTAGAATTGTTAGTAATGGTGATGTTTTTTGGAGTTTCGTCCCCATTTTTTTGGCCCATTTTTTGCGACGCTGGTAGACTCAAAAATACAATATCAACATTGCAGTTTTTGGGAACTTTTGAGTCCATTGTGTGTTTTTTCCGTATCTGTGACCGATATCGGGAAAAACAAAATCATATCTGATGATCGTTCTATATTTTATTGGCTTAAAAAGCGAAAAGTCATATTCTTCCAAATCCAAGCTCAAGACTATAACTAGACTGTCCCCAACTCAAAGGTGTGACCACAGATTTATTCATTCCGGTACTAATCGTAGCTGAAAAAGCTCCAAACGGTCTTGGCGAAGCGGGGTAAACGCTGCACAGGGATTCACTCGCATTTACACGGCATACCTTCCTTCTAGTAATTAGAATGCAAAACACAATGAAACTTATCGCAATAAAGCACAATTTGCAACCCGGTGGGCACTAAAACCGCAGCCATTAATAACCGTTTTAAACGGGCTTCAGAAAAGTGGAAAACTGCATGTTATCTTAATTTTCTAGAATAGCGCGGCGCCCATAATTCACCAGCCCAGCGACGTTTAATTCTATAAATTACTCACTCATTTTCTTTCTCTCGTTTAAGAGAACTGGAGTGGTTGACATTCAGAACGAATCGCATGATGAAAATTATTTAACAATTCCGTGGAATGAGGCGCGCACGCAAAAACAACATTAGATATTGTCAAAATGTTAAGACTCCTGGATTTTTTTACGTTAAACAATGGCGATTTATTACTTTCCAGATAGCCCCCGATCCGGACGTCCAGTCGCGTTAAAGATTACCTTGTGTGACCTATGTGGCATACAGGGTGGATCAATCTTAAACTCTTCTTTTATTATATTAAAGATTCCTAGAAACACTGGTTATTCGGGAATGGTATGGAATGCATGAGCGAACAATCAGCAATTAAATCGAAACAATCCCACATGGAAGAAAGATCGCGTGAACCCTCCAGGCCCAATTAAAGCAACCCATAATTACCGAAAGAGTTTTAGGACCTGAAGATTTTCATTAATTCCACCCACTTACAGTCTGAAAAATGATGAAAAACACTTAAAAACCCACAACAAGCGATTGTCTCACGCTTTTCCACTGCGATTTTACGCCAATTTATTCGGTGAAACTAATTTCGTCAAAACGAAGACACTCTTTATGACAATAAACTGTAATATATAATTGTTTGAAAACAATGCCTATGGGATGCCAGGTGAACTTAGATGGTCGAATTGGAAAGTCTAAAATCATATAAGCGATAGCGAAAACTCTCCCCTGTAATCAGTCAGGTGAATCTAGGGGCGCCCCATAATTACAGGGGCGTATCGGGTGTTATTAGGTGCCGACTAGGCGCCTCGTCTGAAAGAGTGTTGAAATTCTTATGACTGTTGAGAAGAAGCAAAACATTGTTGTTAAATCGACACCCATCTCATTGAATTAATTAAAAATTGGCTCTCCATTATCTCTATTTGTTTAATTCGTCGCGTTTGAGGGAGGCTTTTAAATATCCATCAATATCTAATATTCGTCCATTAAACGACCACTTTGGAGTTAGTTAGTGATATGGGGATTATCAGTTTCTTTTTCTTTTAAGCGCGGGCACGCACTTAACTTTGGGCGTTTATGGTGAAGAAGAGCGAAAAGTGCCTGCGGCCAGAGAAAAATCAATTCAATCAGTCGAATTCCAATCAATTATCGTTAATTTAACCTGTCGGTTAAATGGAATAAATGCTTTTTGACCCAGTTTGTTTTTCTTTTGTAGATTACCGCCTATTTATCGAGCAAGAGCAAGGGCAATAAAATGCTGTTTTGTAATTTATTACATGTGTTGCGGTGATAAGTCTGATTGTTAAAGGAAAGCGATGATTTCATGATTTTATTCAATCTTGCGCCGCATTATTTTTTGTTGCTTTTTTAATGCAATGAGACCTCCATTGGTCCCAATTAATCAAACGCTTACTAACAAGGAATGAACTGTGAAATAATAATAGAAAATACTTACAACCATTTGATGCCTTCTGCTAGACCCACTAACCAGCCGGCGGTGAAAAGAAAAAAACACGCTATGGTTACCCATGCCCGCCCGTTTGCCATCATTTTTTCGGCATTTCCGCGCGCAATAAAAAGTACATTTTCCGAATTTTCCCCGATTTGGGATTCAAAGTGTGCGTCAATGGGGCCGATCTGAGACCCCGCGATTCCAGCGAGTTCTCTTTGGCGTCGAAGTTCGATTTCGACTGTCGGTTAGCGCCCAAACAGGCCGAAATCAAGCAGTTTTATAAGTTGCGGTCGCCTCCAATCACTGAAAGATCGCGAAGAACGCACGGCACTCCACCAATCGCTTCGTCGTAAAAACCGCCTCAAAGTCACGTTTTTCACACGAGAGCAGATGGAAACTTCAAATGACAACTATGGAATCAACGCGAAAGTTGTGAAAAATTACTTTGAAGGGAATCGAATTCTGAATAGGAGTTTTCAATACATACATAAGGCGATAAACGGATTTCGATAACTCGTATCCATTACAACATAGCCCGCATTTCATATTTTAACTTTTGAGTCCATGCCATTTTTCACATATCATGTCACGTTTTGACGTAATTTTTTTTTCTGCTTTTTAAAATACGTAATTTTCTTCGAGTAGCACACATTTCCCAACATATAACGAAAAGTCATTAATAGTAGACTCCTTGTAAAGCAATGAATAGGGAAAATTCCCTCAATGAGAAGTGAAAAAAAACCTCGACAAAAATTTTAGTGACATTTTTAGTTGTCTCTGTGCAGTGCAGTGCAAAATCTAAAACAAGTAACCATCGCCCGAGCGCAAAGTTTAATGAACATTGAAAGTGCTTCTTTATGGTCATGGCTTCGGTGGGACAGTTGTTATTCATTCGAGAAAATATGTTTTTGATGCATTTCGTTTCCTGATTAGGCGATTATTTGCATGTTTGGCGTTCTTGAAAGAATGCCTTAAAAACAATTGATGTTCGTTTAAAAGCGTTAAAAACGAATGAAAGTGGAGAGTCAAACGTACTAAATACATAATGCATTTAATAAATATATCATTTTGGATAAATGAATCTTTGCTCAGGGAAGTTGCTGAATGAAAAAGTAAGTATTTTTTTTTCTGAAAACCATTAACGCCAGTGCGTTGCTCGGGAGAATGATGAGCGCGTACGACCGTAAACATGACCCGACGATTCCTCTGCGCTTTAAATTAGAGAATCGGCGCGAAGTGATTTAAGTCAATACACTTTTTACTAATTAAACAGTAATTATGCGGCAAACCTGTCCTACGCTAATGAAAATTTACAAATAAGGACTCATAAATTTACCTAGTCAGTACGTGAAGGCATTCGCTGGGCTTGTAATACAATAGGCCACATTAAAAGCAGACTGTTGTGCAGTTAAACTAGGCGGGATCTTTTCATCTCTATAGCCTTAGTGTCGAAACAAATCTGACTGCTTAGCTTGGTTGAAGTAAAAAATTTACCAGTAGGCGACTCAAAAGAGACCCTTTTAAGTTATGGTATTGGGTTGAACGGTACCTGTTCAGACCCAAAAAAATATATAAATATATATAAACACAGGGTGTGCCAAGGAAAAAACACAGAAGTTTTAGTCCTTAAAGAAATCTTTTATTATAAAACATGGTTTTGATTATCATATATCAATGATAACAAACAGTTCAAATCTCCTCTTCTCCGGCTCGTTAACAATTTGCATGGCAGAGTAGGTAATGGCTTTAACTTCAGTACCCTGAGGATGTTTTCCAATGACGAATTCCTCCCCATAGCACTTGCATTTGATGCGAAATTCCGGTCCTGTGATGAATTCTGTTATGGTCAGGTTGCTGCAGATCAAAAAGGGATCGCAGCTGAACAGGAAAAGTAGCTCGTCCAGGAAATGGAACAGCAGGCCCTCCAAGTCGTCTCCTGAAGCCTCAATTTCTTCGCATTGTTTAATTTCCACTGAATCGATCTCAGTCATGTAGGCAAACATTGCCATTCCACATTGCTCGAACGCTTCCTGCAGACTGTCCCCCCAACTGTGCAGCCTGAAAAACAGTAGAATTAAACACCTCAACTCACAGCCCGTGAATTTCTTACTGTACATCAGCAGTGTGATCTAAATCTGCAAATTAAAATTGGAGTTCAAGATTGCTTTAAGGTTATGATGCCTATCTTACACTCGTATTTTTGGGGAGCCAGTAGTAGCTCTTCAGCTGTAAATTGTGCCATTTGGTGCGTCTCAATAATTACTCGGCCTTACATTTGCAGCTGAAAGTACAATAATTATTATTTATTAGCAGACTTAACCGCGTCAAGACTTGGAAATGGTGCAATTCAATTCATCACAGTGTTGTCGGAATTCGCTAAAACTCCCTGGCTTTTAGTTGAAATAGATTTCAATGATTGAGAACAATTAGTAACAAAATTATATTAAAAGTCAACAGTTATGTATATTCTTTGATAATCATGTCGGCTATTAATAGTTTCTGTACATCATTTACTCCGGCATATATTTCTGTAATTCTGGCATCGCGATAATACCTTTCCGCAGGCATGTCTTTGATGTAACTGAAAAAAAATAAATGCAGGTAAAAGAACAGTGAGAGTTTATTTTTAACTCACCCCATTCCTCCCAAAATCTGTATCGCTCCGTGTGATACGAAAGTGGCTGCCTCACTAGCAGCTAATTTAGCCATTGAGCTGTACTTGGTTGATCGTTCCTCTTCATCTAATATTACAGCTGCTCTCCACACCAACAGTCGTGCTGCTTCCAGTTTGGTAGCCATTTCTGCCAGTCTAAGCTGTGAAAGCAATGTAGAAAAAATGCAATGTCCTCTTACTTGGTTCAGTCGCTTACCTTCACAGCTTGCAGTTGGTTGAGTGGATGTCCGAAAGCTTTTCTTTCCGAAGAATATTGAACGGCCAGTTCGAGGGCAGCTTGACCAATACCCAAAGCTTGCGATGCGATGCCTATTCGAGCCTTTTCTAATTGTTTCATTGCAATTAAAAATCCATCACCAGTCTTTCCTTGGAAAAATGCCAAATAATGAATTTGCTGCTTTCAAATCCGTTTGGGGATTTTAAGTTACCGATTATATTGTCCTTTGGAACACACACATTTTCCAGGTGAAAGTCACAAGTCGAAGAAGCTCGAATTCCCATTTTGTCTTCCAGTCTGCCCATCGTCAGACCTTGAATTGGAACCGGCACAATGAATGCCGTGATACCTAAGCAAAAACGTTTTAGAAATTTTTGTAGTAACTCAACGAGCAAAAGTTGCCTTTATGTTTCAGGGTTTTATCAATCGTGGCAAAAACCACTGCAGCTTTGCCTTCATTGCCACTCGTCACCCAAGTTTTTCTCCCGTTTAGTACATAAAAATCGCCATCCAATTGGGCAGTTGTCGATATTGCACTTACGTCACTTCCAGCATCTAGGAATCGAACAGAATTTGTGTATGCTTTTTGAGCAGCTCGACCCAAAAACCGCCTCACTTATATTGGCCAGCCATTCGACAATACTGCATTATTACCTGATTCGCTTAAAGCAAAACATCCAAGATTCTTAGATGTAAACCCAGTGAGAAACTGCTCTTTTTGTTGTTCAGTTCCAAAAGTGTCGAGCAAATTAACATAAAGCGCATTGTGAATAGATACAATTGCACCCGTTCCTCCACAGCCTTTTGATAGCTCTTCGATAGCAATTGAGAGCCCTAATGTGTTTTCACCAGATCCTCCAAATCGACAATCAGCATTAATGCCAAGAAGTCCAAGACGACCTAGCTTGCTTATCTGAAATGTAATATTCCAGAGTCAATTCTGAGTAATTTACAGGATTGAGTATGTTTAAATTCTCACTTGTTCTGCGGGAAATTTACACTCCTTATCCAAGTGGGCCGCCACAGGTTTCAGCTCTTTTTCAGAAAAGTCCCTACACGTTTTCCGCAGTAGTGAGTGTCGGTCTGACAATTTATGCAAACTGAAGCATCTACTATTGGCCAATTGAGCTGAAATTACAGTTAAGTCTTTCAGCATGAGCGGATCTGTTCACTTACATTTGAAGAACTTATACGGCGACCTCAGCGACATATTGAAAGTGAAAACATTCCAAATTATTCCAGTAGCTTCACATACATACTTCCAAGTCAATTAGCATGTAAAATCTGTGCATAATTAACCTTCATTGGTGTGCGTATTTAAATGTTATCTTTCACTTTGCACAATTGAAATGAAACAACACTTTAAGCTAACAAGGTGTGTATAATCCATGATGGCAATCGCTGATCAACATACATAATAATTCACTTGGGTATTTGATACAATCTAAAGATTACTAACTAAAATAAACACTTGATTCGTACTCTGGCTTAATGACATGGATGAGATTCCAATGAAACTTGTTTGGAATGGAAAACATGCGAATTATTTAACCAAAACCCTTCAGCTTTTGAATTTTGTCTAACATCGTCTAACCACATTCTACTTGCAGGTTAACAGCAAAGATGTTCTGTAATAGACTGTGGTTAACAGTCTACTCTTCTCGAACTGGTTGTTCAACGCTGTAGCAAATTCTGTCACTTTTAGAAAGCCGAAAACTACAAAAATGTAACGTAACCTGATAGGCGCCAACGATTACTTGAAAACATAGATATATTTTTAAAAGATGTTCAGTTTGTTGCAATTGTGAACAATCAAAAAAAATTGTCAAGTTTGCTGTTCAGTTTGTGATAAAATAACTCCATTCGAAAAATGTCGACAGAAATCCAAGACGAGGAATTCATAGCAAGACAGGCAGAAGAACACGATGAAGATGTGTTTTCTATTCTGGTAGCTACTGATATTCATTTAGGGTTCGCTGAGAAGGATCCCATAAGAGGTGGGAATATCCCCGTAACTTGCATGAATTGCAAACTGTATTGAATTCTGTATTTTGCAGGCAATGATACATTTGATACATTCGAAGAAGTGCTTAAAACTGCCAAGGAAAATCGAGTAGATTTTCTTCTACTGGGAGGAGATCTATTTCATGAGTCCCGGCCATCGACGTATTGTATTTATAAGTGCATTGAACTTCTTAAGAGGTAACCACAATTCATTGGCATCAAATTATTAAAAAAGTTATTTTCCTTTTAACGAGAACTTTAAACCAACTTTGTATTTTTGTTTTATCAAGGTACTGCTTAGGAGATGAACCGGTTCAAGTGGAATTCCTATCGGACCCATCGCATAATTTTTCGAATACAGGAGATGACACAGTGAACTATGAAGACCCAAACCTCAATGTGGAACTGCCTGTGTTTTCAGTACATGGAAATCACGACGACCCGACTGGAGAGTATCAAATATCCGCCATGAACTTACTAGCTTCAACCGGACTGGTGAATTACTTTGGAAAATACACCGACCACAGTTCAATAGAGATTCAACCGATTTTGCTGCGGAAAGGCCAAACCAAGCTGGCCCTGTATGGACTATCACATATTAAGGACGAGAAATTGGCCAGGCTGATCTTTGACAAAAAGGTTTGCGCGTTATGGCCAGTTTAGTCAGAGATGCGATAGTAAAAGGCGAATTTCAGTTCAGTTTTGCCATTCCCCCTGAACCTGATTGGTTCCATCTTTTGGTCTTGCACCAAAACCGAGCGAATCGAGGCGTAAAAACATTCGTTCCTGATGATGCCCTGCCCGATATTCTGGATCTGGTCATTTGGGGTCACGAGCATGACTGTAGGATAGAACCAGAAAGAACCAACAGCAAAACGCACATTCTACAACCCGGTAATGACTTTAATAAAAGTCAGTATCTGAGTATTTTAATCGATTATTCCAGGGAGCACAGTTGCTACTTCCCTATGCATTGGAGAGTCCATTCCCAAGCATGCGGGTCTGTTAAAAGTCTACAAAAACAATTTCCACATCACCCCAGTGCCATTGAAAACCGTTCGGCCATTTGTGTTTCGGGACATGATTTTAAAGAAATCGAATGACCAGCCAGATGAGGAGCTCGAATGCACTGATCAACTTTTAACCAGGCAAGCTCTTGCTGAAAAGCAGGTGGAAAGCGAAATTGAGATCATGATTACCGAAGCTAATCAACAGGGTGAGACTTGGGGCCTGTAATGTTTTGCTTGACAAACTAAACTTAACTGAGATTCAGGTCAATTAGGAAACAAGCTGCCGCTGCTGAGACTAACTGTGGCCTATGTGGATGAGAGCCAGACATTTAATACTATCAGGTTTGGACAGAAATACATTGGTCGAGTCGCAAACCCAAAGGACATAGTCAAACTTCGGTCTGCAGTGAAGAAGAGTCCCAGACACGCCAAGGAGAAGGACGACTTTTTGACTCCAGTGAGTCCAACTACATTTAATTTGGTCACTTAATTGAATATCTTTCTTAGGCAAATCAAAGCCTGCCGAGCCGCGTGGAGGATTTGGTATTGCAGTATTTTGAGGGTAATCAACAAAAGCAACTCAAGTGTCTTTCTCTCAATGTTCTGAACGCATCTGTTGTGAAATGCATTGATGCCAATGAATATGACGCCCCCGTAATTGTCACCAAGTAAGTTCGGATTGCGGTCACGATCACAGGCTGGAACTCGTTTGATTCTAGAGAGTTAATTAACGAGCTAAGGACGAAATTGGAAGAGGCCTCAGTTGACATTGAAGGGGTTGATGGTTTCGTGATGAACGCCAAAGAACAAAAAGCAGATGGCGCCTCATTGGTAAACTTATTTCTTCTGCTCAAAAACGTGTAATATTTCTTTTCTGACCTTGATAGGTAGATAAGATCTTAGGTGGGATACAAAATCGGATAAGGCCCAATGTAAACGAGGAAATTGATTCTGATTCCGATTCAGACGCTGCCAATGGAGTTTCCTCTTCTCGAGGTGCGCCGCCTACAAAACCGGCAAAGGGCCCAGGCTCTAGAGGAGGTCAGTAAATAAAAAATCAAATCCACTTATGTAAAATTTGGTTGGTCTGGCTGAACCACTCTGCATCTGCATAGATTTTAAAACAACCAGGAGTAAAATTTTCTTTTCTAAGGTCGTGGTTCGAAAGGTGCAAGAGGCAGAGGACGCGGCAAAGCTTTAAGTTAGTTTAAGTCGATTTTTTGAATATTTTCCATTCAAAGTGTTTTTTTTTTATTAATTGGCTGAAATAACCACGAGATTGTTTAACAAGTATGTTTTATTACACCCTTTACCATGCAGTATAACATTTATAAAATGCGATTTGTGTGTAAATTGTCCGTATAGAGTTCCGTCTGAGAGAGCTTGAATCATTTTCACGCCATCACTATTGTTCTAATAATTAATGACTCACTGATATACTTTCAAGTCAGTGGAATGTTTGGGGCATTCATGGAGTTTCTTCTATGCAAGACAGAGTTGCAGTTAACGCTCGCCTGATTTGAATTTTTTTGAGAAGAGTCATCCAAAAAGACTGCCAACAGGTTTTCTTCATCTTCTGGTCTATTGTGGTTCTCTTAAAACGTTTACGAATGTTGAGATAAACTGTTCAACATTTGAATTAAATGTCTTTTGGAGCCATCACCTTCTATTGCCTGTTCCATGTTTGTTTTGCTGCTGAAGTGTACAAAATCCTCCGAAATCACACCTTGGAAGACCGTGACGACGTCCAAACGGGCATTTACAAAGTACAGAGGTTGTTTTCGGGCTGAAAATTCCTTCACCAGTGTGGAAATGCCTTTGGCTGCAGTAAAGTCTGCACCTGCAATTTTAAATTAATCTCATTGATACGCTCTCGAATAAGCAGAAGAAGCACTCACCTATAATGAACTGGCAATCAATAACAAGCGGCAAATTCTTAGATGTAAGGCCAGTAGTGGCAATACTAGTTTTTATGAAATCCACTGCCGGAAAGTACAAGGCATTGTCTGGAGTGATCAATATGTATTCGTGTCCATTTCGAGTCTGGAAGTGTTTTCATTGAAAAGAAACAGTTATAACAAGCTCTTCCGGCTTCCGGTACTAAGGTCTAGAAATGTCCTTACAGTGCATTTCTCGATACGTATACCAGGTCTGGCCGATGGATACAATAGAAACATAATGTTAACGGTCACACCAACCAAAATTCCGTATTCCACTCCAATAACTAAGCAGAATACGAACGTGGCCAGAGCTGAAACTAAATCCTTTTTACTGGATTTCCACATAGGTTTTACGACTTCGTATTCGATCATAAATGCCACAGCGCACACGATTACGGCTCCTAACGAAGCCTTGGGAATGTACGCAAAGTAGCGAGTTAGAAAGCTCAATGCCAACAAAACCATTATTCCTGAAAAAAAAATTTTCAGGTTCAAATCATTTGTTTATTCATAACAATTTTTTATACAGCAATGCACTCTGTATTTAGGGCATGAACAAGCTTCTTTGAGCTCATTCTCAAATGAAGATCGCAATTTGAGGAATATTGTGGCTAAAATTTGAAACTGAAAATGATGATAAGAGCATTTCCAATCATTGACTCATAAACTTATCAGAAATTCGAAGCCTTTAAGCAAATAAAAGAAAAAAGATGGAATGTTCATGCGTAAACAACAAACATTCGGAAAAGGTACCAACCTGTTACAACGCCCCCTAAACATGTTTGCACGCCACTAGCATGATTAACCGCCGACCTGGAAAACGACCCGGTAATGGGCATAGATGAGAAAAAAGATCCAAGAATATTGCATAAGGACAAAGTCAGTAATTCCTGAGTGGCATCAATGGTTTCGCCGCCAGCTAAAATAATGATTTTATTGAAGAAATGAAAAAACCTGTCAAACGGCGTCTCACCAAAAGCCTTGGCTATAGCCACGTTGCCCAGCACACCAATGACGGGCACTAAAATCACAGAGCTGCCAAGATCGCTCAGCATATCAGGAAATGTCTTGGTACTGTTCTGGATGACAGTGGTAAAGGGTGGCACCTTGAATTCTGGAAACCCTGACTTTACCCGCCCGGTCAGCTTAAACGGCGACCCTGTACCGTGATTTTCGTACAAGTATGCCACCGCGCTACATATAATAACAATTATAGCATTTCGAGAAGTAGAAACTAGCCAAAGGGTGTAGTTTATTGACTGTTGACACTTTGTGGGTTTAGTGCCCTTTCGGTGCAATTTTACGTCTTTCAATTTCTAAAAAACAAATCTTGGCACCCAAACTCATGAGAGACACATATACAAAGAATCCATACTCTCAGCAGCAACAGCGCGATGATACATCCCACGCCTAGCGCTAGGTCAGTTAGCCGAGTAAATGTGATGTTTTGGATAAGTTTAGTCACTGCATCGAAAAATCCGTTAGAGGAAATTTTCAGACCGAACAAACTGCCCAGCTGAGAACTGGCAATTATCACTGAGGTAGCTGACGTGAATCCCACTGTTACTGGTATGGATATAAAATCCACAAGGACACCTGAAATTTTTCCAAATTACCTTGTAAATCTTTTTGAACCGCTTTGCATAGGTTCTGAGTTGCTGAAAAATTACCTAAATGCAGAATCGACATAATCATTTGTACGACTCCACACAAGAAACATAGTAAGATGGCATAATCCGTATTTCTTCCCACAACTTGCTGATAAGTCATCAGTGCCATAAGAGCGGTAGGTCCTATAGTTATGTCCTTTATGCTACCAAATATTGCATAAATAAAGCACCCGATGAAAGCCGAATACAGTCCATACTAAAAGAATGTTTATAAATGTTCAATGAAGAGGTTGCAGTGCGTGAGCAAGTAACCTGCGGTTCCAAACCCCCTAAAGTGGCATAGGCCAAAGCCTGTGGGATTACAGTGAGACCAACTGTAAACCCTGCTATACAGTCGCTTAGCAATTTTCTGCTGGTATATTTTGGGCCCCACTGTAGAATTGGTATCCGTTGAACTATGAAGGATTTAATGTTCTTTGTCCTGATGGGCATTTTGAGCTGGAACAGCAAAAGCCCTGAATTTTTCGTTTCGTTTTTCACACGATGAGTCCAACAACATGGTGTATTTAGGGTACATAAAGCATATTTTATCGCGTTCAAGCGGAAATCACTTGTCCCGATGTTCCCCTTAAAACGTGAAGCTCACGTGTCCTACGAGAAAATCCCAGTCCCGCCAATTACGCCCATTCAAAACATTCAAACTGAGACAACTTGTCTCTGATCCAAACCGGTTTTGAATCTCAGGGAAACCGGTTACGTCGGAATCAGAGTCGCGTTGTTTTCGACCGATAATTGTCAGAGTTATCGCATGTTTAATTAATCCACTTAGACTGTTTGGGTAGTTTGAATCTTATATTGCCTAAGTATGTGGGAATCAAGGAGCTAATCCCTATATACGTGTATAAATAAACCAACAAACATACAAACAAACCAATCGTGAAACTTGAATTTTACATGCATTCATTATATGAACAGATACCGGGTGTTCAAACAGCACAGAAAACAGAGTTGATTATGTTGAAAAATGAGTTCTAAATCGGGCACATTTCTGAGAAAGTTATCATGTTAACAGAAAAAAACTTGTTGTCTAAATAAGACGACCTCTAGATGGCACAAAGTTACAAAATCCTAAAAGCTTCTCGAAACTTTTCTTATGAACAAACAAATTTTCTTTTATTCCATTTTGCGATTTTGTTCATTAAATAATCCAAGAGAATTAATAACTAAGGATCAGCTCACCTGTTGAAAATCACAACTCGTGTATTTACACGTATTAACAGACCATTGACCTCATGGACGCTATTTCACATGTCTTAATATGCGAACAATTAAGGTAAATTTGATTCTAGCAGCGACGTGATTGGCAACCTCTCAAACCAGAAGAAAAGACACAAAATTATTATTTAGGTCACTAAGTACATATTAGGAGATATGTTTGTACTTGATTACCATCAGATTTTGTTTATTTTGAAGGAAAATGTTTCTTTACTGAGCAAGTACTTAATAGAAGCCGCTAGAATAGAGGATAATTTTAGAAGATTTTTACACTTTTACGAGACATTTTAAGCTTTTGCATGTTATTATCTTATACATTATTTATATTCGCTCTCAATATTTAATTGCCCATAGAGGTCGTTATAAACAGTGCGGAACCGTCTCCGCACCACTTTCGGACAAAAATGATACAATAAACCATGAGTTAACTCCAATTTCCCAAAAGAACTTTAACACTTTAATATATGGAGGCTTTTCACATTCAAATTTCCCATCCTAAACTAATAGCATTTTTCTTGCGTGTAAAGAGCAAAAACAAAGTTTGAAATCAATGCTAAGACAGTAAAAAATCCCAAATGTTCTAAATAAGTCTGAACAAAATTAATCCCATACTTACTATGAATTTAACGACAATTTCTTGCAATACCCGGTAAAACGCACTCTGAATATTCAAACAAATGCCCAGCTACGATCGAATGAAACAAGCTGAATCAATCACGTGCCCCACATTTAAGTAGTAAGTGAGCCAAGTACAATTTAACTCTTTTAAATAAAATTGAATTAAAAATAATAAATCCAATGCCGCGATCTTGAAAGGGTAATCATAGACCACATTTATTTAGCAAAAAGAGTTTAATTATCGGATCCGAACGGTTGCAAATGTGACGTTTGAAAGAAACAAAGTTAATTTGAGATGAATTTTTTTTAAACGGTTTAACAAAAAATTGTCCAACGTTCATTGATTTAATTTTTTTGTATTATGCAGTGTGTGCAATAATATGTGCAAATATTTTAAAGGCGTGCTTAGTATAGTTTCTGGTTTCTTCTAGGCCAAATAGTTGAATTTTGAAATTAAATTCCAGTTCATCAAAAATCTATATTTTCCGGCCAATAAATGAAGAATGAATTTGCTTAGGTTTACCACATGCAACAATAAAATCTTTATTTTTCAAAATTTCCAGAATGATAAATTCCAGCAAAAACGGTTCATGCACGCGATTTAGGTACCAATCACGTACTTAGATTATTGTCCTTTAATTGCTTTTGGTTCCAGTTGACTTGCTGGCTTCACTACCATTTTATATAATCGCCAACCTTGAGTACTTTCAGGGATAATGGCATTTTATTAAAAAGAAAAAGCATCTACAAACTCACTCATTTTTACATTAAAATAAAACATTTACAAAATTTTCATTGCCAAGAGATTAGAATAATGTTTGTGGGATGAAAACATAGTTGAACATGATTTTGTATGAATTAACATTTCCCTTAATCTTTTATTGCATAAAATCTAATCGATATAAGCTTTTTATTAACTTTATACTTTAAATTTGGTATGTTAAACGTGGATAATCAACAAAACATGAAATAATTGAGGTAGGAGGCCACCAAGTAGTATGAATCAATGCTGATTCAATAGTAGCGTGGATTCAATTTCAGCACTGCCCACAAGGTGTTACCTGTAGGGGAATATCCCACTGCTATTCACCTCCCAAATAAAGTCACCCAGCCATAGAGAAACTAAAATAAACTTATTTTACTTTCTCATGCACCCAGCACAACATTGTGATGATACTTTAAAGGTTATATTATTGACTAGCATGATCAGTATGCTTGGTTGCGTTCAGCGGTTCTCATGCAACTAGCAGAGTTAATAGAAAAGAATTCGTTTAACGTGTTGCACTTCGTGCGAAAAAATGCTTTGCTTTCGTTGCTTGCTAAACAGACTGGTACTGCATATCTGTGAACATGTTTAGTCAAATGTTGTCCAAACTCTTTTATTCAAAAAATGTTCGAAACTGAATCACGTAGGAGCGTCAAATGTTCTCAATTTATAACTAACATCCAACTGCCAGCTGACCATAAAGAATCCAATTATTTTAATTAATTAAAATTATATACTGGGCCATTGATCATTGAAGGGACGCTGGCTGGCAAAGTTCATTATCTTTTAACAATCTTGCCACGACTATTTGGCAGCAGAGATTAGTTGACTTTAATCTACTAATTTTTAGGAGCAATGATGTACTGTTCATTTTAGGAAAAAATAATTAAATTGTGTGAAGTAGGCTTGGCAACTCTGTTGTAAACCATCAATGTCTGTGCGTTTAACGCCCGCAGCTCCACCTGCTGGTAACAATATTCTTTTATTATCAAAAACTAAAAGTTGCACATCTAGATAATTGCCAAAATAACTACTGTAGTCCTAAGCTCAGATTACAGACGGCTCTGTAACTGTTGGGATCTAAGGTTAAAATCGAAGTACTTCTCTGGTACTGGTCTGGCGAGGTTATGTTAAGGCTCAAAAATGTGGCAGAGTTTGTTGTGAATTGTTGAAAGTGAGCTAGGAATTACAATTCTGAGTAAAATGCCGACCCAATTGGATGATGGTGAAGCCCCAAGCGAGCACAAGCGCTCCAAGCGGGGCCTGATCTATCTATCCTCCATCCCGCCCTACATGAACGTAACGACCGTCCGTGAAGTCTTCGGCCAGTTTGGCAAAGTGGGGCGCGTGTACCTTCAACTACTAGACAAAGGTGAGTAGCAAGCAGCTAGATTCAAAGCGAATAGGGCTTAAAATCCTGTTTTGCAGGCCCCAAATCCGACAGCAAGAAAAAAAAGCACAAAGTCAACAAGAAGTTTACTGAAGGCTGGGTGGAGTTCGAGAAAAAGTGCGTGGCGAAACGAGTGGCTACTCTACTAAACAACACCCAGGTTAGCACGAGGAAAAAATCTAAACACTACGACTACCGGTGGAATATCAAGTATTTGTCGAATTTCAAATGGACGCATTTGCACGAGCGGCTGGCCTACGAGCGTGCTGAGAAGGCCAAACAGTTTAGGAACGAAGTGCAACTTTCCAAGAAAAAGACCAATTTCTTCAGTGTGAATATCGGCAAAAAGGGCGAGATGGTAAACAAGGAGTACGATGATATGGAGAACATTGCAACTAGGGCCGCAATTGACGTGGAGGAGGAGCAGCAGGAGACCAGAGAAACATTCCTACAGTCTTTGCTGTGATATAGTTTTAATTAATATTAACCTACTATACACTAACGACTTATTGTTGCACGCTGATTTTCTCCTGAGGCCGCTTAGGCCTCGTCTCTCTGCCCATCAGCTTCTCACCATTGCTATCAATGGCAAAGTTGTAATCCACTGTGTTGTCGAGAGCACTATCGATAACTTCGTCGATGTTTTCTGCCGTAATGAAGGTGGCTGAAGCCTCCTTCTCTTTCTTAACAATTTCTTCAGCCAGTTGCAGGATTTGCTTCTGTTTCTCCTTTTCAGCTTCAAGCTTCTGCCTGGCGATCTCTTTGGCTGTAAGGCATACAATACAACGCAACTACTTTCTTAGAGTTTGCGCTACAAACCTTCCTCCAGTTCTCTCGCTATTCTGCTCTCACGCTCCAGTTTGACTTGAGCATTCCACTGGTCGTTGATTGCATGGCATTCAGCCAGGTCTACCTTAAAAACTTCCAATTTCTCCTCTGGATTGGTCACTGTTTGGAACTGATCGCAGTACTTTTTGATCATGTAGTGCCTCAGCGACTTCACGTTGTTACGGTAGTTGTTGTGCAGCCGCAGCAACTCTACATACTCATCCTGAACGATTTTAGGCCTGCCGATTAAAACCATTCAGTGCTACCTCATTTGTAAGAGCGAAATTACCTTTGGGGCACCCGAAAGCGCTTGCTTTTGGCCACCGGCACCCAGCGGGGTTTGCGATGCACCTTCTTGGGAGGCAACAGCGAAGGATCGTAACCGGTGTAGTGATAATGGGCCAAACTCGCACTGGACACCCTGAGGGGGTTAAGATTGCTGATGGCTCGCAGCATTGCCCTCAAAAAGCGGTCAGCAACAGTCAAAGCGAGTTGGGAATTTGAGGTTATGCCACACTCAGGCCATCTATCGCTTGCCAGAGAATTTTCGCCAATGGTAGAAATCCAGTAAATGTATCAACATTCTCAGTGTCAAAAGTGACAAGTCTGCACAATATTTTCCTAAGTTATTTTGGTGTTTTTGCCCCCAAATTTTCGAGTTTTTCGGTTTGTTGGAGTTATTTGAAGGTCGAAATCCGTCCCTTTCACCAACGTAGCGATGAGCAACATCAGCCCCACAGTCGGTAAGTTATCAAAAGCCAGTTCAATTGTTTTGATTGTCCCCAATCAAATTGATTGGGGTACCCCCCGAGCAAGACCCATTTTCGATATTCTTAAGCCCTTTGGGGCAGCAGGTTGAGCAACTCAGTGGATTGTTCAACCGGGTTGGGTTTTATGGTTTGTATAGTGACGTGTCATTAAAAGGTTTCACTTCGTGATTGGTGTTGATCACCCACGTAGAGAACAAAGCAACAGCCGAAACAACTGGACTTTGCTTAATTCCTTTGCAGCGCATTTGTTGCTTAATTAAAGCCTGCATGTCTGGTTGCCTGGCTGGCTAGTAAAGTGAAAGTCCTAGTAAAGAAACGGTACTTTATGCCCGTGGCTGCGTTTACTATGTGACAACAGCAAAGTGCCTTGAAATGACTGATGAGGCCGAAAGCCCCAGTTTGGACTACATTGAGGACCCCTATTTTAACCCCCCCGACAGCACTTCAACCCCCAGCCTGGACACTGAGAGTGACTACTTGGACGAGTACGATTTGCTTGAAAATGAGCTGGATATTTTCGACCTGAGGCAGCTGGATTTCGACGAAGTTACCAGCACTAGCACCTTGCCTAGCGACGAATCACTGAATGTTGAAGCGGAGTTTTTTAATGTGAAGCGAGCAAACGCTATTATTCGGACCTTCTTCAAGCACAAAGTGAAGAAACAAGTCAGGGTCAGGTACAGCGACTTAACCAAGCCGTACTTGGCCAAGTTGCCTAAGGATCATAGCTTTAGGAAGTATTTAGCCATAAGTCTTAGTCAGAGTGGTAAGTTGGGGGTTTCATTATTTTCCAAGGGTGAAAACTTGCAAAACTTTACCACTGTTCTGGTTGCAGAAGAAGCGATGGCTGCCGACCATGTGGCCCCAGATCTCTCCCACCTCACAGCTGAGGAAAAGGAGCAGCAGGAGAAGATCTGGAAAGAGGAGTTGGTGCAAATTGAGGACGAAATAGTCACCCTCAGAACGGTGTTGGCTGCCAAGATGCGTCGCAGCGCCGAGCTGAAGAAGAATCTCGGGATCACCTTCCTAAAGGAGGTCTCCGACGACATCAACCAGGGCATCAAGAATGTAAAGGAGAGCAACGTGTAAGTCCTTAGTCCACCAGCCGGTAGTTTTAGTCACTTTTTGTTTTGTTCCTTTGTTTTGCGCAGATATCAATCAGTTGAAACTAAGGTAGAGCAGGTCGCTAAGGCCGTTACCGAGGCACCGATGTAAGTAGCTTGTTTTAGTTGCTTTCCCCGGCAAAAATGCCTATGTGTGCTAATTGGTTTCCTTTTTCAGATATCAGAAAACCTCGTCAGTGATAGGGGGACTTACCAGCAATATAACCAATAAGCTGGGCCAAATGCGCCATTCCGAATCCTTCCGCTCCATTGAGGAGAAAGTTGGTAGCGCTTACGAGAATGTAAAAGTATGTAAAAAAACTCGGTTTTTTCGAACTCCAACTCTTATTTTAACCAGGGCAAGGTGATTTCGAGATCGGGTTCCCAGCAAAGCGTCAACGAGGAGGGACGCTCGCGCTCAGGATCGGTTGTAACCAGCCCAACCATCCCCGAGGAAAAACCAGTGGCGTAAAACACCAGTTATTCGGTTAGTTCTCCTGGCTAGCCGATGTAATAATAACCGATTCTTTTAACCAATGGTCTTCGCTTCGTTTAAATTTAACAGTCGGATAAAAGTCTGGCGAACGATTCTGAACAGTGCAAGGTAACCTGTTTTCGTTCGGTCAGCAGTTTTTTTGAGAAAAATAATAAAAAATCGGCATTATTTATTCCTTCTGGTACTTGCCCTCAACAATTGCATTTATCCTAGTTACTTTCACCCAGAATTATTTATGTTAATGGGAAACTCTAGCATCATGCTTAAATTATTAAGAAAAAACCTATGTTTAGTTTTCTGTGGGTTTGTGTGGAGATATCTATTTTTGGACGCACTTTTCAGCAAGCGTCTCCTATAATAATGTGCGCATTTGCTCGCATCGAACGAACGGAACGAATACAAATGAATATTTGCCCTATTTTGAATGATAACAGTCGTACCTACGTAACGGATATATGTAAGTGTGTTAGCTGATTTAAAATAGGGCTAAAATTAGCTTTTGTTTGTTCCGTTCGTCCGATGGGAACATCGCCTTTACTGTATAATTACATGGATATTTAGCTATAATAAATCAGTAGAACTTGTGATTTGTGTTTGATTTTTACCCTTTCTGGAATGAATGAAAAGCTCCGATTTTTTTACTTTGGTTTTTCGATGAGAAAATTTCCAGATTGATGGCTCGAAGAAAACTTCTATCAGGCGTGCTTGGCTTTAAGGGGTTCACTAATTTATTATTCGGGAAATTACAATGTGTGGAAGTTTCAGGCCGATCGCATCCCGTTTTCCTCTCCTGTTACCTTGCTTAGTTTACCTGCTGCTCCTGGTATCGAAAGAAGGAGCTTTCTTATCCGCCAAGGGGTCCCAATGCACATTTATACCTAAAAAAGCGACGCGGGGATTGTTCAAAACTCAACTCTAGCTTCAACTGGTCTTTTTCACCACTTGGGCACTGTGATCACTGCGCTTCACCATCAAAGTCCTGAGGTTTTGAAAGGGCATTTCAACGCACAACGTCATCAGGACGGATAGAGCGCCGATCCAGGCGTATTCCTGCAGATTGAAGATTTGAGTGAAGAAACCGAACTCGCGTGACGACCTGGTCACTCCCACGTTGTAGAAAAATACCGGGAACTGCGTCAGGTAGACTGTATAGGAAATTTTCGTCCACAGCGCGTTAATGGGGTGCGCGAACATACGCGTTATGAATCCTGGAAGAAATGGAACATACAAATCAAGATTTGTTAGCAGCACCCAGCTCACCATTGTGGCCCTTCTGGCCAGTATAGATGAGCCAACAAAAAGAGCCCACCCAAAGAATGGGGGAAAAGGCTGCATATAGCGCAGCATGATGTGGATTGTAAACATAGTCCAAGTTGCTCATAAAGGAAGGCCCCAGATAAGCCACTAGCAGGCTACAGACAGCCACAGAGTTGCCAAGTCTGATCTGCACCTTGCTCAGCTCAATGTTTCCAGTTCGTCGAAGCAACGAGCCCATGAAGATGCCCATTATATAAACGGTGGCGCGATGCGGCGGTAAAATATACATGTAGTCAGCCGTAGCGAACAGCTGCTGTACCCTGCGGAAAATTCGCAATTTACAGCCGTTAGTAATCCAAGAGCGGCACCTACGAGGTTCCGAAGTGCACGTAGTTGGATAAGCTACGGCTGAATGTTACGTAGTAGCGAGCGACTGTGGAGAGGCTCGCCAGCAGCCCTAAAGCAATAGCGCCTCTTTTTGGCCATCTCCATAGGCCGTACACCCATAGGGGGGAAACGAGGAAGAGCTGAGTGTCTATGCCTAAGTGATGGGTGTGCGTCAAGCACTGTAACAATGAAAAATTTAAGCATTCAATACTGCCTTAATCCTTACAAGTACCATGTCTTTGAATCCAAAGTAGTTGTGAATGAAAAGCATGTTGCGCCACCAGTACTGCTTGCAAATGCCCGAGTGATGAGTAACCACTTGGTTCCATAAGGGCCCACCATTGAGCCAGGGCAAGATAAAGGTGCAAAAAGCTGAAAATTTTTAATAAAAACGCCGTTTACCCCCCTACAACTAGTTACGAACCAATGAGAGCGGCAAAGGTAGGGACAATGCGGTAGAGTCTAGAAACGTACTCTTGGATCACGTTGATGCGTCCATTGCGCTCCAGCTTGCCCAGAAGCGAGTAGGCTGTTAACAGGCCAGAGATCATAATGAAGGGGTCGGTGTAGAGGCTGGCCGCTCTTCCCAGCACTGAATACGGACGCCCCAAGTACTGAAATCAGTCTATAATGCACGGGGAAATAGTGAAAAAACGGCAGCAGAAACCTCAATGGCTTCAGTGCGGTTGGCAAAGGGCAAAAACAGCACAGCCATGGATTTGTGAGCGGTTAGGAGAAGGAGGGCGTTGAACATGCGGATACCATGGATGGTTTTGATGTCGCCTGCGGCTCGCTGAGCCCCCACCAGACTGTAGGCGTTCCTCGGCAAGGAGAAGCTAGTAAGCCATTTATCTGCAAGCAACCAAAAGCTAGCGGCTTTCCATTATAGGGAGAAGTTGCTTACTTTTCTCCCCAACGGCGACGTTGTCGTAGATAGTGGCGAACATCTCAAAGAGCAGCAAGGCGGCGAAAAGGGCCCTAGAAATGACAAAAGTCAAAAGGGGTTGTAACGCGCCCGCTACTGAAAAGTTACAAAGTCAGCAGCGTCGACCAGGGCAAAGGGGCATGGTTGCGCACCTGGCACATTAAGGGACTGACTTCGTGCCTGAACTCCAACGCGGTGTCATTGGAAATGGAATCCAGGATGGGACGCAACCCGTTGGAAACATCGTTGGCAGAACAGGAACTGGGCACACAAAGCGCCCAATTAATGCTGGAGAATCTAGGCACCCGATGTCCAGGCTGAAATAATTACTCAATTATATCCTAAGTG
This sequence comes from Dendroctonus valens, assembly GCA_024550625.1. NCBI lineage: Eukaryota > Metazoa > Arthropoda > Insecta > Coleoptera > Curculionidae > Dendroctonus > Dendroctonus valens. The sequence goes on from JAJTJO010000398.1 coordinate 242,306, forward strand.
GCCGCTTTCCTTCAGCTCTTACATCCTCAAGCCTGCTTCGAAAGTGGTAGTGCGAGTGCACCAGCTTGTGAAGGACGGCCAAATAGGGGCTGTTGGGCGTCTGGACCTCGATGGCCGCCAGACAATACTGCCCCTGAACAGCGCCGTCCTCCGATAGAGCGTCCAGGCACATATCAAAATCTCCCAGCTGGTTTACATTGCCGTTCAGGATGCCCGATGGCAGTTTCGCCGTTGAATCATACACTGAAAATCCCATTGAGATGCTCTTTAGTCATCTGCTTAGTAGGCGAATACCGCACGCACAGCAGGCCGGCATGGAATTTACAATCAAGCATGAGACGTAGGTATGGCATAAATGGAAATAGGGTGCTGAATTATTAATGATGCCAGGATTTTCCTAAATTTTCGCTCACTTTTCAACGCCCACATCTTCATCAGCCGCAAATCGCTCATGTATTTCTGACTATCGCGCTGACAGGCGTCGCTTACCCCGGGACGAGCCTCTCCTAGGTTAAAAGGCAGCTGTGGAGCGGTCAGCCAATGCAACAAGCGCACGGAAGTCTGCTGATCTGCACCATCTGAAAAACATGCTCAACGTTATGCGACTTAGTAAAGACATTTTGGATCTAGCTGCCCGATTAGACGTGATTCTATGTCTAGGCGAGTCAAATCGGGTGAGCGAGCAGGCCATTTTATTTCTCCCCGTGTAGCTATTGGTTTACGTTGGAAATCCTCGTATGTATTCTTGCGTCTGTTGGGCGGGTGCAAGACAGCTCGGTGTACCGTTTCACATATCGGGTAGCATCTTAGTTCAAAATGTGTATTTCAACTGGACAAGGTCCCCAAGTGCAATTAATACAATTAAGGTGACCGTTCTTGATTAATATTGGGCTTACCATGCGTTCAATGAAAAATCCTTGACTGTCGGCGCATTAAGCGGAATTTTAATATGCATTTATCCCATATTAATTGGCGTATGCGTGCCTGAACGCACCCGGAAGTTTCTAAAGCTCGAACTACGCATTTTTCGTTCCGGGCGACTGTCTTCAGTTTCTTCTGCAACCACTTGTCTCAAGTTCAAAGTTAATGGAACTATTAGCGGGTTCTTCACGCATCTTCCATTAGCGGACGTGAACGATAATAACGACAGAAACGTTTCAATGGGTCGACGCTTGATTAATCGTCTATTTGTTGTTTAACTGAAGTTTGTGAAGCACCCGGAAGAGACAGCGCTGCTCTTGGCCATGAGCGCCATAGAGCCTCTAGTGAAGGATGAATTTCGATGAAAATTACCTTCCACCTTGTACTTTGCGCCCTGTAAAGTGTTGCAAGAGGTTACAAGCGATTGATCGATTTCTGCAGTCTGAGGCTTCAAAATTCGAATGCAGCTGCACTAGAAGGGCGCCGTTCTATTTTCCAATCATTAGATCAGCAGCCTTGAACTGTTGATTGCTGTTAACTGTGTTTTAGCGTTAGTGACAATCTAAGTTACTTTTACTTCTTCTATTTCTTCCTGCTTCCTGGCAACTGAAGCAAAGCGTGTAGGGTTTTGACCAAGATATCGGCTCTTCATGCAAAACTGATTATACATCAGCATGATGTCGACAGACATCGTCAGGCCCATGAAGCGAAGATGGGCTGTTTAATGGTCTGTTACTGAGTGCGGTTACTTCAAACTGTTCCCGAAAATGCAAAAATAATTTGGGCCTTGAGAGTGGGACGTGCGTCCAAAAGAAATCAAGGCAACGCGTTAGCATGCAAATCACGGCGTCGAAGACGCCGAAAACCGCCTGAATCTTCAATTAGACTGTTAGATAACAGCCTAATTGAGAGTGCATAAGTGCCAATTACTTATATCGGCGATTTTGTCCATCGATGTTGCGTATTATCGAAATCTAAGTGAAACTAATGTTCTCACCTGTTTCCTGGCATTTCGTCAGATTACCCAAAAACTTCCTGCTATGATTTTCCTGAAGAAAACCATGGGAAGATTGTGGAGAAAAATTCGCGCTCAACACGACCCGCTCGAATTGCGTTTCTTTCGACAAAGCGGCGCACAAACCCAACTGGAAAATCAGCAAAAAGCGCATTTTTGGAGTATTAAATCGCTCAAAAGTCGCGACTTGCCATGATTATAAACCCCAATTTTTTGGATGTTTAGTTTGTAGTTGGCGCGTACCCAATGGCTTAGTTGCTGGCGGTCTACGATAGGCGCGTTGCTTGGTGGGGGATTCAATCGCACAAAACGCATACTAAACATTGGGTTTTGCCGTAATATGGTGACGAGGTTGAAATTTGCTCAATTGCGTTTTTGCCATTCAGCAAAAAAAATTGCTGAAAACGATTTTCGATGATATGGAACAAAATGCACTTTTCTATTAACAAGGATTTTGCCCTGGTTTTTTTGTAACAATCGATTGTGAAAATATTACTAGTAGTGTTCTGGAGATGGTGGTTTTAGGCAAAAAAAACTTATATTAATATATTTAATATATTTAAAAAAAAACGGTAAACAAAGTGAGAGATACGCAAGTAAAGTAGATTTGTCTCTTTCTACAAGCGCCTTCCGGCCGCCACTGAGTATTAAGTGAATCTACTCCGCTGTGTATAAAGATTTGCGCATGCCCTCGATAACGTCCAAGTCGGTTGTCACTTGTCACAACAGTCTTCGTTCTTTGCGTTTTTCGTTGGCAAGATGGTGAGTTAAAGTGCGGCTCGAAAATCTGTAGTCATCCCTCATAGGGGCATTTAAATGTAGCGACTATGTATTATAAAACCTCCCAAAATATTCCTTGTTCAGCACTAGCTAGGAATTTTTTTAGCCCCTTTTACCTGCTACCACCTTTTTTCTTCTCAAAAAGTGTGCTCAGTAGTGTCCATTCGTGTCCATCCGCTCTTTTGCTAGTGACATATACAGTGACTGCAAATGTTCATACAGACCCAAAACTCACGTTTATACAATTGGATTCTAATCAGACTTTTTCTAGGCTCGCGGTCCCAAAAAACATTTGAAGCGTTTAAATGCCCCAAAGGCATGGATGTTGGACAAGCTGGGGGGTGTTTTCGCCCCTCGGCCATCCACCGGCCCACACAAGTTGAGGGAGTCGCTGCCTTTAGTGATTTTCCTCCGCAATCGTCTAAAGTATGCCCTCACCAACAGTGAGGTTACAAAAATCGTTATGCAGAGACTTATTAAGGTCGATGGAAAAGTCAGGACAGACCCCAACTACCCAGCCGGATTCATGGGTAAGCAGTTGTTGTTTTGTGCCCTATCGAAGCTGAGCGGAGTTGTTTGAGACGCCGCCCGGTCAAAATGGGCCCATATTAGACTCCTTTATAGGTCACTGGGTGGTTGCTTTAATGGCTGTACCAGTATCACCCAAAAGGAGAACAGCGGTTTTTTTTGCCTGTCCGCGTTTAATGCTTTGAGGTGTTTCAGACGTGGTGACCATTGAAAAGACTGGAGAATTCTTCAGGCTGATCTACGATGTTAAGGGCAGATTCACAATTCATCGAATCACTGCCGAAGAAGCAAAGGTAAGACCTGACTTTAATTCGCTTTTGCTTATTGGCGCTTAAAGTGATGATTTGGTAAGTTTAGGGCCCAATGGTTGGTTGAGGACAGCCATGTTTTCCCAGCCAGAAATGAGCCACGTGATTTAGCACTTACTCATCTGATTATTTATTTTAATGATGCTATTGATTGCTGAGCCAAAGTTGATGACTTTTCATACCACCACTCATTGTCTGATTGTTCTTTAAGAGGGTTTACGTTTCTAAGGGTTAATATCCGCCCTTAATTGTGTTTTATTTGTTCTAGTATAAACTGTGCAAAGTTCGCAAGGTCGGGACTGGCCCCAAAGGAATTCCCTTCCTCGTTACCCACGACGGCAGGACGGTCAGGTATCCTGATCCCAATGTTAAGGCAAGTATCTTAAATCACTAAAATAATTAACTGTGAACACTAATTTACATGATGCGTTCTTACAAAACTGAGCCTCATTTGATGACTCTAATTTACCACTACCCATTCACTGATCTTTGCCTGAAATTGATAAGATTCCAAATAGCTATGGGCGCCGTTATTTTACCAATTTTTTTGCCTTTCAGGTCAACGATACCATTCAATTGGACATAGCCACCTCAAAAATCCTGGATTACATCAAGTTCGAATCCGGCAACCTCTGCCAGATAACAGGGGGCAGAAATTTGGGTCGTGTGGGAACCGTCGTGAACAGAGAAAGACACCCAGGATCTTTCGACATCGTACACATCAAAGACGCCAATGACCATGTCTTTGCTACTAGGTAAGAGCCTTACATTTGAGGAAGACATTTACTATTTTCGGCCCTATCGAAGCCGAGGGATGGGTTATTGCCATGCCAGCCCTTGGTCAAAATGTGGCCTAAAGAAACATTCTCTTTAAGGTCACTGGCTATCTGAGTTTTATAGATATTTCAGTATCACCCAAGGAGAAAACACCCTTTTTTACAGTAGCGAGTTCGGCTTTATTATTGTCATTAAAAAGTAGAAGGTCCATAACTTGACAAAAATGTGTGAAAACAATGAACGTTTTTTGTAATTTTAAGCAAACTTTGATGAAACGATTGAAGTTATTTCTCTGATTAAAGAGTTGCGGATTGAGAAAAAATTAGAATCAATGGCGTATATGTAGTTGAATAAAATGAGCTAAGGTATGGGTCCAGAAACAGTGTAATCTTGCAATAACATGTAACAGGACGTTTTATAACATCGGTCTCTATATGAATTTTTGTAATAGTGAGAACTTAAGTAACCTATTTTTGTTTTTTTTTGTCAGATTGAACAACGTTTTTATAATCGGCAAAGGAAGCAAGGCCTTTGTCTCCCTACCCCGAGGCAAGGGAGTGAAACTATCCATTGCCGAAGAGAGAGACAAGCGATTGGCAACCAAAACGCACTAAGAACCTATAGCTTGGTGTTTTATTGTGTTTTGGTTTGAAATCAATAAAACATAAAACCGATGTTGCTGTATTTTTAAACCTGACTTCCATATTCCCTAAAAACCAACTAGTGAAGAACAATTAATCTTTCGCATCAACAAACCCGTCGAATGTTTCTGATGAAACCCTGTTGCAAATTTCCGGCATCTATAGGGCGAGTTTCCAGCCTATTAGTTAACAAATTTTCGGTGAACTTATTTCATTCAGGGTTTAACGCGTTTTTCCACCCAGGGCAAAGAATTTCCCTTCAATTTTGACAACCACTCGCTTTTGGATTAGACAAATTATAAACCACTAGTTTTGCACACCCCGGTTTATGAATATTCACTCACTATGAGCTATTTGTGTATACTAATAGTAGATGATGGTGAATAATCGATGTTACTAGAGAATAGACCATTAAACATTCTTACAATGGATTTCACACTGATGAGATTTATATAAATCCCTATATATGCCTGTTGGGTGCCCTTTTAGAATTTATCGGAGCTACTATTTACTTACGTCTTCCAGAATTTCCTAAAAAAAACTCATAAATTATTTTGAAAGTATTTAACGTAACATTTTAACGGTAGACCTGGCAAGCCTGACTCCAACATCTCTGCTAAGTTCCAATAATATTTCAAGAATCTCATAATACCCTTTAATTGTGATGGTAATTGAAGCACTAGTATAACATCACAATTAAAGGGCATTATGAGATGCTTGAAATATTATTGAAACTTGACCCGAAATCGAAGAGATCATAAACTGAATTCAAATATCCCGCTAAATTTTTATGTGAATCCAATCGGAAAGATGTTTTCTTCTGCAAGGAGTGGAAATTCGAGTCTAGTTTGGAAATCAGCCGCTGCGAATAAGCGACTAATAGCATACTACACTCTACATGCTTATATGTTATATGGCAGTTTCCAATCTATAACATCTGTGTCTGTGTCTATCTATGGTCGTCTTGTTTGTTTATGTAAATATGTAAACATTAGAGTGTATTGCAAAAATACTTGAACTAATATTATCAATGACTTAACAATATGTTAATAAACTGATTAGATGTTGTCTCATTCTCAGAAAACCCAACCTCAGAGGTGTAAAGTCTATTTACAGTAGATAACTCATATACTCATAACACTTTAAGCCCAAGTCGTTCTTTGAAACTCGCAGCTCATTGACTAGTACGAGAAGACATGTCTTCAATTATGCAAAGACTGCACGACACAAATGCCTTCTGCACCATAAGCTATGACCAAATAGAGCCCGGCCTCTATCTGGGCAGTCTTTCAGCCGCCAAAGACATCGACAGTCTGAACAAGATGAAAGTGTCTCATATTCTTACAATCGATACCTGCGTTCTGCCCAGAAATATTGTAGAGCTACCTCACCTCAAAACCCAATTCATTAAAGTGAGTGATCAACCCAAGGAAGACCTACTGAGCCACTTTGATAGTGCCATTGAGTTTATTGAGAACGGTTAGTTGCCAGGGTAGTTTTTGCTTTTTTCTTAACTCGCTCACGCTTTGGATTTTGCTATTATAGGCTTAAAGCACGGATCGGTATTGGTGCATTGTTACTTTGGAATTTCCAGAAGTGCTACCGTGGTTATTGCATATATTATGAAGAAGTACAGATTGTCTTACTCTGAGGCCTTGCAGAGAGTGAAGGCAAAGAGGAAGATTGTCCATCCAAACGATGGTGAGTGACTAGAAAATGTATACGAGACTGATCTTTTGTGCAGTTACTTAGTTTGCATTAGTTGCGCTTAACAATTCCTGGAATTAAATATCATAATTCTGAATCACCCTGGTATAAAAGTTGCATGTAATTTTACAGGGTTTGTAACACAGTTAAAGCTGTATAAAGACATGGAGTGGACTATAAATCGTAACCACATGAAATACAAATTGTTCCAACTCAATTTGGCTGGATCCCAAGTGCGGATCGCCGGAATATTGCCGCGGAATTTCCATTTTCTGATCCAACCTGATCCAGGTGTCACCCAATCTAAGCCTGATCCTAATGTGTTTAGGTAGTTCTTACACTTTAAACGCTCTAAACGGTTTGATGCACTTTCAGTTTGTTTTCAGGTGCAGAAAGTGCCGCAGAGTTTTAGCATCAGAAAGCAATCTGATTGAGCATCAACACGACCGAAAACCATGCACAAAAACTCTTTTTATCGAGCCGATAGTGTGGATGAATGTCGCCACGGTGAGTTTCACTTAAAACATGTGATAGAGATAATCGAATTGCTGGGTAATGAGAATAATCGAATTAGTACTTAATAGAATTTGGTCAGCTTCATTCACCACCAAGTCCAAAATTGACTTTTGGGAATTTAATTTAAGGATCTAATCTCTTAAAGAGAGAGCAACAAGTAAAAAACCCACCCTGTATAAAAGTAAACAAACTCGCTGCCTGGCCGGGACGATTCTAGCATTATGTAAGTTCGAGCGGTGTTCAGTTGTTATATGAATGAAACAACTTTTTTATTTTACCGATGACTAATTCAAATTAGAGCATACTAGAAAATGTGTCCAACGCCATAAATATACCTGTTTAATTCGAATTGTATTTCGATAATTCAATACGAGAGATTGATAACCGCTCGTTTATAAAAACAATTCGATTATTTCATTCACAATTTCAAACCGATTGGATTGTTCAACATTATGCAACGCATCTTTTACCTCAGAATGTGCAAGGAAAACTGCAGTGCCCGAAATGTGAGCACAAAGTGGGCTCGTTTAGTTGGGTGATGGGTTCTCAATGTCCATGTGGGGCACGAGTGGTGCCTGCCTTCTACTTGGTACCATCGAAAGTCGACCATGCCAATGTTGTTCAGAATGTGGAAATGACTTGCTAAGTTAGCTTAGTCGGATCATGTTCTAAAAATCCAGTGCGAAGTTCAAGGGTTTAAGCTCCTTTTTTACCAAAAAGTTTTAATGTATAGATAGAGATGCTTGAAATGAAACTGCCGTTTGCTCTTTTGATTGATTGATTGATTGATTAAAGATTAATATTAATATTTTAATCGTGTAATTAATTTTTGTAACGTAATTTTTTTATATTCTTTACCATTAGATCCAGGCTGTTTGATTTGACGGTAAGTTAAATATTATATAAATATTGTTTTGATTATGAGTTTTATTAAAAACTCCTTATATTTTACAACCAACTCCAGGACTTTACTCTCAACTTGTCGTGTATTTGTGATATAAGTGTATATTCAAAAAAACCCTGATTTTCCGATACAAATACTTATTACGTATGATAATGAAGATATTTCTGTTGAGCTGTAAGTCCATAACTACTTTATTAAAAGTCGGTGTTATGTTTTACATGTTTTTCGTTTTTTACTGTCACAAATCGACACGCACCGAACATTTCCCACCTTCATTCGGTACTCTCTGGGAATAAGCAGCCGTTTAAATATCTGAAAATAGCAAATTTGTCATTTTCAGAGTGTTACATAGCCCGATTTGCTTACATAAACCCACGAAATGGCGTAATCCAGAAAAGGTCCCGATTCAAAGTCGAGCGGATCGCCAAGTTCGGTAGGGGGTTGTTCATCCCCAAACCAGTCTCCAATTGCGCTGAGAAATCGGGAAAACATTGTGTGCATTCAAATGGTCTACTCCAAGAATTTTGACATATTTTTGACTTTTCCATTGCCTATCAGTGTCATATTGTGAACCAGTGTTCATTTTACAATAGAAGAAAACCGAAAAATCGACTGGAGATTTAAATATTGAAAATATTTTTTCTTGTTGCAATTGGTCATTGAGTGGCACTTTTGATAAACTCTTGGCGAATTTTTCAAATGACGTTCTCGTCTGTTAGTTTCCAGCGTCTGTATTTAAGGTCCAATTTCTACCGCTTAATTGATACTGCCAACCCAGGACATCTGAGTACCTACCTAGTAAATTTGTGTGGCATTATGAAGCGAAAAATGACCTTAATAAACAATGAAATAGCAATTGAATGGCATTTTCAGGTGAATTGATTGCGAATTTTTCAGTTTACGTTGTTTTTTACCTAGTGGCTGCTTCCTTAGTGAAGCACCATTTCACCTTTCAACAGTGGCTTGTCGCCAATCGAGCTCATCTCATATGTTCTCTTGTAAGCCATTTTGTGAAAAAAATCACATCTTTTAGTACAAAGAGCAAGCGCTGTCGTTAAACTAAAGGACTGCAAATATGCTCTGAAACTCCTATCCTTATTCCAGGCAAAACGCCCACACAAACGCGTAACGTTGGAAAATGTGTGTTTTTTATTATAAATTTGTTGAGGTAAAATCACCTAAATAGATCTTCAGTAGACTGTTATTGTTGTGTGATGATCATTTTATTGTTCAATTTCATCAGCTTAACATCTCGCAAAGGTAACATGTGACTGTTCAAAGGACATATTGAACTCTATCTGTACACAGCATCTGTTGATATGATATGTAGGAATGAGACTGATTAGGCTTTATTGGTTAGCTGATTCTAGAGTTGAGTGGATTGATCACTTTGCCTACCATTAAGGCAACGTGTAGCTCAGAATCGACCACAAAGTACAAGAAAGGATGGTCTGCTTTGAACCGAACCGGGTTATAACTGCGGAAATTTTCTGAAATCAACGAAAAAAACCATTGCCAAGAAAAAAATAAAACACCTTTAACCCCCCTTACTGTATCGTTGGGCTGAGGAATCCAGATAGTTCCTTATAGTGACTGTTACGGCCTGTTCAATGTTGGTCACATAAATATCCGAAACGTTGGTCATAGGGCTGAAGTCCGCCTGACGAGGCTCGAAAATGCTGCGAACTCCCAGCTATAGAAAACGAAATATTGAAATGTTGCCGAAAAAGCTTTCGAGATCTTACCCGTTGCAGGGTAGGAGTTAAGGTAACATATCCTTTGAGCATGAAGCTGGGAATCGTGGCCACCACATGGGTCAGCTTCAAATTGCCGATAATATAACGAAGATTTCCATGTATCCTACAACGGCAAAACGGAAAAAATAGTTGGGTGAAAGGGCCCATTGCACCTGCTACCTCAGGTCGCAAATCAGCTGGTCAACTCCATCATCTCGCAGAGGCAGCAACAGCAGCAGATAGTACTTAGTGCTGTCCAAAGGAAAACTCAAAGCCACAGCGTTGAGCTTGTGCAAGAAGTAATAGGGCAAAACTGTATCGTACTTCATGAAGTTGATGCCACTTTCCCTGTACTTTCCGTAGATTGCAAAAGTCAGCGGCTCGTTTGCTGAATATTGGGGTCTGGGTGATAGGGGCACATAACGCGGACGATCATCGTATATTCTATCAAGAAATATTTAAGTTTTTCACTACTATTTAGAAACGAGAAAAAAACGTTTCGTACCTTGCTATCACGTAATCTACCACTGATCTGGCGCTTCTCTTGAGGTTTGCGTTAATCTCCACTCCTGCACCGTTGGTCATTAGACTGTTGTCTTCATAAGCTGCTGGAGCTTCGTAGTTGTAGTTCAGATCATAATTTGGATTTAAGGCCCCATCCTGTAATGGCTCATTTTGAGCAGTTGCTGCGAAAAATTGCGTCGTAGTCTCAGGGGCATCAGAAAACTCAGCGCTCAATGAAGTAGTAGCAATTTCCTTATCCATATCAGTCACACTGAGGAAAGTTGACTCTGTAGCTATTGGGGCTACAATGGATGTTGCTATCTCTTCAGCAGGGTTACTACTGCTGGGGATCTCTGCAGTTGTTGTCAAGAAAAGTTCTTCTGTAGGCTCATTGGTTACTTCCGTAATTGTCGTAGTTGCCACCTCACTCTCAATAGTGGATGATTGAATATCCGGATCTTCAGACTGAAAGACCGTGACATCTCGAGTGGTACGAAGAGTATTTCCTGTTAACAATGTAGTGGTTTCAGTTGTAGAGACTGCAAGGTCTGCACCTACTGTTTCAGTAGGTGAAACAGTAACGTCCGCGTCCTTTGACTCTTTACCGGTGCTATCGGTAGATTCACTAGTTGAACGCGAAACAAAACTCGTCGAAATGGTTTCCTTGAACGAGGTGCTGTAGAATTCACTGTTTTTATCCGTGGAGCTTTGCGTTTCCAGTATTTGTACTATTGTGGTTTCGGAAGAGGTTACTACTGATTCAGTGGTGGCTGGCATTGTAGTGGGAGGCTCCGTGATGGCTGGCGACGTCATCGGCCCTTCAGTAGTGGTTGTGGCTGGTGAAAAGGTTGTTTCTTCTGCTCTTGTAGTGGTGTCAACCGCAATGGTTGTTGGGGTTTCTGTTGAAGATGTTGTCGGCTCTTCTGTAGCTAGATTAGGATAGTTGAAGAATTATATGGACACTGACCTAGCCCAAACTTAGGTTTGTCTATTCAGACGAGGACTTCAATATTTATAAGTACCTTTAGAAAAAAGTCGGATTTCCGAAGACAATAAGAAAGTTTGCAAAAATCGTGCCCAATTACCTTTTCCTGTTGTGTCCTTTTGATTTTCCATGGTGGTTGATACTGTAGCTTCGGTAGTTGGTGGTTCAGCTGTTGTTGTTTCTGCTTCACTACCTCTTGTTTCAACAGTCACTGTCGCTTCTTCTGTTGGCGTATTGGTGGCTGTAGTAGCTTCTGTTTGAATGTTTTACGTTCTACTCAGATATCTAGATAAACTAATGCCAGCCAGATACCTTCGGATACCCCCAATCCAGTTTCCAACGTGGTTCCTTCAGCGGGTGTCTTTGTGGTAGGCGGTTCTGGATACAGGGCGTTATTGAACGAACTGTAATCGAAGCCGTAGAAGCGCAACACCTCTTCGTAGTCGCTCTTCAAAGTGACGTTGTTTAAGTTCAAAGTCAGCCCGGCCAGGAAGCCTTCTTCAGGGATAAAATAACTCTAAACCACAAATGACAGTCAAGCCAAAATTCAGTTAATTTTTCGGTGTCACCTTTAGATGCCTGTGAATATCCCGCAAACCGATCCGAATAATGTTTTTCTCTTTCGGAATGTGGGCGGCATGGAGGACTTCGAGGGCTGCCTCCCCTTCAAGTCCTTCACTGAGCGCTGCCAATACGCTGAACGCTCCATAAGGTGATATTGCGATATTGTTCTCGTTATGCTCGTTGTGAATCTGAATGACGAAAAAATTGATGATGCCTATTCCAGTTGGACTAATCAGGTTTAAGTTTAAATTACAAGAAACAACATAACAAGGGTAATTTCAGTAAAGCAATTCAGTTGTAAGGTCGCGCATAAATCCATGTAATTTATTCCGTTTTGTTTCTGTTACGCATCCTTTGGCATTTTCGCGCTCTTAGACATGATAATCGGCTAGTTCCGAAATTTAAGCAATGCAATTATTTAATTACCGCCTACCGATTCTTCAAATTTGGCAAATTTGAGCTGAAACCGCCGGAATTGGTAAAGTGGTCTCTATTGTTATTCTCTTGGGAAAGGTTCCTATCGCATTAAAGCTGCTTAAGTTTAACAAGGATTTGGCGATCTTCTTTAACTAAACCTAATTTGTAATCGGTTTTCAGTTTACATGGCACGTTCATTTGTTTTCAACATGGTCACTTCATTTTTGGAACTGCATATTTTCAGCTGCTAGAATCCCTGAATTTTTTGTTTGCAAAAAATCTTCAACTCTGGAAATCGGCAATTTCCTCAGCCTTATTCATAATAGTTCACATTACATTTTCACTTTCCTCGCTCTTAATTTTTCTTGACTTCGAGCCGTAAGTAGGTACCCTAATTCGCATGAACCCATCCAACCAACCAAATGCAGATGCCTGATTTTATCAGGCAACAAAAAAATGTGCGGTATTACGAAATTGGCATTAGACTCAGTCAATAAAAGCACAAAATTGGAAAAAATAGCACGAATAACCAGCTTCCGGTCCGCAACGACTGTAATATGCACAAAACGAAATTAACTGTTCTATCATTGGTTCCGAAAGTGGACTAGAACGAATCTTTGATGCAACAATGTGAATACGATAGAACAAATTCAATGTTGACGATTTTAGTGAACATTCTCAGAAATCTATTGAATGGACTTCGGAATTGCCTGGGAAATCGATTTTCCTGTACGTGTTGTACTGATAAAAAATGTATCAGGGGCAATGAAATGAATGAAAACCCAGAGAACAGTTAAAAGATAATTAATGGCAAAAAAATTAATTAGAATGCTGAACTGGGATCTACCATTTGGTTCAAAGCGTTCATTCGGCGTGAAGCTTTGATGACCATTTGTGAGGATTCATAAATCATTATTTGGCTGTTGCAATACGAATTCGAACAGAAACTTTATGTGCAAGGCAGTACCTACCTGAAATATGTTCCCGTTTTAGACTGCTGTTAATTGAAGATAATCATATGCAAAGAGCGAAGAACGCGAAATCGTGCGCTTTAGTTTTGAAAAGATTTAGACAAACGTATGTTGCTTAAATTTAAGCCTGTAATGTTTCACCTCTTTAAGGCATACTTCCACACTTTTTGGAAATGTATACTGTCCATTGCAAAAAAGTTGCAATTATTCCCGATATAGATGTAGAGTTTGGCGCTCGGGACTTGAAGGTGACAATTCTTACTACCAAACGATAACTCTTATAGAGTTTAGATGCAACGCTTGAACAAAGGGGCGGATTAAAGCTTTACGAGGCCCGGGAATGAACTGAATATGGGGCTCACTTAAGGGCAGTAAAATGTGAATATTTAGAGTTCGCGGGGCCCTCTCAAGGTTGCTTGACCATTAATAAGCAATCAGAACCCTAACTCCATTCATTCATGGTACGCTATTTTCGAAAACTGACAAATTTTAGATCCTCAAGATCTGCTCTGTACATTCAACTTACAGCCAATAATTTAACTCCTAGCTCATTAATGGCATCGACAATAGCATCCCTTGGAACGGGCAGGTTGCTTCCAAAGCCTCCCTCATCAGGCTCGGGAGCTCCTCCATCATGAGGCCCCCCAAGTTCAGTCAAGTCAATGTGATAGTAATCGTATAAAATTGGATGCCAAGACGACTCGTCATGACCAGAAGAACTTTGCGAAAAAATCGTCAACACCACCAATCCGGTCAAGAGTAGCACTAAATGAGGTGTACGCATTGCGCGGATTCTGCCTTTGCACTGGTTGCTGCTCTGGTGCTTTGCGGATGGACAAAACAATGGGGCTCGATGCCATTTAATCGGCCCAAGTCTTAATTGCAGGATTGCGGTGTTTTACGAAGGCTGAAGAAGACACGATGGGAATCGATTTCCAAGTACTTCCACAGTCTTCCAGCGCAATGATTCGTACATGTTTTAACCACAACTTGCAATATACTTGCATTCTGCAAGTGCATTATCCAGCAGTTTTAATTGAGACATTCTTTAATGAATTGTCATTGAATGCTTTTTTAATATTCGTCCTTTCTCCAGTAGCTAGTTTAGATGGTCATTAAACTCTCCGAGGAAAGCTTTCAAAAAGTAGATTTTCTATTAAAAGATGAATTTACGGTCGCCGCCCATGATGTATCCCGCGGTTTTTCAAGAATATTAGTCTATAGCTTCAGCTTCATCCCAACCGCAAGTGCGAAGACCTATCGTTTCGTCCATAATTAACAGGTTTTTCGGTCTTTGCACTGTGTGGATTCATTAAGAAACTAGTTTAAAGACACGCTGTATAAGGTTCGTGTATTTAGGCGATACTCAACTATCTAGGTGTCTTCGAGACACAAAAGACCAGCAATTAAGCTCCCGGTTGATGATGGTTATCATTGGGAACATGGAGCATTTCTAGCATGTTAAAATGATTATTAATTGTTGGATGGATGTCAAAGACCATCATTACTTTGAAATTAAACCGCTGAATGCGGTTGAAAACAAAATTGTCAAGGCTTCAGTGTCGAAACATGTCGCCGTAATAATGGTTTTGTTTGAAATGTGCATGGATGCAGCAAATGTGTAATTTTAGTTTAAACACACATTTGTGGGATTTATTGAAGATTACATGTGATTTGTCTTCCTGATCAAGTCAGCGCATAAGTGCAGTTTTATAAAAAAAATGGTGATAAATGAAAACAGTTCAGAAAGACGAATGTTTATCGAAGGGGTGGTTTTCGGGGTTTTTAACGGTCGATGCTGCTTTCCTCTGTTACCTCTGAATAAAGCCTCGAAGAGGCACCCACTGTAAGTCCCTTGTAAATTTGACTATTGCGTACAAACCAGGGACGTATCTATGGCCATCCGCAGAAGCTTATTTTCTGTGCCCTGAAGCTGTTGCAGGTAGGGTTCCGCCGCATACCCCCACAGGAATGCGGGTTGTTTTTTGTTATATGTATTTGAAGCGAGAAGGCGTAGACCTTTTGCGGTGAGATATTTGGCTACCACCTATGAAGTGGCGGATGAAGTCCGCCACAGCTTACGTTTTGCAGCGCCCTCATCGGTAGTTGAATTGGCGAATTGCTGGTTGCCTACAATGACTGGGGTGAACGCCGTCAGACAATTGCGCATGTCTGGAATAAAATGGCGATCGAATTATCAGAAATTTTCTGCCATTTTTGAAATCCTTAAAATTCTCCCGTATAAATGGCGTAAACAGTGAATTTTCGATTGAACTGTAAATTGTATATAGTTTTTTGTACAGTTAGTGGTAATCTTTTGTGTTGTGACATCCATCATAGTGTAAAAATTGTGATCGATCATTGTGTTTGTGTACAGTGGGAAAACTTGATCCGAAGCCGACGCCGAGCCATTGAACATTGAATTGTTCGAATAATACGAATGGTCGATGCTCAGAATTTGACTCAGACTGCGAAAGGTAAATGTTCTTCTGAGCCACTCGATTAATTTCAGTTCATCGCCGACGGTTCCCGACTTTTCTTTGTGTTAAAATCATTGATTGTCATTCGCCATTAATTGTTTCTTGCCGGGATTCTGAAATGTCATCCTGTAAACAACGACCGATTAATCCAATTTCAACTTAATTTACCATCAGCAAACTGAACGGAATGTAATTTGCCTACTATGAACTACCTTAAGCAACCATAGAAAACACCTCATCTCAATGGAAGCTGCCGTAAGTTTGATGGGCAAATTTTGTTGTTTGCCTTGCTCAAATACATCCAAACATTTCTCAAATTATTGATTTTTATAGCAACTCCATAGTTACACCAATTTATGCGATCGTATTCCATCAAATACCTACTAGTGTTTACCTAGCAACAATTTCCTGTTGGAATATTTTGTAATATTTTGTTTATTGTAGCACATAACCTCATTTTTCATTATTTTTGATTAGTGTGGCTTTAGTTTATTTGAATTCTTTTGAACAAATCATACCTGAACCTTTCAAACACTCCACATTATGAATGCAGTAAAAGTTAGCCTTTCGTAATTATGTACAAAGAAGTTAGAGTTGGCTTTGTATGGAGCATGTTATTTAATAGATTTTTAAATTATTCAAGCCTAATTGTTACATGGTTTTGCCATTTTTCCATATTATTTCAGTCTGTACACAAGTAGATATGTATTTAATAATTTTTAGAGCGGATTCATTCATTCATATGTAGTGTTTACCCTTGTCAAATTCTGTGATTCAGATAAGAATCAATAAAGCATGTTAAGCGAATGTTCATTTAGTATATAATATAAGATAGAGAGCTTTACTGTCGGTTTTTCAGTAAATTTCTAGTTTATCAGACCCACGCGTTCGAAGTGAGCAATATACTCTCCTTATCCAATCCCTGTACTAACAACTTTCCTCAGTGGTATTTCTTGTGGAAATGCGGTTTTCCATCAGTTGACGTAATGAGAATCACTACTTTTCCATAAGCTAGCAAAGGACGCCACTGCCTTACACACCACACGAACATACACCTTGAAATAGCAAGAAAATGTTTAGCAAATCCTTGCGCTTCTATTTGTTAACGTCGCTCATTGATTGAGGTTATCTAGCATATTGATAGTTAAATCGCAGGTTATTTGTATCACTTACCAAAGGCGACTGTCTGGAGATTGTGTCTACTCGAAGGACCAAAGTGTATGCGAGTGACATAGTGTATGGTGGGTGAAGTTGGGACAGCTGCAAAAGCATAACTAAAATATTGCAAAGCTGTATTTGCCTAGCACTAGTTGGGACCGTTTAATAAAGATTGATCCTGAACTATTAGGCAGGGCAGTATGAACGTCCACTGATAGATAATTCAGAGCGAGTCGTAGAGTCCGAGAGTAAAGTTGAGGATAAACTGTCCGAGAGAGTACTTTGGGAGAATTAGACGGTACAGTTCCCAAAGGAGAGAACGTTAGAGGCTGTGGGGAAGTCCGAGAGAGTACTTGATGCGATTTGTAGCTACTGATGAGCACAGAGCGTCTCTTGTCGACACGTGCAAAGTGAGATCAGGACTGATCCTCAGAACTTGTTTTGACGGCTGTGTTGGTTCTCGCACCACTGGGCTTAAATTCGCAGTAGTTGTAAAAAGGGAACTAACACATAACTAAATTGGCTGTTGCAGCAGTGTGTTCCCTTTCTTAAAACTCAGTGTGAGCTGACCCAACACCACCTTTGACTATAAACATAGCGCCGCTTTATTTTTCAAGGCAAATGACTGGACGTAGGGTTGGCTGATACATTTCTGTGAACAACCTGAGACAATAACAATAACGAAAATAATTTCTTCCCTACGTTTTACAAGCACGAGCGGCTGGCATTTTCTGACGTGCTTGCTGCGACGAGCAAACTACCTCTAAAGAACTGAATGACACTTTGAAGTAAGAAAAATGAATCCCATTTCTTCGTCTAAAAGTCATCGAAGAAGGAGCAAGTTGCATTATCTTACCATTCCTCAGGAATTTATTTCAAAAAACACACACTTCGGAAAAAAATTGATTGCCGCAAAACGATACGAGCAAACGGTCAACTATGGGGTAATAAATTATTGTAAATTTAAGGCAGAGTTCAGACATGAAAAGATAATTTAGATCTGCTGTGTAACAAACATTAAAATTGAATGTCGGTAGTGCTGTTATGAGACACCTACAGGGCGAAAATCATTTAGCATATGCAGATTATAAATTCAAGAAAACACTGTACTTGTATTTCTTCTCTGTCTTAACATTTTAGATACAATCCCATTTTATATTACACAAAACCATTTTATACTAATGGGACTACAATGGTATACTGTGAAATTTGCTTTATAATTTATTTATTTCAAAATTTCCTGGGTTTCAGTCAATTTTATTGTTTATTATTTAAAATGTTACAAATACGTTTCGGTGTCTTTCTCCACCATCATCAGTTTTATTTTATATTTTATATTATTATATTTTATATTATTTATATTTTATATATGATATCTGACAAACATATTTTAAAATGGGTTTGTCTAACCATACCTGAAGTCCTAATCATGAAAGCGTTGGATCGTCCTCTGTATAGTTCAGACTGGTCATCTTGTGATTTTCATCTTTTCGGACCCCTGAAAGAAGGGATTGGAAGCAAGCTACTCAAGCAGTAGAAAAGTTTAGAGTAGCTGCGTGAACGTCCGATGTCGGGATTGAAAAGGTTCTAACTCACTGGGAAAAATAGTATGTTTTTGTAAATATTGTAAAATTAAGCAACAAAATAAAAATTAAATCAGTCTCGTTTATATTTCTAACTACTGACTTCAAACCAAGCAACTATTTGCATCAAGTTTGTTTTTAGACAAACCGTCCGGAATGCCCCATTTTCTAGATAAGATTTTCTTTTTGACGAATAGAAAAATGGCTCTTTGTCTGATGCAAATCCTGATAAATGGGCATGGTGCCTTGTGTTTAACCATTTGAATTCATCCATAATCTCATGTGTTCTTTTTCTTGAATGCTTGTTCAGAGCGCGATCCTTATTGAGATCGCAAAGAGTCTTGAATATTGTCTTTACAATTAGCTTAATATTAATTTACTTTTATTACAAAATAGGTAAATAGCAAATTTTATTAAAATGTAACAATTATTTTTGAAACATCAGATAAATTTAACTTTAATCGCCCTATATATCATAAACGAAGACTGATGATGATAAACACTTGAAGCAAACATTCCTCTCAAGATGCTGGTCGTACATCTGTAGAGTTTTTAAACGATGGCCGTGAAAACTTCAACCATTCCATAGTGTAGCATATATATCTCTTATGAAACACTCTGTATAATAGACCTACGTTATAGAGATGGGTAACTCAGTGAATTTTCAAGAGCCGGCGGAATGGATCGGTGCGCCAACCCAACGTACCGGCGCAGTTTATGTTGCAGTAAACTCATTTACTTATATATTACGCCGTACGCCAGACAATAAATGTGCTGTCGTATAGTCATTCGTCGTGGGCTTTGCTTTTACGCGGTGCAGCCGGCAGCGCGTACCATCTCTTTTTCGTTGGTTTCACTGAAGACACACGCGCCTGTTTCGTTGTTTTAATGAATGGAATAAGTGAAGTCGCAATACATTTTCTTCTTGTAAAGACTAGTCGTCTCATAAGCGTATTTTCGGAGAAAAGATCCGAATATTTGGATGATTTAACAGGTGTCGGAAATCGTTGAAATAACATAGAATAACATACATTCCTTGTAAAACTAAACCGCTAACTTCCGTTGCAAGACTAAACTGCAAAGTTTCGCATCATCCGGTTTATAATCATTGTCTAGTCAATGGGAAGATTAAATATGTGACACTAAATTGGCTAGCGCGTGCGGCATTATGCAGATTGTTTGAAATACCGTAGTCAATTGGCAGATTGAAAAGAAAATAAAACGTCGGACTCTCTGTGGCTTCGAAATTCCACAATCGTACGGACGACATTATAATTACATAACACGTAGTATAATCTCTGCTGACAATGCCAGGAATCATATGGTGACTTCCAGACCTTCACGAGCTTGCAATCCGAAGTCTGCCATCATGAATGAGGTTAATTGTTGCAACCAGGGTTGGTGCTGCCACCTGTGAGTTTGTGGATGAAGTCCGCCACAAGCGTAATAAAAGGTTCGGCGCAGTCTTACGGGATGAGTTGTAACTCATCAACAACTCAAAAGCGCAACTCAATTCAGTGTTACCGATGCTTACTACTTTAGTTAATTGTCTTAAAAAAAGTGCTTTTTGAATATTTACATGCGTTACCGATTAATGACTACTCAGGTACTACTTGCATTCTAAGGTTTGTCATTCATTCAGGATGTTTATAAAAAATAACAAGTTTCGAAAACGCCTCGTTTTCAAGATGTAGGCTGTATAGTAGGTAAATGTTCTATAAATTGGTACTGCTTCGCTTCTCATCAAAATTCTTTGCTTGTTTAGTTTATTATTATCTTTTGCAGTCTCTTTTATCGTTAAATTAAGCGGGATATAGGTATGGTTTACAATTGATCTCGAATGCATAGTAAAATATAGTAGGTGTAAAATAATCACACTCGACTTTTGCCGCTTCATTTTTGCAACACCTGCTTAAATCGGTGTTTAGATAGTAATAGAAATGGTGTATCATTAGTGGAAAATATGTATCGCATAATTGGCAAATTACATTCAAAAAGTGGACTTTGATTCTGATATTTCAGAATCTGTTCAAAGGGTAATAAGAACCGACAAACGGTTGTTTGGTTTTCATCAAAAGCAGCGAGTGAATCAAAAACTCCCTTTTTCCAGAAAGAGACAAATGAAGTGGCTTGGTAACAACGGAGGTGTGTCAGAAGTAGATGGCATTATGAAGTCAAACATGGATAATGCCAGTAATGTGATCGGGGGTCCGCAGCGCACGCAAGACGATGCTGCAGTTGGTTACGTGTATCAGCGGCCGCCCGATCCAGAATTTCCGTCTTTCGGACCCAAACAGCTGCGTTGGGCCCATGGGGATGATACTATCATTGAAGTAACTAAAGCCTAATATCGATTGTTTTTCATCAAGCTTACGTTGAGTGCCGTTTTCAGAATCACGACAAGTGGAAGTATCCATCTATAAGCCAGGGAACAACAGCTTCCGGTTCACCTTCAATGCAAGGTCCCAAAATACCCACACCTCCAACGGGAATACCCACTGGAGCACATTACGGCGCAGCTTTACCTTCGTCCCTATACGACTTGAGCCCGCATAGGTAAACATGGGCGAATAGTCTTTAGGCGAGTGACTAACATTGATGCTTCGTGTTTCAGCAAGCCTCATATGGCGCAGCTGGGCGGCGAGCAGCTAATTTACATGCCGGGCGGGCATCAATTGGCCGCCCATGGGCATGGTGGCCTGTCTTTACACCACCATTATTTGCAACAGCAAACTCAACTAGCAGTTCAGGCAGCTCAGCAACAAAACCTCAGACAAGTTCAGCAACAGGTAAGCGCATTGTTTTATTCAATTTGGAATTAGTGCGATTTTATGCATCCAGGCAGATATTTCTTGATTGACAAACATTCTATTTGTGGTTGATCATTAAAGTGTACTCTTCAAAACTTAAAATGTATGTCCTCACCTCTTTTACCTTCCCGGAGGCTCCACACAGGTTCAATCATTGCCGGTGTTTTGCTTATTACAAGCAAGTTGATTCTTCTGAGAAAGTGGAAGTGGTCGCAATGGAAAAGTAATTAAATGTTTAGCGCAGGTTTTCCATTTTGAAGGAACTCTGTAACAAGTCAAAGTTGAAGAAGAGCTTTCTTTCAAGTTTGCACTTCCGAACCAGCAAAGAAAAAATTTAATCATTTTTTGAGTAACAGTTAAATATTTAACTTTCTTAGTGGGATGTTGGTGCTTATAAGATCTCATTTGCAAAGTCGTTCTGTTCGCGAGTTGATTTGATTAATTTGCATGTGGGAGATAATCAAAATGAGTTCCATGAACGCTTTGGCAGCGTTCCAATCCTGAATAAAAATGTCTCCTTAACATTTTCCAACGCCTGAGACGACGCCAACCATAACCTAACCTTTACCAATGGAATAAAATCTAAAGGTGTAAGTTCAGGATGTCGTGCTGGACATATCATGATTTTTACTTTTCGATTCACTGATTGGGAAATGTTCACTGAATATATTCGTTTTTATGATAAGATGCTCCATCTTGCTTCATCAGGAAGCAAGTTTCTTCAAGTGTTGACTATCAGCATGTACGTGAAAAGTAAATGTTGTCGAATGATTGACGAGAAGGATTTATAGTTTTCGCTCAAAATGTGATGCATCGAGAATTGAGAAGTGTTTTACTGTGAGCTGCATAGTTTGATAATTAATGGCTGGACTATGAATTATGACATATTTTTGTCAAAAAGGGGCCCCTGTGCCATTAAAAAATATTTTTTGTATATCATCTCTTGCAACAATATTTTGGACTACCTTTCAGCCGACATTCTGATTAATCAGTTTGCTTTATAGAAAATTTATATCTGATATTTCAAGCTGATTACGATTCAACTTACTAATTTAATAAAGTTTTCCTTTACTTTATTGTAATGACTGCATCAAGCAAAATGAATGAGCAAAGTACCTGTTCCAGTTCCGCATAACAAATGGGCAGGATAATCTATAAACCAAATAAGCACCTGAACCGTTCATATGAATTAAAGTTTGTCCGGTTTTTTGCTTTGCAAAGTTTTGCATGTTAGATGGCGAAAAATCGATTGCAAGTGACCGCTTTCTTATTATTATTCTTGAACCAAAAATTGACCTCGTCGCTTCCTAAAGAAATCACACCATATACAATTTCACCACTTGGGGTTTCAATAAACATCAGCAACCCAATCCATACATTCAATTCGTGCTGCTTGTCATCCGCGTTTGAGTTATCGTGATTGTGTTGAAACGCGAATTAAATAATGGTGTACACTGTGACCAGAAGACATGATTTGTTTTGCTAATTACGTCGCAACGCCAGTTGCTGTCATTAATTAGGGGCATTAAATTAATTGCATCCGATACAAATACGATGAGCGAGCAAAAATATCAATTAGTCATTTCGTTTGCGATAATCCAAGGTAAAATTCGATCGTTTGTTTCCATGGAATTTGTTTGATACTTAACACTCTCTATTTGCATCTAGGAGAGACATATAGATCAAGCACTTATTAAAGATTCATTATTTCAATCACATGACTGGTGAGCCAATTGCATTGTGGATGCACAACTTGATTGCGGCTTAATTTCTCGGTAAAGGTTGTTATTGGTAAAACGCCCGCTTCGAAGACAGTACTCTCACTCCCGAGGTTTTAGATTATTCTTTCCCCAGATCTTTCTTTTTCGAATGCACCAGTGCCTGCCCCTGCTGTTGTTTTTGTGCCTTCCGTGTCTTCATTCTGTCAGCTGTTATTCATAGAGGTTCAAGTGACTTCTGATCAACTGTCCTACAGTTCAGTTTGCTGAAGATCGACGCTGTCATCCGATTGAATTGAAAACAAAGGCACGGTACATAGACAAGCCGAAAACAATTTGAAAAATGCTTCGAATCTTTCCCCCCATCTTACCCCGCAAAACATTTTCTTCGAATCTAATTGAAAGGTATTTACTTGTGAGTACCTGAAATCATCATTTGCGTACTTCGACCAGGGACAGATTATCGATACTATTCTCTAAATGATTGAAGTAACGTTCCAATGGCAAACATAATGTACTTAATTCAGCAGTTGTCGTTGCTCTTATATAACTAACAACCACCATTCTATCGACTGCACCAGGAGATTTATGCAACAAGTAAATAAAGCATTAAGTCACTCGTAAGTTTCAACAACGAAGTCCATAAGTGCTGCAATTGTTAACATTATCGGAGATAATGCGTGGAGCGTTCACATGTAGGAACTCCTCCGTCGGGCCGTTCATTGGGTCCAAACAGGAGCGACAGTGTTTGGCTCCATGTCAGATGCTGCGCCCTGCAGCCGATCACATATATTGGTTGAAGTAGCGAATGAGGGCTAAGGCTTTTACATATGTTGGACGCAAAGTTAAGGTGTAAAGCATTGAAAGGAAAAGTGATCAATCCAACTTAGTTCGTTCGGCAACGCAGCCGTTGCGCGCGACTTTGCCGCCTCCGCCTCTTTTGATGCCGGTTTGTGTCGCGGTTAGTTTGCGCTCGAACATCGCTGTAAACGCGCGTTTCTTATTTCACGCCGCATTGTATTTGTTTTCGCCGCGACCAGTCCATCCTCTACCCTATTGGCATTTTAGTGAGTCATTGTTCTTGTTTCTGGTTGGAGTGGATCCAAGTGGATAACGTCAGTGTTGTTTTGTTTTTGACTGTGGTGGTAGCAAATGTGTTGTTTACCCTTTGGGGGAACCTAATCAGCCGGCACTAAGTGCCTGGACTTATCGACTGGATACGGCGAAGTATGATCGACATGGGCCCAGATATGGTCAATGACTATGTAAGGTGGTTGAGCTAATTAATAATAACAATGTTTGAAGACTCGATGTGTGTATTTTTACCTCACGACCGTCCAATCGCCATTTTCTAGCGCTGTTTAATGTTTGGGGCAGGTCAAGAATATTCCAATCCCACATCTGTTTACTACGCACCGAACCGACAGTCATTTATGCTGATAACACGGTTTCGGAGTGTCGACATTGGTCTTGAATTTTATCAGCTTCACGTGGAGATAGATCACATTAAAGTCCACTTCTACATGTGACATCAAAGTTATGGTGCAGCTAAAGAAACATGTATTCTGGCCGGGAGTGTTCCACGACCTGCCAAACCCAAGAACCAGTCGCAATAAAGAAGCACCCAACTATCCTATGGTGGTGACGATTTTTGCTTTCACGATTGCTTACCAACGGTGTGGTTGGCCGGTTCTCTTATGTCAGTTCCACTTGGGTAATAGAAGTGATCTACGGTGACGACATGATCAGTTGCTTTTAGTCAACTGTGGCACCTGCTTTTGCGTTACTGAGCCAAGATCGATCCTGGGAAGTATCACTGGTTTTTCAGTGATCAAGTTATTAACATAATTGGGTCCAATGTGACCAAGAGAATTAATGTCATGATCAAACGGTTGAAGGATCAAGTCAGTAGTAAACTACATCTAGATACTGCAAAACTTACATTCGAAAAATATCCGTGAATATTTATTCACGGATGATCTGAAAAATTCCATAATTTTTATGCAGGGTGATTGAATGATGGAGGACTGGGGCTATTAAATAAGCAAAAAAAAATCATTTTACTATGTAGAACTATAAATTCGTCGCTCCAACCAGAGAATAATTGAATGTTTTAAAGTGTAGTTTATCTACTGCACAATTTTATTCATCGTTTTACATCAGTTTTCATTGTTTCTGCAATCTTTCTTCTGATGCCTAGTGCTTGTTTCTATTAAACTACTGTCTTCTGAATTACTTTTGATTTTTCAGAAGATCAATTTGCTTGTAATGAACAACTCACAGTGGCTTTCGCATGTTTTTCTAAGGATGGTAAACTTTATGCTTGTCAGACATTGTTATACATTTTGAAGAGAATTTCTGATCTAACCTACACATGACTAATGAAGTCCTTACCTGAATTGTTTTATAATAAATTTACAGAACTAAACCGATGTGTTTGAAAAACTATTGTGTAAAGTTTGTATTTCTTCTCAAATTTTCATAATTCACTCAATGAAGTGAGAGCAGGCTCTTTACCCCTTTATACTCAAATTCCACTAAACCTTTGAAATCTTTCATGTCAATTCACTTCTTTGGCAGGTTTTCAGTTTTCATTCTTCAAACCTGCAGTATTAGGAGATAGGAGATACTCTTTCCGTGAAACTATCGAGAGGTCGTAATCGGCATTTGCTGAATGAAGAAGACTTTGTCTTTAGAGAAAAATGTATCCACGCCATCCAGTATGGGTACCGCTATTTTTACCACACATTTGTGAAACCCATTCTCTCCATGTTGGAGACTCTTCGTTTTCTTTACGCTTTTTCTTTCAGGGTTTAATTCGTTTTAATTATACCAGACCGAATGTTCACGGTTTGTTTCTATAAATAGTGGATGCGGTGCCACACGACATCGGCTATACTGCGTTCCATATTGTCGGAGAGTAGGAACATCTGGATCCTATAATGGGAGCATATCTTGGGGTTGTTGACCAAAAATAACATCTAACAGTGATGCATTGTGCGCTGCACAAAATGTTTATGATATTCGTACGGATTTAGAGGAAAGTTATTGTTTTGGAGACTGCCGGTTTTCGTTGCTTGGATGTTTGAGTTCAGAAGCTTGATTGAAATTTGTAGTAGTTTGGTTTTCTTATGCTGTTAGTTCTTCTGTTCCATTATTTCACGAATTTTCTATTTTACGATTACGTTTTCTTAAAGCTATCCTAACATATTCAACCACTGTCTGTTTCTTAAACTATCTGCTATGATTTGCCTAAAAACGCTCATTTAATAACATTTGCAATGGACTTCTAAATGCAAGCTATGGATTTACAATTTTTAATTTGAAACTCTATAAAATAAGTTGATACTTCTAAAGTAAATATAACGCGAAAACTTACTACAAACCATCTCAAATTAAAAGCGACATCAGTCACACGCGTTATTAAATCCTTGAATATGGACACTAAAACCCACTCACTGCTAGTGAGATGCCAAGTTATAAAGAATACTTCCTAAAATAATTGAAATTTGCTAAAAACGCAAACTTTGACTTGCTTTTAAAAAATAAATTTCAACTCGAATAGTTGTAACCTTTTTCAGTTGAGTTTAAAATAATTCTCTGAAGCCACCCTTAGTTAGGTGACATCTAATATTGGCTTAACACGTGGCAATTTTAGAGTTTGTGAAGGTTGTATTTTGACGTTCATTAGCAAAACCCTCGTTAACGGGTCCCAAATTTACATGAATCAAAAGCTACGCAACAAAATACCATTCTGGCGCAATTTCCGCACAGTTAATCTTTCGCCATCATTTTCCGAAGCTGTGAAGATCGTTTGTCAATGTCGGGCGCATGACAGCAGCTCGGAATGGACAAAAAGCAGGATTATCATGTCGCCATGAATGGGATATTAAACGCATTATAATATAGTAATTAATTAATTTTAAAGGTGGGGATTTCGTTTTTGCCACCAAAGGGAAAACGCGAAAAAAACCTGTTTGAGTTGATTGGCAGAAAAATTGCCCCCTTAATAACCAACCACAATGTGACCAGTGTTTAAAGAGCTCTTGATATGGTGTGATACGACATTGATATATGTTTGTCAATTTAGTAACACTGAAAGTCTCGCGTAGTTTGAATTTTCGGAAATGTTCTGTCTGTTATCTGTTTCAATTATCTGCTGTATTAAGTAAAGTGTAATACACTTTATTTGTGCAACTGTGCTAATGTTTTAAACTGGGAATTATGGCATTTCGAAAATTCTTCACCCTAAAATAATAAAACGAATATTTTAAAGCAATACGCTCCTATTGTCCCAATTTTTAAAATGTCAGGTACAAAATCGGTGGTCTTTGAATTTAAAATTTCCGCCAAACTATCACTTAAAATTAAATAATATTTGTTTTTATTGCGGATGTTTTATTAAGCTTTTCCATCCAGGCAACATAAAATTGTTCTGTTAAGTCTGAACGGCCAGCCTGAATGTGACGACGTTTGACGGTATTATTATATAATACCGTCAAATACGTATATCATATTATATATATACAAAATACGTATATTATATTTACGGTTATATATTTATCAGTTTTTTTGTCTTGCTGCACTGATGGACATTTTGTTTCAAATTAATCAAAACGAAATAAAAAAATCTATGAATAGCTTATCAGATTTTTATTAAATTAAACTGAATTTCTCGTTTTAACCGTTTCCATATCGTGTATTGCTCGAATAACTTAGGAACAGATACGTTGTTTCAACTGATCTCAAACATGCTCAATCAGGTTCCGGCCATACTAAACGTTGATTGTGAATCGAGCGAATTTATCTATATTTGTTTTCCAAATGTTTATATTTGGGTTTTTATCTATTTTTGATAATTTAAATGTGTTATTTATACACAGCAATAATTAATAAAAAGTATGGTTTGTAATAATTCACTTAAATCGGTTTACACAAATTTTAAATTGCACATTTTCGTATAGTGTGGTTACGTTTTAGTGTTCCAAAAATTACATATTAATAATAGTCATTTAGTTTCTTGGCTCGCAAAAGTGCGGTTTGAATAGCTTGTCCTTCAAAATTTCATAATATTAATTTAAATTCTGGACAGTTCAAGGTACTTTATTACCTCAATACATAAATACGTTGGGAATTATCGCAATGTAAACTTGTGCAACATTGCGTCCTAGTGAATTGGTTCATGTATAATCGGGGATTTTCGTCAATCCAAACGAGCTACATTTATTTTTATCAGGTGAAAATCGACAGTCAAAGATTCTTTAGCCACATTTGAAAGCCATTCCATTTGCCGCGTTTCTCTTCCAGAATAAATCCGATTATTGTCTGTTTTTGGTAAGCAGATCCCTTAAGAGAAACAGGAAGCGTTCCCATATTGCTCTACGTGTTTCCCTGCCTTAAAACCTTTTTCCATGTAGGTGCTTGTTAGCTTTTGTGAATGTTTGTTTTTCTCCAGCCCGTTATTTTACTCGGGAAAACAATACCCAGCAGTTGCAACGCAGCCTCTCGCAAATGCGCTGGAAAATATTCCCTCTAGTCGACAGTATTTTCAGGATTTTCCGGATCTAGAATGTCTTCATTTTTGCGGCCAACGGTTATAATTGAAATTCTCTGGGCTGTTAATTGGAAAACTTAACGAGGTTTTATTGATTTTTTAACAGGAACAACAAGCCGCTTGGTTTTTTTTGCACCAGAAAAATCGTTTCGACGAAATCGTAAACATGTTGGGGTAACATAAATGTTTGGGAGTATGTCGGGATCGTAAAAGTTTAGTAGTAAAGAGCTCCTAGACTATGTCGTATCCAAGCCGGGGTTATTTCTAGTTTGTTGCCCCATGTGCATGAATATATCCGAAAAATAAAGAGAATAATTTAACATGAAGTTCAACAGTCGTTTTGTTTACTGTTTTTATTTATCTGCTTGGATAGCTAGCTGGCTTCTATTGTAGACTCATTCAGAGTTTTTTTTTAAATATGCAACTGAATATTCCAGTTTTTTAAGGCAACAGGGCAAATTTCTTAGAAGAAACGAATATCCTACTTCCGACCTAATATTTGTATACTTCCAGCTTTCACGCTTTTCGAATTTACCTAGCACATGCGAACAGCTGTTTTAAGTTGTTTTGGTAAACCATTATCCATGGCCGTAAGTTAAATATTAATAAATCGTCATCTATTATCAATGAAATAGTATTTGGTTAAGTGAGTCACGGATATTACGGCTGTTGATTGAGTATGCGACGCTTATCAGGTCGTGTATCTTATAAATAAAAATAAATAAAGAAAACGTTTATGAACTTTCCATAATTTTTTTAATGCAAAATAAGAATGTTAGAGAACATTTTGACGGCCGTTGTTTATCGCGTGTTAAGAGGATCCTTAAAATTTACTTGCTTTCCTTTCCTTTAAAAGCTCTCTATGAAGTAGATAATATTTCGAAAATCGTTCGAATTACATTTCTATTTCGATTGCGATTCAAATACGAGAA
The DNA here is from genome assembly GCA_024550625.1 of Dendroctonus valens. Taxonomy (NCBI): domain Eukaryota; kingdom Metazoa; phylum Arthropoda; class Insecta; order Coleoptera; family Curculionidae; genus Dendroctonus; species Dendroctonus valens. Next base: position 271,815 of record JAJTJO010000398.1, read on the forward strand.
GCAAACATCTCGATTATTGCCTGGAAATAACTCGATAATTCCCGTCAGTAAGCAAAACAAAAAATGTTCTCTGATCCTAATGAGCTCTACAGCGACCCTGCGAGAGGAATGATGCGATTTTCCAAGCAATCGTTGATGGTTCTAAAGCATCTATTGTGAGCCCCTATAGAAAATATACTCTTTTAGGTACGAGCAATAAGGCTCAGGTACGATTACGGAATAAACCTGAGAGTAGGTGCATTGTTGATATTACATGATCAATCTCATGACCCTTAATAGTTTACAAATGCTTTCAATGTTCGAATTTCTCTTTCGATTGCCACGGCCTCGATGGAAAACCACGACCATCCAACAGATTGGCGGCGGTCGTCGCCGGCATCGTCATGTGGGAACCTTGAACGAACCATCGACGCCGGGTTCACTAAACCAGCAGAACCAGCGGCGGCCGATTCATGGTCAACTGCTTTGGATGGCCGGTTCACAGGCCTTACCTGACCATCACTGTTTTTGTTTTGGCCAATCCTTCTCCCTCTGGCACTGTTCTTTGCTAGCCATCCACCTTGCAAAATGACGCGGCTTTCCACCGGATGGTGTAGCAGTGGTGTTGGAAGTAAATACCGAAAAGGAACCAAACTGGGCAAAAATTAATCTTCAATAATTCGAATCAGATTGAAGATCAAAGGAAAAATTGAGTGCTTGTTGTGCGTTTTCGACAGATTAATGGTGACATGCTTAACTTGCCTAGAATGGTTGGTTTTCCAGAAATTTAGTTTTGACCAGATAATGGGCGTTTTCTCGACATGTGTCGCGGGATTAAAACATTCCTGGAAAACTCTTAACGATCTTGGAAATGTAGAATTGTGATCGAACATAGCCAGACGTTTCTATTATGTGAAAACTTAATTGGATTACTTGTGGTTAGCCTGGTCGTCTGAAAAATAATTTTTGAACGCAGGGTTTTTTTAACTTCCCAGAAGGCTCTTGAAAGAACCTGGAAACCTAAGATTGCGTAGGACATAGCAAACTTATGATCGTTACAGAGACACTGTCCCCTTCCGCACTTTCTTCCAAATGGCAGGCTGTAGTGTGTTATATCGCCTGCATAGGCATTTTCAACGTCCTTTCCATTAAAAACTAGTGTTGCAATATTAGTAGTCTCGAACACTCGCGTTTTTTGTTCTGGGATAATCCATCCGTTCTTTACGATGACTTGAACGCCAAAAAGCTGGCGGAAAATCATGAACGATTTAACATATTTATTAAAAGGCTCCCACAGGCATATAACTAAAAATTTTAAAATTGACAAAGTATTAAAGTTGTAAGTTTAAATATTTGTTAATGCATATTCCTGGTGAAATCCACATTTTTTTCTTTTTGATATCTAAGCTAAATCGGTTTAGCTTGAATTAATGATCGTTTTGCTGCACTCGAGCAGTTTTTTTATTCTGCGGAAAATTGTCCCGAATATGGAAGCAGTTGCCTGCTGGCACGGTGCCACGTTCCTAAATGACAAATTGCGCCTGTCCCAGCAATATCACCGCAAGCTCCCTCATCATCTACCAGAAATCAAGAATTTTAACCATTTTTAAGAAAGCTTCAGAAATTGAATAGAATGAACGTCTGCAACAAAACAGACAGATCTTCATGACAATCCACTATTTATTTTTTATTTTTTTTATATCAACAATCTTCGACAACTTTTTAAATGCTTAACAGTGTTGCTCATATTGCTTTTATTTGGTTTCAGGTTAGTCATACGGTTCCGAGGTCGTACGATGCTGCAAATATGGTAAGTAATTCTATTTTCTTCTGCATGTTACAGTATTTCAGTCTTATGTAATAAGTAGTGGGGTCTTTATAGTGGGGGGTAATTTTATTACCAGAATTTTTAAACTTTTTTTAGATTTGGCACTGTACTATATCTTGTTTGTCATTTTTGTGATAATTTAAAGTTTGATTTTCCGTTGGGAAATTTGCTGTTTCGTATCGCTGAATCGCTTGGGACAGTTCTGAGAACATTTTATTGTATATTTCTTTCTAAAACCCTTGACCCGTTTGGAAAATAAGTTGAAACTGTATATTTCAACAAAAGTCAATAAATAAGGTTCTCTTAACTCTCTACCTTCTAACGAAGGTTTTAAGTGTGTAAAGTTTATAGCATGAAAAGGTATAATTCCAATAGACCATATCGACGGTCAATTGGTCGAGTTATTACGCACATTATTTTCTCTTGGTCGGTTCATTTGGCAGTGATCCAGATCGTACATTAAGCCACTTCCGTATTTTGTGCACTTCTTTATCAATGTGCCAAGCGGTGTATCCAATCGGTGTTTTTTCCTGGATGGAGGTCAAGCGTATAATAAAACGGAATGAAAGGTTAAAAGATAAGACGAGGCTTAACGGGGTGCACTGGCCTCAATTACTGGGTCACGTTTTTCCAGGGTTTGCTGCTTTATCTCCGTATAGGTTAGGCGGATCTGCTCCCTCAACTTTTCCTATAATTTTACCTCGTCCAGGCGCACATTCCCGCTAAAAATGCCAGCTGTATTTACGAACTCCTCCGGCACAACTTATTTTCCACTTGGGTTGTTCTTGTTTCTCCGAATTTATGACCTCAGTTTCCAACAAAAAGACATGTTGAAAGGGAGAACATGTTTCTTGTATTATGTGTATTTTTGAAATAACAGGATTTTTTTTGTTTGGTCTGTTTTTGTTAATTGGATATATTGACTTCGTCGTTGGACCGTGGTCGTCCATGTATGGACCACTGCGCGTCGTCGGGAGGGCGTCGTCTTTTCCATCCAGTTTCATCGGTGTCTGTTTTCGCGCTGAAATCGATTTTCCGCACGCGTCGAGGTGCTTAACCTCGCTTACCGATACAATGACATGCCTCAAACAGATTCCTCCGCTGGTAAGGCGGCTGGACATTGCACACGTAAGAAACTTATTTGCAACTAAACCGTTTCCCCTTGCTCTGAGCTTATTTCGAACTTTACATTCCATGTGGTTATAGTACTGTGTCATCTGCACAAATCGTAGGTGAAAGGATTTGAATTGAAAGCTCTAGGGTTGTAGTTGCGTGGTTCTAATGTTGATCTATAGTGTACAGAAATGATTTTTTAGGAAAATATTCATACATACAGAGTGAGCGACACTCGATGTCTCAACTCTGTTGTAAGAAAAGTAACATTACTTGAAAAATGCTGCACAGAGGTTCTTAAATGGGTTTCCGTAGAGTTTAAGCCATTTCATTCGTTTCCATATTTGAAAATTTCCTTCATTTGGGCCCAGTACTTTCTGATACATCCATACAGAAATCTTTAGAATTCCAAAAGTGCAATTTTATTTTCTCCAGTGAAGATAATAAATTACAAAGATATAAAACATGTGTGTTTCCTTTCATTGTGGAAACATTGATAGATTCTCATGGAATACCGTGAATAACCGCGCCGTGGTATCGAATTTTCCAGACGTATTCCTTAGAGGAATAATGACTGATTTTAATATCGATATAGTATCTACTTAAAAGTGACATTTTTTTAGTCTTCAACACTTCAAAAAAATTAGGAAAACGGGATTAATTTCACAAAATTTTTAAGTCAATTTGGTCGTGAACTCTGGATCGGGTTTGCATCTCTTCTTTACCAAATTGTTGCTTAGTTCTTCAAGAAGGCATCTGAATTATTATCGTTCCTGATCGATGGGCCTGGCCTATATATCGCTTACAGGGCCGGAGATAATATTTAAATCAATCAAGTGAATTTTATATTTTGACAACATTTCAAGACATAAGTCGGAGACACGCAGATGGAAAACAGATACAGTGTTGGCGAGATAATTGAATTGAAATTATTACTAAATCAAAGGAAATATATTTTTCAGATATATTAAAAGCTCCAACTTTTAAACAAATTTTTGTCAATCACAACCGATAGAACATCTTAATCTTAGCAGTTTTGAAGCTACCAAAAGTTAACTGACTTTCTCGCTTTTCCTCTCGGGATATATTTTACTCTTTAGAGAACGTTTGTAGTTTGGGTGACACCTGGATCTTTTGGTTTGTATGGAGCAGAGAGTAACCTACTTAGTTGAGTCCTTCCAGGTTTGCTGCTGCATGTATGGTGTTCTGTTTGCGGAGATACATTTGACAATTATCGTTTTTTAACAATTCAATCTAGCTTCTGGTATTGTATTGGAGTGAGTGAAATATTTGATATCGAAACTGTTACAATCCTAATCTGGCCAGTAAAAATTGAGTATATACAGAATATATATATTGAATTGCAATGACATAGTCATAGAATATTGCAGTTAAAATAAAACGACCTAATTTCGGGTCATGGTTTATATATAAAACTTGTATATGCGTCCTCATACTTCGAATCTCATTCAATGGAGTCATCATTTGCCCAGCAACTAGCTGTTGAATTAACGTTTTTTTTTTCGAAATTTAATAATGTGACCATTACGAGCAATCTGGAACGCAAACAGCATCTTTCGCTCGCAACGACGTACTTTTATGAAAAATCGCTTAATTTATTCCTACTCTGTTGTCGCTTTCGGTCGGTTTTCGCTTTTTTGCCAAACGGTCGCAAGTCGACTGCGGACGAAATTGCTGACGTGTTAATATCCACCACGTTACATCCATAAGATTGCCACCTGTCTTATTTTACTTACTCTATGTCCCAGATCTTGAATTTTCGATTTAGACCACATGATTTTATAAACGCTTCGGTGTATTGAACTCCAAAGCGAGTTGGACTTTTGTCGCTGTAATTCACCTAGCCAAAAAGACCTCCTAGCCGGAGTGTGCGGCTGCTGCAGGATGAATACCCGCAGAATCTGCCGCAACAGCAACTTTGGCAGGAAAGAAAGGACCGTGGGCGTTTTAGACTGCGTCGCACGGGTTGATTACCCCTATAATGGGGTGCTTTTTGGTCTAGACCTATTTAAATAAATTGTTTTCACTAGAGCGACGAAATATTTGTAATTGAGCATATCGTCGGGCTTTTCCGTTTGTATACGGTTGATTTGGTTTTCTTCTGTGCAAGTTTATTTGCAAGGGCTAGTTTATTTGCAAAGGCAAGCGAAGAATTAGGCAAAAGCGGACTTGAACTCAGGGCATTATTGATATTTTTAGAAAAAAAAATTCTATCAAACAAGTATTTCCATTAGAGAAAGGTACCATCATCAACCATGAGTCCTGATTCGATTGAAATCATTTAAAAAATAATAACCATTCGACTTTTGAAATTTGGATTCAAATACTCGACAATCGCTCTCTCTCTCTTAACATTACAGGAGCAGGAGCAGATTGAAGACATGGGTTTGTTTAAATTGTTCAAAGATTTCTGCTTGTCTAGAAGAAGGAGCAATTTCAAGTTGTGTGTAAGTAATTTTTATTCCTTTAGAAAGAGGCTGTCGACCAAACCGGTGTTTCTGCCTTTGAATGTATCTATTATGTATTAAGGTTAAAAGCTAATCTGGGCTTATTCTGCCCTTTGTTTGATTTTGTCATGGGCGATCGTGCAGTGTCGTCTGCACATCTTTGTTTTCAAGGTCGTGATTTCTTCTTTCTCTCATGTTTGTGAAGTCGTAGTTTTTTTTATTTGCACACTTTTGCATGTTAATTTTGTTTCGATTGAGAAAATCCCGTACCGACGAGGATGCTACAGATATAGATAAAAAAGATGCGAAGAAACTGGCGAGGACCATTCAGAACTTATAACAGCGTAAAATTAAAATTAAATTTTAGTGATATAATTAATTTATCAAGCTACTTTAACCAATCTATATGAATCGTTTAATAAATAATTTGTCAGTGAGCGATTTGAATAAGCCATCGTCGGTGCCATCCGCCCACTTTTTGCATTAGGCGTCGGTGATTGATACGACCTCGTCGCGACGGTGACAATTGACTACGCGATGCTTCGTTGTTTTTCTGCAACATGCCCGACCTTCACCATACGATTTAGTACTATGAATTTGTTATAATTGGATGTATTTTTGTTGAGACCTAGCGACGTTTGATTGGGCTTGATGGAGATGCTAGAAATTCAAAAGTCGTGTCCTGGCCAGCGACATATTTTACGTACTTTATGTACGACTTTTACAGTTATCACAACATGTTTTGTTGTTTGTTTCGCTTTTGAAAGAATTTCGTTGTACATGGGGACTCTAGTCCCCAGCTGTTAGGTGGTATGTGCAATTCAATAGGATCCGAAATGCTCATTACATCACAGTTCATTTACAGTGATAGTTTTCATCTTTAATTGCCAAAAGGACTGGGAGCTTGAGATAAGTTTCCATGAATAGAAATTCGAATTTTCCTGCTTTTCGAATCATGTTTGTGTGAAACGTTTGAAGCTGATAATAGCAAGATATGACCTGATTTCTCAAATAAATTACACAAAATGACGTAATCTCTAGAGTCTCACTCATCCAAGCGAAGGATTTTTTAATAAAAAAATTTCCGATCCCGATCTCTGCCAATGTGTGCATGTTTGTGGAAATCATTGGCGCTGCTGAATTATGGATTTTGATGGGAAACATCGACGAAAAGGAAAAATGCCGCCATTCCATCTCGGAAATTACCGAGTAACCGAATGGCAAATTTTTCGCTTTAGCTGATTTTTCTAATCTATTGTTATAAGGGTTTACATTTTTTAAATTTAGCCAAAATACACAAAACTGAAATCGTTTGACGCAACTTGTTGAAAAGAATCGAGTCGAAATTGGGATTCAAATATGAAAATTAAAATATACAATTTGCTGACGCACGAATTTCCAAGGATAAGAGTGCATTAAACAACAGCAATGACGCTGTGAAGGTTAGAGTTGATCGTATCTTTGTGGGTCGATGCAAAAAGGAGGGCATGGCTTTAAAGCACGTCTGCCTTTGAAATAACCGTATTATATGCCAAGCAATCAAAAAAAAATTCTCGAAGCATTCATATATTCAAAGTTATATTACAGCAGATTTTCTTTCACCAGAGTAAAATTTTCGACTATCTGAATGAAGTCAAGATAAAGAGCCCAAACGTATTGATTTGAACTAAATGAGTTATTAAATGAGTGATTAAAAATGCATTACAGACCCTAATGGTGAGTGAAGTACGCCTCTGGTTTGACAAATGTATTCGTCTTGTACCTGTTCAGGACTTAGCTGGACCTTTTATTTTTATTCTTCATGAAGCAGCATTGCCAATTTTCAGTTATTCTAGACGCTTTCCTTCTGCATTTTATCCACGATTTGTCGTTAAAATACCGTAGTAATTTGCGTAAACATACTGATGAAGAAGTTCGATAATAAAATCAAGAAATTCCTTCCGTTTCTTTTGAAGCAATTAATTTGATCATTAGGCAAATACTTTAGAAATACTTTGTCCAATTTTCGAATTTCACATTTTTCAAATTATTTCTATGTTCGAAATCGAAATGCGGCAACGTGGCGATCGGCCACCAGGCCAGCTGGCCTTCCAGACCTGAAACCCTTGGATCTTTTTCTTCTTTGATGAGTGAATCTTGGGAAAGTTGTCGTCAGTCTTCGGGTAGTTCTACGGTGGTCGTGAGCATATGATGGGTTGTAAATATTGTAAATTTTAGCCTGTATCTAATGCTTTCAGTTTAGTGATAACTCTGTGTACGAACTAGGAATTTCCACATTTAGCATACAATAATGGTTAGTAGATATGGAAGTCGCCTTTAGGCCGTATTATTAGCTTATTACATCTTAATTTAGCAATTAAAAGAAGTTGAAAACTTTCTGAAATTTGAAAACGTTGAGTCAGACCTTAAAAATGCTTTCACAATCCTATTCAGCTTTAAGATTCTCGGAACCAGACGAAAATCAGGCCTTTGTTCCAATGGAATCATGCTGCCTAGGTTCTAGGAATGTGTCCTTTGCTCCTTTGATAAGCACGTTATAATTTTAACGGAGCGGAAAACAAAGATTTCTTCCATCCGAGGATATATCCTCAGCTAGCATGGTTATAAATGCGATTAGTTAATTACTATTTTAAGGTTCTCAGTTGCAAGAAAGGCAGAAGGGTTTTATTGGAGCTTTAACGGAATATACTTTTGTGAATTGTTCGGTAGATGAACATTGGGTAATGCAGCTGAAAATAATTTTATGACCAGGCCTTCTGGGAAGGCAACTATAGACAATAAAACTACATGGGCAGGTAGAATTATTGTTTGTCCATTGATTGGACAGAAAGAACATCTTGTCTCTAACAGAAGACATTATCAGCAGATATCGTTTTGTATATTTTCCTGACTGTACTTCAATTCACTCCAATACATTCCTGGGTTTCAGTCAATTTTATTGTTTATTATTTAAAATGTTACAAATACGTTTCGGTGTCTTTCTCCACCATCATCAGTTTGTGCGTATAGTTGTTTCTACCTTAACATTCAACTGGTCACTATTATTATGGAGCAAATATTATCAGCAGAGGAATAATCATAATTAGGAGTAAGATAACTGTTCTCTTCAGGATTAGATTGTTCTGTTTCAATAGTATGTTCGTTGTGTTCAGAACTGAAAAAAATAAAAAATCTCGTTATCTGAAACCACACAGTCAACATATGGCGCAAACTCTTCCTTTTGTTTCTTAAGCACTTCTGAGTTCCCAAAGGGCTCTAAGATGTTGTCGAATCTTTCCATATGACATTTTAGAATCAATCTAAAAAACAAACCACCAACCCAAGCTAAATTGGTTTTGTCAATTGACAAAACTATTAAGATTTGAGCTTAAAATTACCTCAAGCTATAGATTTCCTGCTAAAATTAAATATTCGATTTGAGTAACAAATCTAGCCATAATTTTGAAATATTCTTCTAAAAGTCAGAATCCCCTTAACAAATTGTAACAGTCTGAGGTCCATATACAGAGTTCTCGATTAAGTAAAATTGCCCGACATTTTGCTATTGTTTAACAGCTTATCTTGAAATGCACTTGAAATTTAGCAGTTTCGATCACAATAATCAGAAAAATCATTTCACACTTAAAAGTCTGGTTTACAGCACCACAATTATACTCGAAAATGAAATTGCCGATTGACATTTGCTGCTTCATCGTGTTTTAAGTGTAAGATTTCATGATTCCACACCTAAAATTGTCCCTAAATCTCATTACAATTGACCTTAATAAAATTAATATCCTCTTGGAAATTTATGCTTTTTCATAAGATCTTCTGAATCAAAAAAATCAAATCTGTTCTTATTTTTAGACTACAATTCATTCTCAACGATTCTCTCTAATAAATAATAATCTTCAAAATAAATCTACAAACATGCCGCTGAAATGAACTTAAACATTTACACATTTACTGGAGTAATCTTCATCTTGCTAAAAGGACGAAGAAAATTTTAGCTGGAAATATTCCTGGAATCTCTGGAGAAAGGAATTTTCTTGGTGCACTTAAGCCTCAATTGGGGAAGTTTATTAAAATTTCGTGTCGCCGTGGGCAACTTCAACCACTTAGCGTTTTATGGATCAGCTCAGTAAACGAAACTTAACACTATAAACTGTAGTTTTAATCAGTATAACATGAGCTAGCTTTTTATTTTTTCACTCTTTTTAAGGAACATTTCAAAATGAATAGAACGGACAAATTAATCTAATCAGTGGTTTCTTAATATATTGAAATTGGATCGTTCGTAATAAGTAAGAGATCACGCGACGACTTAATAGAGTTAAAAGTAAATTTTGCGTTCAATAAAAATGAAGTATTGTTTGCGTTTAATAATGCAGCTCTCGTTGGAAGTTGGAAAAATTGATTACTCAGTTTTCGTGAATCGCTAAGGAAAATATTTGAGAAGCAAAATTGAGTATTAAATCATAGATTGACGTTATTGTTTGCTTTCGCAATTGTTTCGGGAACAGCAATAATGCTTTAATCCCTAGGTAGTTCTGAGAGGGATTAATTATTGTATAGTGAATGAGTCAATGTGGAAGACGATTTTTGATGCAGAATTACTATTGTCTGTCTATTACATTAGTAAATGACATTTTGGATTTCTATCATTATTACTCTTACTGATCTATTACTACTATCTTATCTTTGTGTAATGGCTTTATTATTTGTTTGATGTTTATTTAAATAATTGCAGGATTACAATTTAAGGAAACATCATTGGCCGTTTGCTGCTTTTAAGTTTCCAAATATCATGCTTCTCGAACTGTCGTCATTCTGTATTATATTTCCGATGCGCGTGTAGTTTTCCTGCCTAATTTTAAACTTGAAAAATTTGCGAATATTGAAACTACGCTAAAAGCATGCACCTAACTGGCAACCATTGCGGAAACAATGTCGCAAACCGCGCTGGTTTGCAATTTCCCGAAACAGTTACCGATAATTGAGAAAGTTCGAAAACTAGGTAGACCAATTTCCTTTTTAAACTTTCATCTCGATTTTCTGCCGAAAATTAAATAACAAATCAAATAGGTTCATTCAGTACTCCAAACAAAGAGGCAAAACTTTCGCTCAGTGGGCTAGAAGTGTTAATAAAGCCATCTCGGAAACTTTCCTCAAGTTCGCATAAACTGTTTAGTTTATAACGGGGAGACGGACAAGCAGGCCAGGCTCTCTTCACTATTTGGAATTCAAATAGCGTATTGTTTCGCTCACCGAGAGACTAAAAGAGACTCGGGCTGATTTTTTAACTCAATGTTTGCCTGTCGAATGCTAATCAAATGGAGTTGTTGGAAGTCGTTTTCATGTAAATCGCAGGAGTTAAAGCAGAAACTGAAAATCTAAACCTGTATTCACTAAACCACTTTCAACTTCGATAATTGACTGGTTTTCCAGCGTTGTTGACGGTTTGAAACTAGCTGACATTGCAGATCGCTGCTCTCAGGACGATAACACGTTAAACAGAGAACAATAGCACTTAGAGAATAATTACTTATCGATTGTTCTGTTTTTAGATTATATAGAATGTTGTGTCTGTCTTAGATGGGCGATAGTTTGTATCTGATAAGTTGTAATCGGGCGATCTTCTTGAGAGACTTAAGAAAAAAGGTTCAACTTTAATTATATGACTTTTTCAATGTTTTGATCTGTTGCTATTCGACGTAATTTTTCAATGCTTGTCTGTTTGTGGTGCCTTGACCTAGAATTGTAATTTGTTGGTTTATTGATCGGGATGTTTTGTCGTAAAAATCCCAATTCTAAGTGTCGATTCTTTTTCAGATCGCTCCGTCAGCGAAAAAACTTTGGGGATTAGAAGCGAAGGATGGCAAATCCTTGGCCCTAAACCATCTGAATCATGACGGAGTTTGGAGAGATCCAACGTGGGCGGCACCCGGTAAGTTGGAATAGTTCATTTTATGCACTTTTGCTAGTGGTTGATGTTTTCGGAGTATTTAAATGACCACGTTTCCTTCACATCTGCGGGTAAGATTATCGAAGGCGCTGAGGTAACGGTTGAAGTTGTCTTCGATAACTGTCGATATTTTACCCAGTTGTAGAAGCTTTCATAGTCTGTTGCTATATAAGGTGTTGAATAATTGAATTTTTTTTCTAAGACTGTGCTTCTTTTGGATCAATTACAATTAGGACGGTGGGAGGCGAGCAAGAGGGTGTATAATTGTACACACTATAAAAAATTCAAACAAACAAGTCTTTTGTAATAAAGTGTGCATGTAATTCACGAGTATTTAATATTAGCTATGATCATAACTAATATTCATGGGTTATTTTTATACCCTTCAATTTCATAGGAACTATTATGAAAAGCTTGTTTGATTGAATCAATTACAATTGATTATGAGGACGTGCTCACGGGACAGTTAGTTTGATTCCAAACGGACTGTCGAAGTTTTATGAAAATCGGCTGAAACGGTTTGGAATATTAATAAAAACAAGTCTTACAAATTTTAAATGCCGGTATTTCAAGAGTTGGGCAATTACAAACTTGCCAGGGCAAATTTTGAAAATGTGAAATATTTTACAAAGTCCGTTGCTGATATACGAAATGTTAGCTATGAGTGTTCGATGGCATAAAAAGTGAATGGATTTAGTTCTTTTGGTAAGATCCACAAAATTCGTTCGCATGAGTCGCAGACATAAGCCTTGGAAAAACGAGTAAAACTGTAGGCAAACTAGAAATCAGAACGGGCGCCTGTGGCAATTTTCCGATTTTTTTATGGTGGTGAAACACGGCAGTTTAAGCCGTCGATTCTGTGCCAAATTCGTAAATAATGACGACTAATCGATTGGGATGTTTAGTATTTTTTTACATGAAGGTTATGCGAACATTTTTTTTATTAGCAGAAGAAGAAATTTGTTCGGGAAATAAGTCGGGAACGTTGGACCTCCCCAGGAATAAAATTCGAGCAATTTAGTCTTGCAGCACGACCTACGGCAAACCTTTCTCGTCCGTCAGGGCCCCAAAAACGATCTCATCCGAGATAAATTGACTTTTATGCTGGGCACGAGACCCATCTTACCCGTTCCGGTGGAATATCAAATCATTTTGATCGATGAAATTGAAAATTAAAATGATTGACGCAAGATATTCACCACACAACATTCAGAGCCCGACAGTTGCTCTTCACCTCACACTTTAGAGTAGCATTAAGGAGGCACTATTTCACTTCATGCTTATTTCTTGTAATGGAAGAAAATGAAACAAAATAAGAAGTTCGATGAGAAGAAGAACAATGTGTGTGCACAAACGGATTAGAGGATGGTTTCTTCTTTCTAAAGCCCTTGAAGCGTCGATCGAGGAGGGCTAGTTTGGTTATCGCGGAAATCAATACATTTAGACGTTTTCTTCGCACTAGCACTAAGCAAATTTATTGGCAACGCCAAATTTTGGCCAAGGGGCTCTTGATAACTTGCAACCCTGGAAATATCATTTTTGATTGTGAAAAGTTTCTCTCAACCATATCAGCAAGCTTTAGGTTGATGGAGTTATTGCAGTATTTTGTACATTAATATCACAGTTTCGGGATGTGTTAGAAATGAAGACGACGATTCTCAAAAACTTAATCATACTCGATTTGATACCTTCGTTCATAGTTGATGATTTAATGGGCGACACTCAAGGATGTGTGGTTTAAAGGTTTACTAGAAAAAGTCGATAAGGGATGCGACAACCACAAAGTTAATATTGTTTTACCCGCGATTATTTTGAGTACGTAACGTGTAAACTGTAGCTTGCCAAAACACTTTTTATCTTCTAATTAGAGGGTTAGATGAAAAATTCATTTTCTTTTTCATTTATCGGCCGTTATAACTGGGTTCATTTAGTGGATCCATTTGTACCAGATGGAGAGTTTAGGGACACTTCTCCAGGTCCACATTTCCAGATTATCAGACTGGTCGTTTTTTCGTCTCTTTGGTGGTAATAAATGGTCGAGTTGGGCGATATTTCAGGCCAAGCGACAGAATGACTCATTGGAATCGGTATTAGGACACAAATCAATGGCCGCGTTCACTTCATCTTTCTGGATCTGAATGGAACACTGAAGATTAATTGTTTTCTTTAATATCAGCGATATAGAATAGTTCTGGCAAGCGTGCACGAGAAAATCGCACCGTTTTCAGACACATTCCGTTTCATCTTTGCACCGGACGTTTTTAATTTCGAAGGTCTATCAACCGGAATAAAGATAAGGAAGCTTTTAAGCTTCAATTTTCTACTTTCCGCCTAGTTTTCTGTTCCTTTTAAGAATGGCGCTCTACTTAATAGTATTTGCCGAAGCCCAGTTACTTTCTTGATTGTTTTCGACCAAGCAGTTTTTATTTAATCAGCAAACTCTTGAAATTTTAAGGTTTCGGTTCGCGTGTGTGTTTGGCTTACCAGATTTAGACCATAATATCATTTTCATTGTCAGCGTTCCGGGTTTATGCATTTTTTTGCGAATGTTGGTAAATTTTTCTAGAGGAAATAAACAAAAAGGTCAGTAGGTGGTAGAATACTATCCATAGCATGTTTTAATACATACTAGCGCGTAAGGAGCTCGTCGCATTCATCGCTTCCTTCTGATGAAAAATTCGAGGCATTTTGAGAGGCATAAAAATTGTGTTTATGTTATTTTAAATTCGATGATACAAATGTTCAAATAACATTCTGATGGGATGTGTAATTTCTTGTGATCAAAAATACCCTCAAATTATCTTAGTTGAAGGAAGTCGAAAGAGAAAAAAATATTATTTTAGTCCTTATATTATACATCTATTGGAAATATTGCAAAATTCGAAACCGTTATAACTAATCTATACTATCGTCTTCATTTAACTTCTGCTTTAGGTATAATATGCAGTTAACTGTTCTTTTTGTCTTCCTAAGTAAATCATCTGAAGAATCAGGCATTTTCCTGCATTCTAGTAATACATCTATTGAGTTTTTGATTCTTCATTCCTCATAACATTCTCAGCTAGTTTTTCCTTCAGTTTTCCAAATTCTACAAATTTTGAGGATGTACATAAGGGAATTCTTTTTGAAAAAAGTACACAATCGCTTTAGCGATGTAAAGTTTATTTTATGTTCGTATCAATATTTTTACTAAGCAATGTTCGATTGTCGTCTTCTGTCGAAAGTCGTGGATTGTTTGGTTTTGAAAATGCAAACTTCCAGACGAGAAAAACGTAATTTCTAACAGGAAATCAGGCGTGTTTGCGTCTTTTCCCATCCAGTCCGACGCAGTTTGGCGGGCGAGGTCCTGTTAGGCGTGTCGGGCGTCGGCATCGTCGTCCGGGAGACGCATAACGCCGGGACGCCCGTTGTCCCGGGCAACTGGTCTGCGTGCAAACCCAACCAACATGCCTGGATGCCAATATTTGCATATAAAATGTTTTGCCACAGAAACCAAACATTTTGAATTTGAATTGAATAAAAAATGCGTAAAAGAACTAGTAACAACGCATCCCTTGTGTCCACTTTCGTAGCATCAACTAGTTTATTCGTCATCAAAGACAAACATCTAGGGGACTGAGATCCGGTCATCTGGATGATCAATGGTGTTGGGCGCTTCTGCCATTAAAGTGATGATCGAAATGTGCCACCATACGTGTGGAATATTCAAAATAACATCATCTAATATTTTTTCTACATGATCTTCTATAAAATGCAAATAACCATCTCTTTTATTCGCTATCCAATACGAACGAATCGAACAACTAATCATTTAAATTTGCTCGTTTCATTCGCTAATACTAATCCGACCATCGATGATTATTGTGACAATTGTCAATACTATCTCGCATAAACTGAACTTCATTCGAATACAAAATGCTTTTAAACAATCATCTGTTTAAAGGGATCCATTGATAGAGTTGTACACTTAAATAAAAATCGCCTTCTTGGATATTTCCCAAAGCTTCTCCAAAGCATTGTTAATTTACTTTTACTATTAAGTACTCGTGATACTTATATCTGGATTTTTGTCTATAACATCTAGAATATCTTCTTCACTTTCCAAATGGAGCTCGAGTTGTCTTTCAGAAACAATACTTGCATTTGGAAACATCCCACATCTAAAAACTGTTTCAAACGTTTGACTGCTAGGAACTCTTCGATGTGGAAAACGACGTTGATACTCCTCCACTGCACGAACAGTACTACCATTCCAGAAACCATAAATAAACGTCATGTCGGCATTTTTATTATGAGTAAATTTATAAGTCATTTCGATCATCTTATTCAATATCTTCAGCAAAATTCAATATTTTTGATTTTTAGTTTTTGAAGGAAATAAAAATCGGACTTGAACATATGAATTCATTTTGTTTATTTTGACTTCCCACACATATCGTTCAATTATTTCCATTTCCTTCTCAATCACCGAAAAATACCCTACAGGTATTTCCCTGTTGGATTTGATAGCAAATGCCATCCTAACATTTTGTTAAGACCATATTTATTACTGAAAACAAACAATGTCGCGTTTTGGTGTCAAATCACCTACTACAATAAAAGAAGCTGTGGCTGTGAAAGTCCCAGGAATATAATCGGAAGTCACAAATATATTTGGCGGCAGTGTTCAGATTTTGGATTTTGTGAAGAAAAACATTATTCTATGAGTGAAGAAATTTTTCATGTCTGGACAACATGAAGCGACATAATAAGGAGGATAATAAAGACTTTACTGGAAAACTATTAGGAATGTTATCGCTATACAGCTAATAAATAAATCCCATCATGAACACGATGTTCGGTTTAATCATCCGTTTAAAGACAAAATTCTTTCAAAAGGTCTGCACCCTCGTGGTAGAAGAATTTTTATGACACCAGTGTCGACATATTCATCTTAATGTTCTTTTTAAACAAGCAAACATATGTAATCGCAACTTAATTACAAGAAACGACAGAAAAGATACGCTGATTTAGAAAAATACAAACAAATAACTCCAACCGCTTTATTAGGGTGTCGCTTTCATAATAAAAAGTTTGATATGAGTTGCAAACGTCACCATACATGAAAGAACAACTTTCCTCTATGGATCAATCGGTAATACACTCAAGATGCAATCTCTCAAATGCAACTAGTTGCAATCAAAGTTGCTAAGTCTACTTTACTGCACGTAGAATGCTTAATTTTAATAATAATAATAAATATTTAAAAAATTAAATAAATAATATTTTATCCTCTTGTTTCAGCTTCATGATTTTTATTATTGTTGTTTGATAAATTATTTTCGAGATCTTTCGCTTCCAATTTAGAGTCTTTGTAAAATCGAATTTCCTCACCTCCTTTATTACCACTATTTGATAATGGATTTTTTACCCCTTTAGTCAAATACCTAAATAGAAGTTTTGTAAATATTAATTCTACTGTTGAGTATGTGAATTTCATGCCACCTCAATTTGGGCATCGATTTTTTGGCCTAAATCCAATATATCTATGAAAAGGGACAGAAAGGGCCACTGATATGATAAGTTGCACATGCTGTGGTAAATGACTGATATGCGTTGCCTGGCGTGTAAAACGTGAAAAATGGGACGTCGTTGGAAGGGTATACTTCAATGTCGATGGCGCATGTTGGCTAATGTGCTCTGGCAACAGAAAACTCTCCATCCGTTGGAAAATGTGAAGTTGGCTCGACCAAAACAGTAGCCCAAAGATTAAAAAAATCGATGTTCCGTTGCGGCGTTAATAGGCCGGAACACCACTGGAGCGTTAATTGAATTAATTTGACGAACCAGGACGGAAACGTTTTTGTCCTGTCGCGATAACGTCCGTCCTAAAGTTAAGGAGGGCTTTCATTTTCACGAAAGTGAGTGACAGCGGTTTTTGGAACTAGCTGACAACGAAACGTGCAAAACACTGAAAAAGAAAAATGGTTTCGACGGAAACCTTAAAGCAAATGATATGATTCCTAATTACAGTGGAAACATTGTCAAATTTGCAGGATTCGGGCCAATTTATCCGGTTTAAAAAAAGCAACAGGGCAATAACAATCAGATTATTGTACAATTGTCGTCTTCAGTGAACAGATTTTGGTAGCCGCATTCTGTACCTCCCCGAAATCCTACACGCATTGCCTTTAAGGCCCTAATTTATTTCCCCAAAAGGGCGGTTCGGTCTTAATCTTCCAAATGCTCCCAAAATCTGGGCTTCCGGCTTATTGTTTGTTCGTTGGAGTTTATTCTCTGTTTTTTTTTCTTTCTGGGCCAGCTTTTCAAGCCCACGGGGCTTTTGTGATTGCGAGCTACTATTCACATCAAAATGGACTTTCACATGGAAAGAACGTATCTTGTTATCTAGGGTTTTTAGTAAGTGTTGCACATGGTCGTTATCGGTGTTTGCTAACATAAGAAGGTTCCTTCGTTCTTTAGGAAGCCATAATTTCGGTCGGTTTTCGGAGTTTTAAAGAACTTGCGAACCTTGGAGTCTATTCTAATGAAAATCTCCAATCATTTGGTCATTTCTTATCGCTTTGTCGGTTATTTTCACGTAATTGTACCTAGGTTGCAGGATTTTCAATTGGAGGTAGAGTGTAAAAGGGCGTGGTCATAATTTTAAACTTTTCCAACATTTAACGCATTTTGAGTCGAATTTTAAAAAAATTGCAATATTTTATATCAGAATGGTTTCAAACTACCATTTATAATTCACATCAATACACTTGAGCTGTTTTCGTAATTATTCATTTGTTCAATTTTCATAACTTACGTAAAGGTATTTACTCAGTAACGACGAACGACATCGTTTAACTTTCTTGTGCAAATCGACTGGCAAAAATCGCGTAAACCCATCCAAGTTTACTTTGTAGCAATGAAGTCCAAATTCAGCTCCAGTCAACTTGACAATATCTCACCAATTCATTTAATTGTTCAGAATATCGTCTGCACTATTAATAAAATTATAAAGCTAGTTCTTTTTAGGAGATTTTGTTGTATTTATTTCCATTGTTATTGAATTAAACACATGATTGACGGTTTTTCACACTAAGCTGGATATGCAACAATTATTTTTCCTTTATTTTTTATAATCTTTTCGTTGAAAAACCGGAAACCAAATAGCAAATATCACTGTAGATTTTTGAGAAGAGCGCTCACTTTTAAATCAATGCAGAGAGAACTAAATGGGCTTTTAGAAAGTAAAGCATCGCTTGGGAAATGTTGTCAGTTTTGTCAAATAAGCCTTAACTTAAAGTTTTAGTTTTGGCTGTTTTTTCTTGAATTGCAATATCAACTCAAACATGACGCTGCCTTTTTCGACGTTCCTCAAGAACAATTTGAGCCACAGAGTTCGTTTTGAGTAAATTTGAACAAATTGAGCCAGAGCGCTCATTTTTACATCACATCAAAAAGCGAAAATTGATTTTTGATTGACGCAGACACTCCTGCTTTGTCATATACAATGCAATTTCCTGCTCGTTCAAATCATTCAAGCTAGTTTCTCTTGGACACTCAGTCAGTGGTTGTCCTTCCTGTTCTTCGATAAAAAAAATGTCTATTCTGCAATTGAGCAGTTGCAAAATATTGTAACCACATGAACAACCCAATTTTGCGTGGGTTTAGTCAGAAAATACGGTCTTTGTTCATACAGCACATATCGTACACCGACAATTGCTATTCTCAGTTGTAGAAAGCTGTATCAAGGAGTGTTAAAGCAGCTCGCACAAAAGCGGTTTTAAATTAGCAATATTTCAAAACCCAGAAGTAAAATTAAAGTGCGCAAATTTCGTTTCATTGTCTGTTGGCGCCCATTTAATTGCATCGCTTATTATCTAACCTTTTTTATGACTGTTGCGATTGGACACCGTTTTTTGG
Organism: Dendroctonus valens; assembly: GCA_024550625.1. Classification (NCBI taxonomy): domain Eukaryota; kingdom Metazoa; phylum Arthropoda; class Insecta; order Coleoptera; family Curculionidae; genus Dendroctonus; species Dendroctonus valens. The sequence goes on from JAJTJO010000398.1 coordinate 291,049, forward strand.
ATATTTTAAATCAGTTACATAAACGAAGATTTGTTATATTTGTTTAAGAATAGTAAGTCTTAATTGTTTTACATGCAAATTTTAATCAGATTAATTGGATGATGTAGTTTGTTTCTGTCGTATAACAGCTTTTTTGGCAAGAATCGGAATATTATTGAAATTCAAACACCGGCAAGTTTTACACAGTGTTTCTAGGTCGGTTTGCCTAAACGCAATTTCCTAAAAGATTATATAAAATAACACATAAAAATCTTGCGACACACAATCAACAATGATAATGGTTTCAATGCGTTCGTAATGCCATTTCCTTTCTTGCGGTTTACTATGCTATTATCATTGAAAACTTGTTAGGCTGGTGAAATTGAGCAATTTCGCTAATAGACGGAATTTTTTGGGATCGGATGCAATAATGAAGGTATCATGGTCAATGAAGACATAATTGCCGTACTAAGAGGCTTTCTTAGCACACCGTTATATACCAGTCTGGTAGACAATAAATTACCAAACTGAGTATTTTAAAGAATTTATTAATAAATGGAGTTTTGTAAAGAAGTAAATCGAGTAAATATATCCAAGCAAATATGTATTAATGTGTGGTTGAAAGGTAAAGTGGCGGTGGTAAAGAAGGCGGTATTAAATCGTCAAAAACTTGGTAGCTAAATAAAATCAATAAATATAGTCTAGCTTGGTAGCTAAATAAAATAAAATAAAATAAGTTTTTCTTTTTTCACCACTGCCCAGACCGAATCCCCAAGAAAGAAAACCATCTTTCAATTAAGTATTCAATGTTTGGCTAACTTTTCTTTTCTACAGATTTCTTAAACAATTCATACTTGATTTTATTTATGAATTCATCACATTCTGTTCAAAAATTTATTAGTCCTGAACAGAGACTGTTTATTCCTAGTTCTTATTCATGTGGGTCAACAAAACCAATTGGGGACGCGAAAATGAAAGGAACTTCTTGTAGAAAATCCTTTGTAGTCCTTTTAAGCTTTTATCAAGATAAATTGAATACGAAACTAAATATAACTTTGTGTTTTTGCAGGTGATCACGGCCCATTGGCTATGGGAGGGCGCAGAGGAGTTTTCCCTGGCGCCGGGGGCGATCCTGGTGGCATTTTATCACCTAGAGGTTCCGATGGGCCAGGTGGTCTTGGTGTAAAAATGGCAAGTTCGTGAAACTTTTTCAAGCTTAATATTTTTATATTCCGTATGTCTAGGTTGAATATGTACTGGGAACTTCTCCGACTGGCGATAAAAGCGGCACCACAGTTCCCGGCGGTTTGGAACCTCGCATGAGGGTTCTGCATTTGGACGATAAAGATCATCCTAAAGATAAAGTTACACAGCAAAGTCCCAAGGATGAGCAGGGCGTAAATGGACAAAATTCCCAGCAGCAAGTGATGAATGGACAAGAAGATGACAAAGGGTTTAAGTAAGTGTGGACCCCTAATAGTTACTGTTTTCAGCAATATTATTGGAAAATTTCGGGAACAATTTTCACTGGTAAATCATATGCATTTTCATTTCAATAATTCAGGAAATCAAAGTCAGTCGGTGTCCGCGTATACATCGGGGCCAATTCTCTCCCCAATCTCTTACAACCCCTCGTTTCGCTCGTTAGTAATGTATCTCTACCAGATGAGTCTCGCGATCCCGTATGTTATGGATAGCAGATAAAAATCCATAACGAGTGTGTTTGAGCCAAATCTTGAAAAATACAGTTTAATGTTCAACGACAAGCAACAGGGCGCACTGAGAGGAATGCTGAATTATTGCCATATTGCTTTAAATCACCGATACTTCCGCTTTCCAGTTACGTAAAAGCAAACAGCTGAAAACAATAATTAAGTAGGTATGTTTGTTGGCAAATACCCGGTTGGGTCGCCAACAAAGCCCATAACTAGCACAGGCTTGTTTAGTTGCTGATAGATGGCTTCTAATATGGGTTACGATGCATTTTGCAATAGTCTGTTGTTGCATTCAAACACCGTTCTTGCGAGGACAATAAGTTCAAACTAGCAAGACTTACACGAATTATTTAACTTTAAATTTATTAAATTTATAAAACCCCAAAATCGGTACGGTATAAGACTGAAACTGTGGGGATTAATTAGCAAATGGCCTGTTTGCAAATGTAAGAAGTTTCAATTAAATTGGACGATCAGTTGGAACGCTTAAAAGCCCATGCGTCATGTGCCGTTAAGCGGTGCAGCGAACCTACGATTACGAACCACTACACATCACGAAACACAATGCCCTCTGTTATCTCCTAACACATTTAGTTTATCGTATTATTATGAGTTTACTGCATCATAAAAAGTGTTGACTCGTTGTATTGACGCGACAAGCCGTATTGGTATTAGTGCGTCAACACCTGAAAATCCACTGTGTTACCCAGGCCATGTACGATGCAACTAGACAATTTCTGGACTCAACTGTAAAGGATGTCTTTAGTGACTTGATTATTTGAAATTGTGCCATTTAGTTGTCGTGCCACACAGTTTTGAGTCAAATGATATTATAGAAACACAAGTTAGATGCCAATATTGTTGCAAAGCGTCCAGCTGTTTCATCACAAGAGATCGATCAAATGCAACAATTTTCTTGCAAAACTCAAATAAGTTTAGTGTTTCGATGACTTCGTATCACCTTGATATTTATGTCTTCCCAGAAAAATCCACTATATCATAAATTTTATTAATGCCACGACACTGTGTGTGCACGATTAATTCACAATGCAGTATTGCGTGCTTCCAATTTCATTCCTATTGGAGTTATCTAGGAATTTACAGATAACCAATTCCAGCTATCGTTATCAGGAGCAAGCTTGTAAGATTGGTTCGACTTAGTAGAGGATTTTGGCGAGCGAAACTTGGCAACGGTGCCTCACACACGTGTCATTGACTCGAGCCAAGGTAGACAGCAGACCTTGAACCAAGTGAAGCCGGTGGATCTGCGGAAACTGACCCAGCACCGTACCGGCTCATGATTGTTGCACTATTTTTATTTACTTTCGAAATTAGCAACATTCGAAACATTATCGCAATCGCGTTCAAGGATAAGGTTGTTAACTGGGTTTGAGACTACAAGTTTATATATTAAAGACTTTAACTTTTCACTTTAACGTGTCTTGGAGCTTTGAGTGATGGGTTTCTTGAAAGGAACTCATGCTAGAGATGCTGCTTTATTAAGTTCCCCGCCCTTAAGATTTGGATATTTGAACCTACATATAGTACTGGGTATAGCGTTTATGACATATGACCTCTCTGAGCAGAAAGATAGTCCAAGAAATTGACATATTTTAGAATATTCAGATTCCCTTACCAATTTTCGGCAATCACTTCGCCTTTAATCGGTTTTCTTTTGAATTTCTGTATTGAATAATGCGCTTCTTAACATCAGCTGTTAGTTGCTAAATAATTGTTGCTTGAATTGTTTGTTTTCGACACTAGTTCGTTGCTCCTGCGCGACGTTTATTTGCCTTCCTAATTCACATAGTTTCGCACTGCTGGCAGTCTCACCACAACTCAACGATCCATTCGGTTTACATGCATAATTAATAGTTTTCTTACTTCCATAATGTGGGATGAGTTATTGGAGTGTGTAACTAGGATGGCATATGCGTATGGGATGTTTTAGCTCATTTGCCGAATGTGGAATGCTTCATTTCTACATTAAAATAACTCAAAAATGGGTGGATGTAACTGAAAAATGTCTATCGGTGTTTGGTACACTTGATGCAAAACTGTTTGTTATTTATGTGAAGAGTTTCGTCTCCCGAGCTTTGATAAGATACGGTCAAAATATACATTTCTTCGCCGCATTTCAGAAAACGGAAGTTACATAGGCGAACGCCTGCACAATGAATCTTCTTTGTACATGATCAATCATCATCATCAATGAATAATGCATTCATGAAATTTTCATGAATATTTTCCTTTTTTTTCAAATTCTTTTTCCCTATTGTTAAGGTTGAACCGATATTTTAATCAATCGATGCTCAATATACGAGAACTTTCGAAAAATTAATTTATTACGCCTGTACACAATATAGGTTCTGGATAAAGTTGTCTCAATCTCTCCATCCTCAGCGCCGATTTCGAATCTTATAGTTCTTATCAGATGAGTTTATTCTGAAAATAACACAACCAAAATGACTCCAGGGATGCTTCTTCTTCAGGCGAACGTTAAAAATAGTTGGAGATACTACCAAGCGAGACGTTGTATTTCGGGAGTGATATTTTCAGGCTAAACCCCGCTGATGAGACCTGATGGGTTCAACCGTAACAGATACAAATGCTTCAGCTCCAAGAGAGTCTTTATTTCAACTATTAACAGTTTTCCATTTGACGTTATTTCGGTGAATCGAAATGGCATTGATCTTACATTTGAAAATGTAATTATTAATTGTTATTTGCAATTATTTAATTGGCGGCATAGAAATTGTGTCAACGTGGCAATTGCAATTAGTGAATGTGCTTCATAACCAACTGATGCAACTGAATTGACTCCATTCCATAAAGCGTAGGCAATTGCACGTTACCAAAAGCTTCTAGAGCTGATAGTAAATATTAATAATATAATTAATTATTTCTTCAGTACCGTCATTGAAGGAAAACGTTATTTTGCGTTTACCACATAGTGGCAAATTCAAGGCGGCCATGCCTTGATGTGGAGCCATCTGTGGTGGTTGTTGTGAATCGATTTGAATTGGTGAATGTGCTCCGCCGGTACATCTGTGTTATAGATCGCCCAAATGTTTCAACAAACAACGCGTAATGAGACTGTCTAATCTTTAAATTAAAGCAAATAAATTAAACAATTAATTTTCGAGTAGTTCCATTTATGTTAGAATTCGGGATTTTCGTTAGCAATATTTGCTTGGTGTGGACTCTTCTAGCAATTCCTTTAATTAAGCATTGAATTGATTGTAAATTATAGCGAATTTTAGACGCTCAAGAAGAAGTGAAATATGTGATGAAATATGTGATATGTATGAAAACCTGGCATTTTTAGGCTGACATTGATAATTCCGGTGGTTGATTATCATGAAGCATTGGTGGATGAATGAGTTAATGATGGCTAATTCCATAGTACCTTGCACTGTTTTTAATAATGCATTTTTTTTCAGTCGCACTCCAGGTAGTAGACAACCCTCACCTGCAGAAGATGATTTAAACAAAAACGGTGTGGTTACTGCTGGTGGTATTGCAGGACTAGATCCCGCCACTATGGGCCTGGTCCTAAAGCAGCCTCCTCCTGTCGATGGTGGCGGAGGTCCGCTCCATCCTCATCAACAGCATGCTTTGCACCATTTGCCTCCCCATCATCCTTTGGGTCCTCATCTGGGCGTCACCCTTGCCGAAAGCGTGAATCAGCAGTTTGCTGATCACTTTGTTGAGTCACAACAGGTATTTTTTTGAAGTTTTGCCCGGTTCCAGATGAATTTTAACATCAATGATATTTAGGCTGTAGTGAGCCAAGGATATGAGCAAAGTCAGCATCAACATCAGCATCAACACCAACAGTATGCAGCTGCTCAACAACAGCACCAGGTGGACAGCGCAGTTTTGCAGCAACAGCAGCATAATTTTGACGTTCAGGTTAGTTAAATGAGATTTCCTACTTTAAAATAGATTTTCGCGATATTGTTTTCTGCTGATTTACCTTTTTCCTTTCAAAGACATATACAGGGTGTCCATGACGTAAGGTATAGTAATACATACTTGGTATATTAATATATTAATATTAATTATTCTCTATCAGATCAACAGCTTCTGATTGTGTTTGGTAAATCAATTTCCCACTTTTTCTAAGTTGAAATGTTGAACTGACATCATATAACAGTTTACACATTCACAGCTCGGCAAATCGCTTTGAAACGTCTACAAAATTAACTGAATTCTGCAATAATTTCTTTGGTAATCCGAAAGATACCAGAAACAGCCAGTTATATAACAGAAAACGCGGAGTTGTTATCTGAATCATAACACTAGCCATAAAAAAAATTAACGGATATTTTCACGGTTTTTCCTAATAGATTCCGTATTCCAATTCTGTCGTTCCAAAAATATTGCCAAGAAGCCGATTTCAGTCTCTTACGGTTTTGGAATTTTCCGATAATGAATACCTAAATCGGACATATAATCAGGAGATGCAGCTTAGAAAAGCAATTTTTCCGGAGAACGCCATAACTATGGCATCAAGCTCTTCAAGATTGCGATTAGAAAGGGCGCTCATTTACTCATTTTCTATATACGAAAGAAAAATCGGAAATTAGCAAGTATTCGGGTGATTGATCCGTGCCACGCTTTCTTGCATGAAGGAAGGTAGCGGTAAACGACACTTTCTATACCTATTCCTCTCACAAAGCATCTTTTAATATAAAACATTTGTTATTTGTCTTTGATTTCAACAATTGGCATGTTGCGAATGCCAAACCAAAGGTGGACATGGTTCCTTGTATGGCGAATAACAGATAGTACAAGGAATCGCAAATAACTTCAGACAATACGTCGACAACCAATTCCATTCTTAAATAATGCCATGCGGCTGAAAAATTCTTTAGAACAGCAGAAAAAAATTCCCATATGTATAAAATGGGTTAGTCTCATGATATTTTTAACGGTCTATAAAACTGGCCCTTCATTTATTTGATATTAATTACCCAAATACTGGTTCAATACGAATGTGGAAATTATTTGCTAGTACTCATTTAAGGGCAAAATCCATCAGAGCATTTGGTAATCCTCTATGCTGATTAATTGCTAATTAGTTTCGGTTCTAGAGCGTTAGCATAATGTAATTATTAATTCAAATCAATATTAACGCAATATATTATTCTGTATATTTAGTTTGAAGCCGTTCATTATGACCTGAAAGACAAGTCCTGCAAAAAATAAATGCCATCAACTAGTCTCTAATTCAAACAAACAATTTTCTTATAAAAGATGTATTATCGTGGAAATGTCCGGATTAAAAAACGTCATCCAAATCTCATCTTTCATCGTCAATTCCGTTGAGTATCATAATAACGCCACCACCGCTAAAATAAAACAATACGGAACAGATCTGGGACAATACATATTTTTTAAATTGCTTGTTGTTTAGGAGCCGAAAATACATGTAGAGGAATTGAGACACCCGTGGGAAATTAGTTTCGGGATCTGGAAACATGTGTCCGCCACTTGTCGCAATCTAACAACAGATCCGAAGCGATTAAACTGTAGTAATGTCCTGCATCAGAATGGGACGTATTTCTTGAAATTACTTTACGTAGTAATATCCAATTAAAAATTTTTCCAGCGGCCTGGAAATCGTCCAGAATTGTCTGCAAACTATATTCAATTCACCTGCATAATTTATGGCGCCCTATTTTACTTCCGGTCAGAATGCAGTTTTTCATTTAGATAAAACCGTCTGGGTTCTGTTTTATGGTGTGACTTTGAGCCTGTTTTCTACTGGTGCTTTTAAACCAACATTCTCCCTAACATTTAGATTGATTTAAAAATAATAATGGCTTTTAATCGGCTTAACCATCCATTACTGAGATCATGTTGACCATTACATTCCCGCAACCTGAATTGACTTTGGATGTTAAGAACGGCCCAATGAATCTGGCACTTTCTCTTAATGACATTTAAATATGTGTCAGTCGCATGTAAACATTTTTTCGTCTTGTTATCTGTTTTTCTAATTTTCATTAAATCGCCTGGAACATCTGCACGGAAAGTCGCAGCCAAGTCAAACAAGTATTGTGCCATATCTAAGGTTTGAACAAATAATTATTATTGGCATTGTGAGTCATTTTGCTAACACATTTTTACCATAATCGCGTTGAAAATTTGGGAGATTTTGCCAATACATGGGGAGTGGCAGTTTTAAGTTTGTTGCCAATATCCGTTTGATTTGGGATTGATTTTCATATCTCCGTGGAGGATTTGCTGATTTGCTTTTTAACCTTCTTGGATGATTGGTGATAAGAACGGTCTTAAAGTGGATAAATTATTGGCTTCAAAAGTGCTAGCGGTGAGCAAATAACAGCAGAAATGTTTTTTGCTCAGTGAACCATATATTCGAAATACGTTGAAACAAACCGAATTTGATATGTACACTGGAGAGCAGCAGTATATATTGGCTTATTATAAGGTGCAAATGAGCTTTCACAGGAAACGTTTGTCGTATGTAATGCGTTTTCTATAATAAGTAATTTACCGAAGACTTCCATATTCCTATTTAAATTTGAAACCTCAAGACGCTTCCAAAACTCTCTAGTAATGGTCAACTTCTCTGGCGGAAAGCCTCAAGAATCCTCCATGAATAAGCGATGGCACAAAAGCGGAAGGAACCTCATCATTTTAATAAACCCCCGAAAGGTCGAAAGGTTAAAGCCGAGTGCCATTGGAAATGTGAGCTGATATAAATAATAACCTTGTTCTGGCTGGAAGCCAAATCCTTCCAATGACTGGATACTCGTGCGCATTATATGAAGGGACTAATAAGGCGTCTTGACGATCCTTCGAAAATTGAATTCGATATAATTAACTAGTGTTTTAAAACAGTGTCAGTTTTTTTACTGAATTATATAAGCCAAATTTCCCAGCGAAGTCTATTACAATGGGTTAAGGGTGGTTGTTTAGAGGCGGGAATGGCATTGGGGGTCGGAGGACGAAATTGTCTAGCAATGAGTTGCAGAATTCAGAAATCCGGATATTTGTACGCGACCTTCTTCATTTAATATACCTCCAAGGGAAACGAAGCTATTTATTACTCTACATTGGTTAACTAAGTTCCAGTGTAATATACAGGGTGTTTAGAACCCCATCATGTGGCCCAAATTAAATAATTCAATAGTAGCATGTGTCGGCAGGTGATAGAGGATTGAGTGCACTTTAAAGTTCAACCATTCAACCAGAAGAATAATTACATGACTCCCATAACTGTAAATTAATTTTTCATCGTTCTGACACTCCAAGTTACGGTTAATGTACTTTTTCTTTTCGTTTTGCAGGGGGGATTATTTTAGACAATTAGAGCCCAACTTTGAAAAAATCTTCTCCATTTCTCATTTCAACACGTTCAATTTCAAATCTGCAGGACATTTGAAATTTTAATGGATTTTTTCTCCGAACTTTCTTTCCTTCTCGAACTAACTTTCCTTAATTTGTTATATATTATACATGTTTACTGTATCCCTAAAAGGAACAGCAACAAATTGAAGAGCGCCGTTGGTTCTAGTGTGGGACATTTTTTCCTGGAATGGACAGTCCCAAAAGAGATAAATTAAAATTGAGTAGTTTTCGGCCGCCTGTTTTGTGTATCTTTTGGGATAAGGGTCGACCGGTTACTGCAGTCGAAAACATGTTGTTTCAAGCGCAAACATCTGGATCGGCTGCGATATAAAGGAGGAGTTTGAGAGATTAATTATATTGTTAATGAACTGTGTCATTATCTTTATTGTCGTGCTCTGAGAGAGCAAGTTTGAGGTTGACTCAGCCATGTTATATACGGTCGTTGAACTAATTGTACTCGTTCCTCTTCGTTGGCTTTAATGAACCGAACGGTACCTTCCAGTCGGGCACATTATCTTATTTCGTGTACCATTTCAAGGCCTTCTGGGACAATCTTTTTTTCAGTCAATTATTCAAGTGATAATGGTGTTTCCATTAAAGTTACGTCGGTGAAGGTTGAGAATCTGATCGTTTTTTTTTTGGTACTATATGATCCGGGGCGCCTTTATTGCCTTGGGGGGTGATGGGGTTGGATTCAAATTTCTTTTTCCCGGACATCGCCCTGTCCATTTAGCAGAGCCGCGCCTTCCTATGATAAATGGTTTTCCCGGCGTCGGAAAAACGTCCACCGTTTTGTATTTATAGTCGCCATTTTCAGGGTGTGTTACCTCTACGAAATTAGGGTTGGTTCCGTTCTGGGCTAATCGGCGGTTAAAATGCCCTTTTTATGGTAGATCGGATGGTGACGACATTTAATCTAAAAGGTAGTTGTGTAAATGTTGAGTTTAAACCTTTCACGGGAAACTGATTGTATTTGGCTCAAAACGAAGCTCGGACAGGTACAGCAAACGGATGAAAAAATTCGTAACTGTGGGTTTCAAGAAAATGTCAAGTTTAGTCAGCTAGAAAATGATTTCGAAAGAAATCTGTTTGCAATGCAAAATACTTTTGCCCCTTTCCAAGCATTGACCTTTTTAATGATTGTTCCATTGTATGTAATTTCTCACGATATAGTTTTTAACACCACGGTTAAGGTCTGGGAGTTCCCATGCGGAGGCTACTAAAATGTATTCAATACAGCAAAAACGTGTGTGTGTCAAAAAAAATTGAACACTTCAACTTAAGGAATGGGAAATTTAAATCGTTTCCGCCGTTTTCAGCAAATTAGTTCAATTTATCAATTTTGAATGAAGAGATCTAGCAGTTGCCGTGTGAATATTAGAGGACTAGAAATGGTAGGATTAATCTGAAGCTCAAATTAAACTGAATCAATCTGAAGTTTGTTACCCAAGTAAACCGAATCTATTTCAAACGAATTCAAATGAGCAAACCCAAACGAGCGAAAATAATATCTAATTTACTAAACAAACCTAAACGAATACAAACAAACCTAAACGAACAAAAACTAACCCAAAGGAACACAAACAAACTTAAACGAAACTCAGTACATTGTAGCCCAAAAAAGTTATTTCGTTTTAATTTCGTGCGAAGTACTGCTAGTAGCTTTACATTTTATCATAAAAATGAAAGCAAAATTATATTTTCACCCCCGCAAAAACCTCTTAAAGGAATATTGCGATGATACACCTGTTTTTCAGAAAAAAATGTGAAAAGTTAAACCAAATTCTACTTTTGACACCCTGCATATTTCCGAATGTATTCACTTTTATGTTATACATATTATAGTGCAGTAGCATTAAGCAATATTAAATTTTCTTATAAATTTAATAACTTATAAACTGTTCAAGGCTCTAAATGGATTTGCAGACCTGACTATGGTCTAATTTTGGGCATTTCGGTAACTCGCTCGATATATTTATTGACCCATAAAATATAATAGAGAGGTGAAAAGAAGACGTTAGGCAAATAAAAGCGAACTTTGAAATATATGCGCCCCTTGAGCATATTTTCGGTCAGGGTGAAAATTGGATGTCAGAAGGGACTGAATATGTTTACCATACTTAAGATCTGCTCTAAATGTTTTTTTTTGTTTCAGGTAAGGGCTCCATAATAACTTGTCCACGAGCTGGTAAGCATACAATTATACTTGATTCATGCGGTTATGAGAATGTTTTTCATACCTCATACACATAAAGTAGGGTAAAATGAGCATTTTGCAACTATTGGCAAACATTTTCTCTCTCATAAAGGCGAAGCTAATTGCCATAAAACATCGTTTAATTTATTAAACCAGCACACTATCGCTCTAATTTCATTACAAAAAGGCGTCCAAATCAAGCAAACATGTTCCTTTCTACCGGTAAATGAAAGTGTTCATGCTCATCTTCACTTAATCATTGAATTGGTGGCATTCGAAATAATTTTAGCACAGATAATATCAGAAAAGGAAGTATAATTTTCGTATTATTTGGAGAGAAACCGCAATTTGCTTTCGCGAGCATGCTTAAAAACGCACTTTACACACTTCCTTAATAAAGTATACGCCAAGTAAATGGGGAATTGACATGTTTCTTTTGCATTTGTGCGGTTTAAAATCAAATTGCCATTACATATTTCGGGTTTAAATTCACACTTTTCACTGGCTGCTAATGGAAAATCCGTGGCCACTGAACGATTTCGACACAAAACGGAAAAGCGCAAAATACAACTGTTTATTACTAAATGAGAATGTGACAATTCAACTTATCAACTCGGTATTTTTGCGGAAAAAGTTCAAAGGGAACTGAAGCATGTAAGTATCGGCAGAAAAGTATACCACCACTAGAATGAGGTTTAAGCCGTTCACTCATTTTGAGCGCCTGAGTTATTTAAAATTTGCAATGTTGAAACTTTCAGAAAAGTTTGTTTTATTTATGTGACTAAATAAGTTATCAAAATAGTTTAGCAAGCACGAGTGTTTTGCTTCTTAGGGATGGTTTGCTCGTGAGCTTACACTGTACTGATGATTCAGTACCATGGTCTAAAACTGGAAAAACTCACCAGTTTTAAAACTGTTTATTAAAACTTTGCCATTTCTGTCTTTAAATGTGATAAAACTTCTGCATATTGCAGTATTTCTTAATGAAATAGAGAATCTTAACGTTTCGGTTTGCTGTTTAGAAAGAACAATATCAATTTCACAAAGAATTTACTTCAGCTTTATGTAAAAAAAAAGACAAACAGAATCAATTCCAACGCCTTAAAATGGAAGAAAGGTTTCTATTCTCTTTCAATTTCAGTTTCGTGAAACTTTGGCTTCTTTGAAAATAAAATTGAAATCTACTGTCGGTGTGTTCAGATGGCAAACTAGTCGGCTCAGAACCCTTTCAGTCTGATTTATTTGGCAAGAAAAAAACCTCTTTTATAGCTCTACGCTACCGCCTTTGTGCAGCAATAACATTTGGAAAGAGCGCCAGTAGGCGCGGCACGATAGAGGCAAAGAGGATTGCCAACTTGATTCAGCTCTATATACCTAAAAAGTGCGTTTCGACTTTCGACGATATTGAGTTTTTCCAATATGCCACGTAAACATGCTGGTCAATTAACTCGTAACCAATAAGTGCTCTCAACATTTAAGTTAACAATCGTTAACAGTTACCAATTAGAATGGTCGGTATTCCACAAAAACTTTTGAGTCGATCCGACTATTAAGCGCGACATTATTAAATAAAGCCGAGATGCCGGATACGGAGACTCCCAAACAACGTTCAGTAAAACTTTGAGCCCATATGGTTGCCAGATGCGCTGTCGAAACCGCTTAATAAATTTGGAGAAAAAAGCTGGAAACCGGATCGAGATTTTGCTTCCAACCAAGTGCGAGAAAGTTTTTCCGTGTAGTCTGCAGGGCATCGCGTAATTCACTCTTGGGAATCCGGAAACTGCTTTTTCGCTTGTTCGGCTTATGGGATTAGCTGTTATCAAATGGCATTAATACTGGATATTATTGGGATTGCCGTATTTACGCAAAAGTCATGTAACAGTTAATGAATATATCCAACTAAATATTTGTAACAATCCTATAAATGGTCGTTTGTGAGGAATAATTTGTACTCTAATTTTTTTATATGAGACTACAGTATCATAAAAGCAATCAAATGCGCACGATTCATATGCAAATTATTCGGTAATCTAAAACACGATTATTCATAGTTGTAAATGCATTGCATAAAGCAGCTCCTGAAACAGCGAAATAAATGGTTATATGTATATCCATCAAAACCATGAAAAATCAGCTTTATGGTATAAAATAATAATATAAAAAATATTGTTTTAATGTAAATTTCATATATTCATGTTTTTGGCATAAACTCTTAGCTTTGCATCGCACACCTCTTATTTATCTACATGAATTCATACATTTATAATGCTTGATTAATAATGATTGATAATGACTCTTTTGAAAAAGAAAATATGTAGCAATCTCCGCTGTGTTCATTTAGCAGACAAATAAAGAAGTCGTACGGTGTGAATGGGATGTTGATTCTACAATTTTCGAATAATTTCTTGTCGGTTTTATTTATAGTTTCATTTTCCAACCAACTAAACATTATTTTGGACCTGGAAACGCAAAGTTTGTTCGAACAAATCGACTAAAAGCCACATTTTACGGGTTTTTAGGTCTGCTTTCGCCCGCCTCTTCGCAGCCGAAATAACTTCATTAACAGGGACAATTTCGGGTTGTTAATTATTAAACTTTTCAAAGGATTTAAGTAGGGGCTTTTTATTCAGCGGCCATTTGATTGTATCTTCCAAATTACTTTAAAGCAATAAAATAACCAGCGGTTTGCAAATATGCTCTTAATTAAAACTGTGTGATATTCAACGCCGCCTATTTTTTTTATTTGGTTTATTTCCGTCACGTTTTCCAGTGACATACTGCGTTTTAATTAGTTAAAAAGAAACACCAGGCGAACTCACCCCAGTGGGGGCTGCACGCAAACTCGCGTGACCCAGGGCGCGTCGCGACGCTCCCAACGAAAATAAGTGGGAGCGTTTTTCTAGTTTCCAACACTGGGTAGTTTCTAGAACAGCCATTATTGCGAAATGAGTCGAATTTGGTTGTCAGTTAATTTATTTTTTGCTCGAAATGTTATTAGGTTTAGCAGTTTTTTTTTATTAATTTGACGAATGCGACTAATGGTTTAAGCTTGATCTTTTGGCGAGATATTCCATATCAACTTACATTAAGGGACAAAAACAAGACAGGTGTTCTATTATTTTGTTTACTGGCTAAAAGCCCATTTTTTTGTTAGAAACAATCATCGAAAATAGAACAGTAAAGAAAGAATCGCCAAAACATTGAAGTTAATTAATTGTAACTAGAAGGGCCGAAAAAATGCAAATTAACAAATCAAACAGTGGAACAATGGAGTAAATATGAAAGGGATGTATAATGAATTATAAAGATGATTATTAATTCGCTGTGAGGAAATGTAAAATGAAATAAAATATACGCGAAATTCCTAGTTGAAAACAACACAAGGCAACAATAAATTTGAATTGCCAAAGCAATTTCGTAATATATTAAGGAAATTCAAAACAATCCCGAGAACAGTTCGGAGTAATAAAAAGCGCCATATTTGGCCTACATAATAGCTGCGTAACTTAATTATCCGTGCTTGGCCAATGACAATAATCCTTAATTGATTGAGGAGCAACGAAATAAAAAACGAATTGCAATACAATTATCACTCGGCTATTGTACTGAGAATTTTTTTGGGTGATTTTTGGAAAGCGTGAATTTGCCATTATACCACCTTTGTCGAAATCATATAAATTATGGCCATATTTATTGCGTTGAACTAATTAAACAATTACGACAGGCCCACCTTCGCCTAGGAAGTTTTATAGCTTGTCTGGCTAAAATATACGACCTCATCCCGATTCGGTGCTATCCCATTTATAAATCCAGGAGGGTGCTTGTATCAGACATGCGGAATTTTATTTATGAGTTGTTTACAACAATTTTCAGTGATACGGACCATTTACCTAACGCTAGCTGTTATATTACTTGTGATGTGTTGTGAATTTTCAGAACGGTCTATTCGACGAGATATTTATTACATGTTTTATAAAGAAATTGTGGTTTTCAGTAAAATACTCCCTCAATCATCATCTATCTGTATCAGACTCTAGGTCTCTATTAGAGCGGGTTTTTAAACTTTCCTGTCCCCTGCTTTCTTTACAGTGAAAATTTTATAAATAATTAAATCACAATACCAGTTGTGATGTTTTCAACTTTTCAGCAAGTTTAAATTAATTTTACTTAGCCGTGCAAACACTGTTTAAAGGCTTTTGTTAGAATTAAAACAGCTAAAGTCAGCTGGGAAAATCGAAAGCGTTTGTATCAGCCATACGGCCCTTGAAATGGTAAATAACGAAGACTTTTATTGCGCACACCAGATCGATGAACACTGACTGAAATTCGCTTAATATTTCAAATTGCTTGAAATCTTCACTTGTGCTTCTTGAAAATAGTTTTGTCAATTTATGAGGCGTCCACGTTCTATTTAAAGAATGTCCTGTTATATCTTTCTTAAGTAAATAAAGTAAATAAATTGCTGATATTCAATTGGCAAGATTATGAAAGCAGTTTTGAGACAATAAAGTTATAAGAAAGGTGGCACTATAAAAAGCCCCCGGGCCTAATTCGTACTTTTTTACCTTTGGGTATATGTAAAACGCGAGGTTTATGAGCTTGAGCCCCTTGTAACTTTACACTAAATGGAAATAATATATGGCATGGCTTAAGGCAAACGTGGAAATGAGCATCGAGCTTCTTATGAAAGTCTTGATAATATTTATTGTTGTTTATGCTATAATACCTATAACGAGCAAACTTGTACAGTTTACGATCTAATCTTTCCTGCTTAATAAGATAGTAATTCGGCAAGTGAATCGGTAAACCAAGTCAGAACGAGAATGGATTTTAGTAATGAACTGTCGATATTGAAACAACAAGAATTTCTCTATTTCAAACGCAGCATTGACAAAACTTCCTTGTTCAAAGCTTCACAACAAAATCAATTTGCCAATAAAAACCTATCGATCGTCGAATTAAAATCATCATCGCTTTTATTCCAATCCGGTGAGCCAACGAAAAAGTTAATTAACAACAGGATGACAGGCAATAGTAGTTAATCTTCGCCATCAAATCCAGGGGCAGTGAATAAATCCCAAATAAAGCACCATATGCATATCAATTTTACAAATAGTACACGTTTAGATTAGACTCTTGTGGCTGGATTATTGAGTTTATTTTAGGTGGGTTGCAATGACAGCTGCACAAACAGAGCCCAGGGTCAAAATAATTCACTGTTTTCGAATATGTAGATTCGATTCTTGCATTAAATTGTCAAAACGGTATATAGGCAAAGAAGACTATATAGGCCCAGAAAATAGATCTGTTTGTTGATTAAATGTAACTTTCCCAATAAATATCGAATTTGCCGAACGATTCCACTTTTTTTGGTTTTTGGCTTGACTTCTACTGAACTCAATTTGTCTATGCCACAGGCACGAATTTTTGTGGCGTCGTTCCTTGTTAAGATGAAATCCAAAAAAATCAACGAAGTTGAAGATATTTCTGGTTCTGCATTAAATGTTTTTCTAGTAAATCTACTGCCTATTCTGGTCGCATACTCTTTTTGTTGCATTAAAAGTCGATGTTCTTATCTTCAAACTACTTGTCCCCATTCGACAATAATTCGAAATCTTCTTCTCTTTAGCGAAATCACTTCTGTTATTTCTGGCAAGAGCCTATTTGTTCGCTTTGGCTGAACGGAACGAATAAAATGAATATGATGCTGAAAACGAATAAATGCCCGATTACCTTGTAAAGAAATTCGAAGCTTTAAATTATTTCATTCAGTCTCAATGACTGGACATGTAAATCAGAAAAGGGAAATTCTGTGGTTTGGCTGTAATTTGTTTTAGAATAATCAAAGAATGTGTGGTTTAAAGCAGGACTTTTTCGGATACTGGTCTTACTACTGAAAGTACAATGATAAGCATACAAACTTTGTATGATAAGCATACGAACTTGTACTAATTGCTCTTGGCTTTTCATTGAAATATTTGCCAGAAATAAGTGTTCATTTTGAATATTGAAATTCATTGCTGATGGATTTCGTACCTATTAATTTTGAATAATATCAAATTGGCGCTTTTAAAGCTCAACGTTTGAATATATTTATTGAACTGCAATAATTATTTAGCTTTTTTATATACATATTTTCAATAGTGATCTCTTTTTCGGCTTAAATCTGATTTACACGAGATGTTTTTCGATTTCCTCGTTCAATCCTCCAATGGTGTGAGGCAATGTTATATAATTCTGTTGTTGAAATTGAATAGGTTCTTGTGACAGATAGCAAATCGGCGGTGAAGCGAGGATATCCGATAATAAACAACTTGTGTTTTTTCACAGAAAGTCCGCGGTTTTAGGAAATTCACCAAGAACGGTCGATTTTGAAACTAATTCGACGTTTCACAAGTAACGGTTAATTTAGACACAATTTATTTTTACACTTTTTTTAAGGAGGAAATTGTGAATGCTGAGAACGGTAGCCGGTTCAGTTTGGTCCGGAGAAAGTGTTCAGATTGGGACTTTTTATAAGAATATACTTGTTCTTCTAACAACAATTTTGACTGTAATGAATTTTGCTTTGATTCCAAATTCTTTGGCATGTTTAAGTTGTTTTACAATAATCTGGTTCATCACACTGTCGTCTTCAGCTGGTTTATGAACCAATCTCAACAAACGATTCGCTTCACTGCATTATGTTGGTTTTTGTCGGTCGATTTGTCATAAATATTTTCTGCTTCTCCGTAATGGTCTAGGCAATAAACGAAAAGATTCTGAGCCATTTGGTCCATGTTCCTTCAGGTTGCTATTAGAGTCAGTTGCAATTTGCTTCCGATCCCCTTACTGTTCTTTAGTTTCTTACGAGTGGATTTTGCTCAATGCTGATTATTTGAATGTCGTGATCTCATGAAGGAGGACCGTCAATGAAATAAATAATTATCATCATTATTCATAAATTAATTTTATTGATCCCATGATGCTGGCGATCAATAGAAACAATAGAAGATGGGATTAAGGATGATCGGATAATCACAGATCGATTAAGTTGTCAGCGAAGTGAAGGCAACATTTCAAGGGGAGAAACTTTTGTTTTAATTTATTGTTCACATTTTTTGTTCATTTGAATAAAGTTGACAAAATCAAACAAGGCCAGTAGGTGTTTGTTTGCTTAAATTTAGCTTGTTTTTAGCAACTACCCTAAACATAAAAAAATTTAACAGCAAAACACCAGGAAATATCTCTTTCGTTAATGTTTGTTCAATGGCCCCTCTGTCAGTATCAATTAGTGAAATAGCAAACAATTGTCAAGGCAGCTTTTTTGGTTCTTATCTTATGACATCAAGACAAGCAAACCTAAATAAAATTCAGCATTGTTTAAAAAAAATTTCAAAGCTAATCAAGCTATAATCAAAGCTTTTTATGTTTTCAAACTTTCTTTATATAACCGCTTGGAAAATATACTGAATGTTTAAAACTTGGGTAATTTTCATATGATCATATTGAGTATTCATTATAATAATAGATATTTTTGGCGGAAGCACAAGAACCTGACAATTGAAACCTTTCATAGAGAAAACTGATGTCGCTGGCAACTAGGTTAGTCAACTCCAAGCTCAATATTTTCCTTTGTGTCATTTTCACAAAGAAAACCGACTGCATATTTCTCCATCGAATCAACCCGGCGCAAATATTCGCCATTCAGATGTGAAAATCGCTTTGACGAACTCGCCGGATGTAAACTCACGGTATATCATATCATCGGTCTTTGTAGTTACTTTCACATTGTATTCCTGGGAGACATGATTCAATTAGAATATTTTTATTTTCGAATTTTCAAATGGAAGCACAAAGTAAGCGTTCTCTTTAGTAGCAATAGAATTGATACAAACAAGAGCAGCCTTAACAGCGAAATTATAAAGAGTAACTTCTGCTGTTAATGTTACGTTAGTAATGCGAAGAAACGAAACAGTTTGAGGCATTTAATTTAAAGCTTCGAATTGGATGTGGTGACATTGACCTTTGTAATCTGGCGTGTAACACTCAATTATCGGGTTTCATCCTGTATATTGGCGGGCGTCGCGACGCCAAGTTCCCTGACCGTCCCCGGCCTCCGGAGCACAGCCCGGACTTTTGGCTGCAGGGTCGATGGCTTGCCATCGCTTGCCATTCAAACTGCAATTATAAATGAATTGCTGCCCCTGAAAATCAACAATGTGACATTTCTAACTAATTAGTTATTTAATATTTCGGTAAATTACTTAGTGTATTTGTTTGATGTTTATTTTTTGTTGGAGGTAAGCAGGTAAATAAGGTTTTGTGAAGACGCCAACGGTAAGTACTTTGGAAACTCTACAAGCAAAAAAGTTAATTGAGTAGCAACTACCTCTCGAGCAACGATTGATCGAATTGTTCGAGAAACGGAGATCATTTCAAATTGCTAAATCTTCTCAGTATCGGTTGCATTCGATTTTAAGGCGTTTGAAATAAAAACTGGAACAAATTCGATCAAGATTGTTGCAGATTCTCTTAGAAGCGATTTCATCAATGCGATATCATGGCTACTTTCACGTTTTAGTAAAGTTGTGCGTTCGAACGTTTAAATGAATAGGTGTACCAGAGATAAGGAAAACTAGGCACAAATAATCTAACTAGATATTTGTACCTACGGTTTTTCCACTAAACTAAGTTTGGATGGCAAACTATAACATAACTATTTACTTTTGAAGCATGAAAAGTAGCAATTACTTGGGCATTTAGTAATTTATTTGCCTTTTAAATTGCAAAACTTGCAAATGCATCCTGTGTGGCTTATTCAAATACCCTGCCTGTTAGAAAATGCCATAGATTTCTAAAACTGTTTAGTTTCAGCTTTGCCACTGAGCATCAAGAGCGCTTCTCTTTGATGAACTGATTTCTAGATCTATTTTTAGCTCGAGCAGTCACGGCTAAGTTATTATAAATGCATTTTTAATCCGCAAAGTAACGCGAATTAATAAAAAAAAACACTCAGAGATCAAAACCATTAAAAGTAGAAAGTTTCTTCAAGATCTCTTCTCATAGATTGAGCTTTTGATACAGTGAAGCGTTTTGATCTAAATGAATAAAAGATCAGGTTTTATAATTGATAAAATGTAAACATATTTTTCTATTTCTTTTGACTTTGAAGAACAATTGTTTAATCATTTAAACCACATATTTTTGGTTGTCATCGGCAAGCAATCCCATCTTTAAACCGAGCTTTTGGGACAGTTTGTCTCCATATTCAGGGCTAAAATATAAATTTAAGTGCTGTTAGGACAGATCGACTTGAACGTGAAAATTTAAAATCGAATAAAATAAATTAAATTTTGATTTAAAATAAATATTAATATGGACATCGAAAGAAAATTTATTATTTATTTTTTACTTAGTAGACTTTGAATGGTTTATTAAAAGTTAAATACGAGACAATATTTAAATTTATAGACCTGAATTCTGAAATAGGCGAATATTTTACGATTCAAATGTTAGACAAAGAATTAGAGAGCATTTATTTAGTTAATCGTACACATCAGCTACGTTTCAGTTGATTTAGATAACGCACTTTTGGTAAATTAATCCACATCGCTCTTAACCAGTTCGAACAAAATAGCTGGAAACAACCACCTGAAAACTGGAAAAGTTCTGAATTGAGCTGGTTTTTTGGGTGCAAAACTAACCAACGTAGGCGCGGCGCAGACCAATCGCTAAAGCGCGAAGCTTTGGCAGCAGGAACTGTAAGCTCCCCTGCTCCTGCAGCAAAGTGCGAACCGTCTTTCAGTTGCGCGCAGACCGGCAACATTATTCGGTGAAACATTGTCGGAATACTCCCGAGATTGACAACAAACTTACGACTTCTTGTTTTGATCGGTGTCAGTCGGAAGAGCACAAATAATTACCTGGATTTGTCAGAGAGCCAGCAGGCAATGTGAGCAAAAATACTGACTAAAGTTTGGGTTCTTGTGAACCAGAGCAGTAGGAGTTGGTAATTACTTGCCTAACGAATTGTGCCGATAGTGTCAATCTAACGGTTCCAAGTACCCATGGCCCTTTCAGATTGGTTTTTTCGGAAGTTGAGCAGTTCCATGTGGATGATTTATCTTCAGTTGTTTCGGTTAGACTTAATTAAGTGTTGTGTGAAACAAGTTTAATTAATAATAACAGTTTTTTCAAAGTGATTTGATCATTCCTGTCGTTAAGTTTTGTTTTAGAAATATTTTATGAGTTGTTACGGATTGCATTAGTTTATTTGAGTGAATCCAGATGAGAAAGTGATACATCGTTGGGGCTTGAATATAAGTTTATTAAAAGGTGCGTTTGAATTTTCAATAGCTCACAGTTAGCTTATACTAGTTGGAAGCTATTACCCTTGCTGATTCAGAAACATCTCATAGGGGTAAATGGTCAATTTAAATTATTAATTCGTAAGTAACGTAAATGCAAATTAGCAAACCCACTGAAACAGTTTAAATCATTATCATTGTCTTCCAACCGGTATTTGCTGCAAACACCTAAAACTGACACATTTTCCAACAAGAACGTACCATCACCACTTGGTGGAATCCGATGGAGTAAAAATGGGCTAGAGTACCGTTAACGAAACGAAGAAAGACATGTCGTTCGGTCAGGTTATCGAACTTCTCCACCGTTACATACTGATGACCTTTTACTTTCTTTATCTGTCCGACTTAAAGGCTTTTAATCAGAAAGAACCCATTTTTTAATTTTTTATCAAACACCTCTTGAGCGATCGATTTCTTCGCAGTTTTATATTTTTACAATAGAAGCAGCCACCCCTCGACGAAACCGTCAGGCGAGAGGGTATTGTGATCATTTTCAGTATCAGGTTATTTATAGGCTCACACATATTTCCAGAGGTTTATTAGCGATACACTTTCAGGTTGATTGGTTTGGATTATGTTTCTCCGCTTCTTGCCCTAAAGCTCACACATTCATATGATAATTATTCGCGTAAATTTTCCTTGGCTGTGACAGGCAGATGGAATTGGGTAAAATGTTTCAATTTTCTTTTAATATTCAATTTGCTTGTGTTTTTGCATTGTTGCATCGAAAACTGCAGGCAGTGTGTTTTCATAACTTCGAGGAAGCAACATTTTTCGACTCGTTTATCAGGTTTTTCAATATAATGTTTCGGTGACCGATGTTTGCAACATCCTGTTCAGATGGTGAAAAACTTACGCTTCGTTTTAAGTCCTGCGTTTTAAATTTCAACGCTAAATTTCAATAATAATGCTTCCAAGGAACAGTAAAACCGGGAAAAATGACATCTATTTTTGTAATTTCCAACTCGTTTCCTGAAACTAAAGAAATCGACCAAAACTTTGCTCCAATTTAAAGCTGCCGAAACGTTTTTACTTACTGCAATTTCCACCGCAAATCTTGTTTTTTTTAAATTTCATTGTAACGAAACTATTTGGTCTCGTTGGATTATTCTTTGCTTGCTTTAATAAGGCAAGTTTCCGCAGTTTATTAAATTCTTCGTATTTAGTCGCTTTTCTATCTTTTGGAACATTTAGGCACTCTAAGCCCCCTTGTCAGTACTGTTTATTAAACTAAAATTAGTTGTTTGTAACCATTTTTAATAATGTTAATTATCTAATATCTTCTTATACCTGCCGAGAAAACGTTTGCTGGTAATTGATTGTATTAAACACCGAATTCAATATTGCTTGCTGGTTACTTCATTAAGTTTAGTTAGAATCCGAAAGCTTTATAGTTGCCATTTTAATTAAATAGCCCTTTAAGTTTGGCATTTCAAAAATGATTAATTCAATTAAAAGTGGTTGAATTAATTTTTAATATCCACCTTACTGAATAGAATATCAATGGGGCAAACGCTATTAAAACACCCCGGAAAGCAATAACGGTATTTCGGGGAACGCGTTAATTGAATTTAATATTTAATTTCGAAACGTAACAAAATGCAATATATTAAAATATTCAAATTGCTTGCAGACGTGAAACTTAATTTGTAAATGCGCTCATTTTTACATTAATTTATTTCTCATGTTGGCATTAATTTCGCAGATTTGCCGTCATACTTTGACTTTGACTGTATACAGGACATTTGAATTTCTCTTAGGTTACCTAAAAATTTCCATTAGAAAATTATTTTCCTTCTGTTTTTAATATTTCATTACAAAACTATGCCATTCGACGTTCACACTGTAGTTGTCCTCTAATTCTGGTTGAAATAAAAACAATAGCTGCTTTGTTGACCAGCAATTTCAAAGTTTCATTAGCGAGTTTTTTGTTTGCTGTTGTTTCAATTACCAAGTCTTGTCCAGCAATGATGTGTATTTTTGTAATCGAGTTTAAAGACACAGTGTCACATGACTGAACTTCCGAAAAAACTGGTTTATCGAATTGTTTATGTTGCATCTAATTAAAATCATTAAATATCGATTTGACGGGATTGATGGTTTTTGGCGCTCCAACGTCAACAAAAACTTTTTATATGTCAAAAAAATTAATATACCAACATACCAGCATTAACAAGATTAATACTTTGTCAAATTAGTACTTATCGATTAACAAAAAATGTGATTTATTACAAAACTATTTAATTATTGAAGTGTTTTTATTTATCAAATCGACACGCAATTGCTAATAGTCGAATTATGTAAACTATAACTAATCATAAATCAGCTGTTAATCGGGCTTTACTTATTCTCGGAAGCCGGTTTTGGAAATTAAATAGAAATTTGAAATGTTCAAGTACCGGAAGCATTCACGCTATGAAATGACAATCTGCAAATATATTTTATTTCAAATCAGCTCTTAAGTCATGGAGAATATTTATTTATTTACTTGATTAACAAAACATCAATTAACATTGTTGATTTCAAAACAGCAGGCGCATTTGCATACCAAGAAAAAATAATGTTTGCAGTCACAGACAATTCTGGAGTAGGTATCATTAATAATTGTCTAAGAAGTGACCATTGTGAATATTAAATTTTAAATTAAATTAATGTTTTAAAGGCATTGCAACTGTCCAAAAGCATTACATGATTCAATTACGATTAATAAAGGTTCTTTTAGATATTAATTAATATGTCAAATAATTTCGGATTTAACATTAATATGGTAATTTGCATTAATTTAGTTTCCCGTTTGCATAACATATATTAAACTGGCGAAAAGGCAGTTTTCGTACATTCTTTTGTACAGTATTGTAAAATAACAATTTTAGAACTGTGAAAGTTAAATCGGGAACTTTTTAATTGAGTTAGAACGCCCTCGGAATGCGAAGACAATTTCGAAAGCCTGTAGTTTCTAATTGGGCTGCTCAAGTCGCAACAAAACTGTGAGAATCGCCGCAGTTTTAACTGGGGAATTTAATTAAAACTTTAATTTTCCGCATTATTATTGCTGAAAAATCAGCGCGATTTTTCTAAACTTTTGTTAGCTGTTAACATGTTCTAAGGCCTAAGCTAGGACTATTATTACTCAATTGCTCGAATATAATTTGGCAACTCCTTTAAGTATTCATTTTAACATATTTGGATTGTCTTTGCGGGCGTCACTGGACAATTTGAAATTCAAATGACCGGTTTTCCGGTTAGGCTTGTCACTCAAATATTCGGCCAGACAGTGCAGGTCAGGACATAGAGTATGGGAATTCTGACTTTTTGTCAATTACGTCCTGGACATCTTTGGCAGTTTTTTTTTTTGATCTCTCGAAGTTTGATATATTGCGCAAAGTAGAATTCCTTTTTTCCCTTAGAATACCTCAGCTTCCGGTTTATTTTCTTCCAGTGCTTTTTTTAAATGGGCAGTGACAGGTCAAATAAACCTGAATCTAGATGTTTCCGAATTTGTGGGATGGGCCTGGTTTTCAAATAAAAGCAATTTTAGCTTCGCAAATTAATCCTATAAAATTCCGTTGGCATTCCCCAGTTATACGTTCCGAAAGCTCTCAAAGAGAGTTTCGTACAGAACTTTGTGATTATAAAATCACGCCAGGATGAAACTTTTAATTCCGAAACCCTCGAGTTTTGCCACGAATTTTGGGATTCTGGTTGCGGTAGCAAAAAAAATTGTATTTTGTGGTTAGGGGTCCCGGGAGTTACCGGTGGAGACGGAGAAAGGAATTGGATTTAAATGCCCCGAAACTTTTAAGTCCTGTTTCGAAGTTTCTTTTTTTAATAAGCTTTATTAAAACTTTGTTTGCTCTTTTGCCCAAATTAGTAAGCTTTTAAATTAATGTAGAAGACATCTTTGGGTCTCGGAAGTTTAGAAAAGCGCTTGAACATGTTCGGTATTAATTTTTGACGCCCGTGTTTCTAATAAAAAAAATTTCAAGGTGTTCTAAATCAAGGTTAATGTTAGTAACCCACAAATGGCAAAATCGATTTTCTACATTTAAAATTCTGCATCGAATTATGACCTACTCATAATTTGATGTATAACCGATTAAACTCGAAAATCGATTTACGAATTACTAAAAAGGCTGCTTGTTAAATCCGATTTTTTCGAAAAAGCAATAAACCACTTAATTTTTTTAAGTTTGTTCGCACCTACACGTTTTCACTGTATACATCTTAATTTAACTTCCCATTAGTGAAGCTCTTCAAAGATCATCGAAGAAAAATATTTCGCTCTGTGGTTTTTGCGATTGGTTAGTTTTTCTTTTATACTTGCAAAGCATTTTTAAGGGATTCTGTAAATTCTGTTCCGAATAAACAGCCCACATATCGCTAATAAAATTTTCAAGCTAAGCTTTTTGTAAGCAGCCAGATTTTTGTTGAAAGTTGTCATTTCTGCTAAATTTTAGGCGGCTTTCAAATACGTTTGTCTTGGTGGGTGCTTTGAGTGTTGGGGAAAATACAACTTAGAGATTCTGTTTACGATGGGAAAATAAATGAAAAGTAATTTTTTTATGTTTTGATTTATTTCAACTTTCGAGTGGCAGTGGAGTCGTCACCATTAAAATTGTCCAAGTTTCTCACATTTCTGAGATTTTGTCATTGAAACCTTATACTTTGTGAAAGGAGACATTTTTATAATTTTTCCCGAAGCAACTGCTCAAAAATTATTTTTGGCATTTCAAACCTGGATGAGACAGAATGTTAATCTCAGAGTTTTTGTAAAGTTATTACGCAAGTTACAGTTGGAAATGATCAAAATCGTGGAAAATTAGAATGAAACTGTCTGCATCCCAAGATAATTGCCCAGAATGAGGCTACATGAATTTATCTACCAAGTAAATGTCGTTTCATTTTCTGTATTTTTCTCTAAGCGATAACGGTTAATTCAATTTTAATATAAGCGACCTTTCAGTAAAGCCACCTGCGGGAACTAAAGAATCGTAGTATTTTAAAGGCAACCATGAAATTTGGAAAAAATTAATGAAAATTGAGCTATTTTTTAGACAAGTTTTAGGTGTTTAGTGTAATTTTTACCGAGGAATAAATATTGACATTTTTGACAAAACTTACAAATTTCGAAGGAATCGCACGTTTTCTGGTTTGGACCCGAAGCGCTACCGCAAACACTAGATAGAGGAATGCAAGCGATTTTCAAAAACAAAACGATATTTAAATCTCTATTAATAGTTGTGCTATTCCAATTTATCTTCCTTTTGATATCTTTATAATCCACTCTCTTACTAGCTTATTTATATTGAATGTGGGAATGACGGATGCCGTTGAAACATTTATAGATTTCGGTAGCGTAAAATAGAGATTTGTATCAGGTGCTGTGAAGTGGGCGATTTTAAATTGGGTAATTAATGTGAGACCAATTAACACTTCGAGGTGTAAGCATGAGCTCAGTGTGTGTCGATTTTTGTTATTGGATTTAGTGGCATTAAGTGAATGGGTTTTTAAATTTTCAAATTCATTATCAGTTGGTTATATCCAACGTAATGTGGTGATTTGCGTGAAGACTATTTAATGACACAGAGGCAACAATCGATAAATAATTGCTAGAGAAAAACAGGGTTGGAAACAAGTTTGAATCGCTTTTCCGCTAACAGCTTTGTCTTGTACTGAGCTACTTTCTCTTGAGCTTTATTTACAGATAAGGCGAGAAGTAACGGATTTGGAACTGAGATCCATAAAAGCACCAGAAAGTTTATCTGATTGGCAATTTCATGTTTGTTTGCAAATGAATTCGGGGGATTTTATCTCTGCATTTATTGCTATTTGCTCTGTCGCAAATTATCCACAGAATATAGCAATTTAAAAAAAAAACTAAAATCGAGTTTGATGTTGGCAAAACTCTACCACATATGTGGGCGATCTGATCGAAATTATTAAGTTACCAGAATGTGTTATTAATATGAGCTTAAACAGATCGTGTCGGTTGCCCAAAGCAATTAAAGCAATAAAAACTTAATTGAATGTAACAGAAAAGCTTTTGCCGAAGGACATTTTTGGGCTGATTCTTATCGGAAAGTCTCAGCAAATAACTATCATATTAACAGCAATATTTAAAAGATTCACTGATTGTTGTGTGAAATTTCTACTCATCTTGTAGTAGACAGTTCCTTTGACTCTATACTGGGCTGCGTGGTTTAAATAATTAATAAGCAGGCTCTAAAAGGGACGAAACACTCTGCATCTGGTTCGCTGGAGCCAGCTTTTACCCGGGTCTTATTTTTCACGTTATCCGGGATAAGTGCAAAATGTAACTAACTTTCAACTTGGCGTAATTATTAAGGTCAACTTGCGTCCACTACCTGAAGGCGGTTTTCCCCAAAGAAAAGCTCTAAGCCATTCAGCATTGCAGCTTAAGTGTCCATTTTAAATGAAAAAGGACATACCAAGTCTAACTGGAATGGTATTGGAAAATGTGTCAGTTTGGATTTATTTATTAAAATAGCCCATCCACATAACGGGCGAACGGAATAATGTCGTTTATTCATTACTAATAGCCGGGCATTTGACTTTCAGTGGTCGAAAATTATACAGGTTGTTTTCTAGGGGTAATATAATTAATAACATTCTGATTTCTTGAGTCAATTAGTTTCTAATACCTAAAGTGGTTTAATCTAAAAATCACCAGCTATGTGGGGATTATTTGCTTTTACACATACAGCTAAATGGAATTGGATGTTGGAGCAAATTAAAGTTGTTTGTTACTGAAAATTTATAGATGTAACTTTATCATAATTAGGTAACTCTGTAGTTCTTCGAGATCAATCTTCGTGAGCCCCATTTCAAATGGAATGAAACGCGACAGTTTCACAACCAAAATAATTACTTTGTTTGTTGTTTGTTGGGCTTTTGCATGGGTGATGTTTGCCGATTATGCGGAAAATCTCAATAGAGCCTCTGTGCAAATTATGAAAGTTGCTGTTATATGGAGTATTCATGGAAATGTTGCCGTCTGTGTCTTTGTTGATGGTTTTATTGCCTCGTTTTCTTCATTCCTCTTTATGGTTCGGCAGGGGCGCGTTCTAAAATATCTGCAACATTGTTAATAGTCCTTCCGGGGGTTTATGATTCATTTAGCAAATTTAATATTCAGAAGAGCTCCTTTAGCGGAATGTTTTCGTTGTCTTGGAATTAATGTTCAGTAGATTTTAATTAATTGCACTTTATTGATCTCATTGTTCTTGGAACAATGAAACAATTACAACAAATCCGTTTCAGTGCTTTTCAGAGCTCTTTTCCGCTTCTTTGCAAATGCAATAAATTAAAATTACATTTCAGAAACTCTTACTGAGTAGAAAGGCGGCAATTATTCGTATGTGTCGTTTAGTAACCGTTTTGAAAGTAACTACATAATTTATCGTCGATAAATGGGTTTCAGAGACGGTCCGATCAAGATGCCTTTTGATTAAAATCAGCGCAGCTTTATGTTTAAATCATTAGCACCATATTTCATTATGTCCTGGTAATTTAGTTGTTGTGTAAACATTTCAAAGCCGGTTTGGCTAATTGACCATCGGAAGCTTTGTCAAAAGCGCCACATGATTCAACACGTAGAAATTTGTTATAATGGGTAATTCCAAGCTCTTCCAACTCGATTTGCTCTTTCCCAACTTCTTCTTGACGTGTTAATCAGACTGTCGAGCAAATAATGCCACTGTGTTTGTAAACATCCAATACAGATTCTCGTAACAAATAGCTGTTGGGATGAATAATATCGGAAATGCAGCAACAATTTCTATGTGTCTTGTGAAATTCTCTTTATGATTGGCTTTCTTTTCAATGAAGTTGGAAGTTGGCTTAAGTTAACGGTATTGATTTTCCCGGAAACTTGATGGATAATAGAGAGAAATAAGACGGAATGCATACTTCAATGTTGAAACGAGTTTGGTTAAAAACCTGAAGTTCTTAAGCTGTTTTCTCGAGACTGTTCTTTTGAAATATTCATATTTTACTTAAACGATCGCATCTAACGCTATAATTTATTAATCTGTCATGATAACCGAAGCTTATAATTGAATGAAAGTAAAATAGTTGCTGCATAACGCCATATCTATCTGTAACTTTATCGCAATTAGGAAATCGTGCTATTATATTAATTTTTCCTGCCGCTTGTTGCTTAACATTTATACTCATCAATTATTGTAGTAGAAAGTGCGATTCGGGCATAAATCGACCAGGAATCCAGTTTCAATGTTTTGTCAGCCTTTAGAAGAGATTGGCTTTATAAAAATATAATTTTTTAGAATCGAAAATTTTAAACACTCGTAATATTATGTACAGGGTTTTGCGTCACTTGGTGACCATAGTTTAAGAGCGTATTTCTTGGTCGTGTACTTGCGAAACGTCAGGAATAAATTCTTTTCGATGGCAGTCTCAACGCACAAAAAAGTCATCAATTTCAAGAGCAAGTCTGGTTAGAAACTGGTGAGTATTTCGGGCTTTTTGGGCGTGGTGGAAGAGAATTTCTTCCTGATGTGTTGCAAGCAAGTGTGGTTTGCATCTTTAGAGTTGATTGCTGGGCGATCAAAAAGACTACCTAAAAGCTCGAAAACCTCAACAGTTCTTCTTCAACAAACTTCAGCTCCGTAAAAATATCAATTATTGAGTGAAACTAAATAAAACGAATTTACTAATAAAAAAATACTTGATACAAATAAAATACTGAAACGCCATTTCCAAGCTTAACCTTACGCGCTGTTTCCAATAATTAAAAATCATTACCGATACCGTTTTTCCAAGGAAGGAAAATTCTGAAATTTACCTGGAGTCCAAAAACAGTTTTTAAACCCTCCCTAAGTGGGAAGCAATGGGGGAGCCTCATTTAAAATTTGGTTTAGCATTATTTTTTGACGAAAAAGGGCCGACGGTGTTGTTGCCGGTGATTGACAGTCTCCGGGGGCGATTTTTCCGCCGGAAACAAAGAAGTTTTAATTAAAAAACTTGTATATGATGTCAATGCGCAATCGTATAGAAATGTCTGAGCAAATACGGTTATCGGCTTGTTTCAAGGTTTTGTAATTTCCTAAAGAAACCGCATTTGGTGTTTGGATAGGAAGTTTATCGACCATATTTTAATATTTACTCATGGTTTTCAGCCAGGAAACCAACATTTTGTCGTCATATCAGGGAATTCGTCATAAAACTCTCTTTATTTGCTAGAGTTTGTGGTTTTATATCTAATTAGTGCAGATCGGTTTTCATACTTTTTAAGACAGCTGGATCAATCTTTAATTCTGAGTAATTTACAATTGAGTCCTGCATTACGGTTTCGATAAATTACGGATCTCTAATGGATATACGAAGTCTTACTGAAATATCTAGGTTTTAAACACTCATTAGTAGCGGGTGCGATAATATTCAACGCCCCGAAAAGTTTTTGTCTCTGGGTGTTCGGGTTAAATATCAAAGCTCAGCCACAGTAATAGATATTTACAGAAAATATGCAGATATATAAGCTTGTTTCCATTGTGCTCTTACCACATCCGAGAAGGTTATTACTGGCCACAACATTATTCACAACTTTTTCTACATAGGGTCACAGTCATGATAATGACGAACGGTGAAAATTTTAATTTTATACGCGCTCTGTATCATCAGATCAACTGATAAGTAATAATTCCAATTTGGAATTATCTGAATTCTAAGTGATTTTTCGAAGGTTTAAGGTTGAACTAAACTAACCACATTTTAGCCAGTAGTAAATTAAACACTTTAAAGGATGCTAAATTAATATACAAATCGCGTTACAATTTACTAAGCTTAACAACTGCTGATTAATGAAATGTTTTGAAATCAACAACCCCTTCAAATATTTCTGGGGTTCTTCACCAATTTTCCAAGTAAGTGGTTGTGTTTTGCATTGGAGAATTGTTTACTAAACCCATTGCCCAGCGGCCCTCAGCCCGCATATTTCACCCTATTTGAGTTTATTTAAGTGGACCATAATGAACTTTCATTATAAGTTGGCTCATTTTCATTAATTCGTCCTACGAATAACTTTGAGAAAGTTTTGGTTGTAATTGACGGAGTTTATCGGTTGCTCGATAAGAATATAGACGCTAAAGTAAATGAGATTTTCATTTAAAAACGCCCCAGAAAACAATCTGTACTTCGTTCGTCCGTACGTTCGTTAAGAGTTCGCCGATAACTTGGTAAAAGGAATTGTTTTATTTTTTTTAGAGCTACGCATAATCCTCGACATCGGCTGTGATTTAGTGAAGAGGTTTAGGCGATTTTTGTTCCAGTAGAATATGAACGGTAATCACTGAAGTGCCTTCACAAAAGAATTATTCCAGAGCTTAAGCAACATTAACTGTCGTAAAGTTTAACTGTCATAGTACAAGTATTAAGGACCAAAAATTACTTCCATAGATCTATAAATTATTTATTTATTCTTAATGTATCTATTACTACTAAACTACCGTGGTGAAAATAGTGTCGAAATCGTGTCGTGTATCTAACAGTATTGTGACTAGTGTAGCATAAGTGTGTTTTATTTGTGAAATTAACGAGGCACGGCCACTGACATGGTAGTGTTGCAAGAAGATGGGGGTTCACCCCTTCAGGCTCCAGCCGCCGCTCTTTTGGACCCAATGGATTACAGACAGGCTACGCCTTGTCTGAAAATGCTTCCCAAGCGATATATCAACGTACACAGTTGGTTGAGTCCCATATGTCCCAAGGATCTCAAAATGCAACTAGTAAGTCTACTTTGCTATTTGGAATGAAATTTCGAAGTGAAATCTCTATGATACTGGCGAGTTGTTTTGAATTTTAGAGCGTTGTGGAATAGATACAGATAATTTTGTCGACTTGTTTCTGCAGAGGTGCTTTGCTTGGAAGCTTACACTGAAGTGAGGAGTTAAGCTCCATCTCAGTGTAAGCTTTAAGTAAACCAAATCTGTAGGTATAAACAAATGTATTTATTTAATTTATTGATTTTTTATTGATACCACTGTTGGTTATCCGTAGTGTATTGCACTCAATCAAAGTGACTATTTCCAAGCCAGACCAGTTCATGCCTGGTGTTAAAATTAGAAATAATCAGATGCTCAGGTCGGCTCGGCTAATAGAAAAATAATGATCGAAACGCTCATAAATTATTTCTACTCGTTTTAAGGAAAGTTCGCCTTGACTGGCCGACACACAAAAGGCTAAACATTAACAATTCCAATGTTTGTAGCCATAAAGGTGATTTCAACACAAATACACCGAAAATTACGTCAATATTCCACGGAATTTGTCTAGGTTTCCGCGTGAAACTCGTAACATGATGTATTCTCGAGTCCCACTCGCCTCTAAGGTTCATTTTCTGCTAGCGGGAAAATTAATTAACAGTTTACAACTCAATATCAGTCCTGGATTGTCGTCAAAGAATCGCAATTAAATCGAAATGGCTTTAATCAAGTTACATTATTGAACGCGCCCCGCGACTAGTGTTTAACAAATAATGTCTAATTTAGCTTGTGTGTGTGTTTTATGTGGGCATGTGGGGGGTTTAATTATGTAGTCACCGTTATTTGCTTAATGGCCATCAATTTAGGTATTGTTTAGCTGGATGCAGGGCGCCAGGAAATTAAGATTAAATATATGTTGAAAACGCCAAAGAGAAAATGTGAAAACTGTGCTATTTTGATAAATGAGAGCACATCGAGTAATTGTACACTTAAAAGTGAAGAGAAACGAAATTGATTTAGTGGAAATAATTGTTTATAAATATGTGAAAATACTCACGAGTGCACATAAAGCTTTTACGGTTGTTCGCTAAATATTAAAGTCGAAATTGGTTGCAAATTCAACTGCATGATTCTATATGCATGACTTGATCTTCAAGATAAAAACGTTTTGAGCTTTTAGTGTCAGTCACTCTAGTTATTTGTTGCCTAATAGATTTCCACAGATGGCGTGAGAATTTTCCGTTTCCGTGAGAATTAGCTAGCAAGTAGGTGGATATCCCAGTTCTGATATCGTTAGACATCAGCTTGTTTCTTTGGTTTTTCGAAGAAAAAATGATAATGAACAGTAATTATAAGAGTTATTCGATTAACACATTTACGCATTCGCTACAGTTAAAAGTATTAAAACTACCATACAATTTTTATAAGGTTTCAATTTGGAAACATATTTTCTTCTATTTTTCTTTGACGAGGGTAGCAGATTGGAAGAACTGCTTTTTGATAACTAAAACGTTATATTTGTAGCTTTAATTTTGAACAATTCGAAGTTGGCCTGATTCCTTTAAGATTTGGGGCTACTTGAAGAGTACTTGTGCATAGTTACGAAACTGCGGCAACCATGCACCTAGGCAGAAATTTGTTTATTGTTTGGCCAATTACTAGCTCTTCTGAAGCTCGTCTCTGAAGAAGCATTTGAGGCAGCGGAATGTAGTCATCAGATATCGACATAAGAAGATTCAATTGATTTGTGGCATGCATTTGATTTCACTTGACTGTTGAACTTTGGAAAGTTTGTGCTCGAGTCTTCATTTTTCTACCATGCTGTTTGGAAGCTTTTTCTCTTCAAACCCGATGGAACTTCGCAAAAGTATTTTTTTCTGCCAGCTGGTTGACATTTTGCGCCAAGCAGGAAAACAGCTATTTCGTATAATAATGACGATTCTTCCCCAACCTGCTGGCCATCATCATATCGCCTTGGCCTTTAGCAGCTTTAATAATCCGTCAGCTCAGGTGTTCTTCACCTGGATTGTCTTCTCGAATTCACGCTAATTAAAAAAAGTTAATGACGAGCTTCCTTTGCACGCAACAACGGGATTTGCGTATTATACGTATTATACAACAGGCTTTGGATCTCGAATGCAATAGGGAATATGGTTTAACATACAAGGCGTTCATGATCAGCTTGGCTTGTAATTTAAACGAGCGAATGTATGTTTGTGTGTGCATACCGATCGTAAATTGGATTTTTTAATTGTTCAAGCGCACAGTCATCGTGTTACTTCCTGGGAAAGTGACTGAGCCCGACTAAAGTAACATAGTTGTTTTACTATGTAATGTGATTTCATTGAGATATCGTGTTGCTAACAAGGTAAGCCCACTTGTTGGTTGCAAAGGCAGGGTAATTTGAAAATTTTTCTGAATCGTCTTTAGGCCATCAAAGTTTTATTTGTCCTGTCTCTCTTCCCATCATTGTCAGCTTCTAAACTCGAACGAGCAGGAAACAATAAATGTGTGTAAACCGATCAATAACTAGGACGACCGACGGTAAACAGAATCGCCATTTTACTTATGGGGGTGATTCGGGACTGGTAATCTCGTCCACCCCCATCCCTTTGGGGGGATTTTTCATTCGCCCTCAAATTGGAGACAACAAACATGTAATTGGCCTTTAGGAAGGTATTGTTATTACCTTGGAGGTGTGCCAGGTAAACGCCATCAGGAGGCGTGTATGTGTTTGAACAGGCTATGGCACACCAAAGTGTTCCGTTTCTGTGGACCTGGTTATATTAAATATTTGCTTGGTTGAATAGTTCGCAAATTTCAAGAAACTTGGTTAGTGTTTAAGATAAAATAATTTTGTTATCTACAATCAACTCACTGAATTGACTCATTTATAATTAACTAATTGATGTTTCTTTTATTTTCAGGTAAGTCGCAAGCGTAATTATCTCGTCATGTCTCCGAACGGGTAAGCTTTATTACAGCTTTTCCGGTTCACAGAACCCGTCTTCATCTTCCGGATCAGCCGGCATAAACTTTGATATTTAACATTTTCTTGATTAATGGTGTCACTTTGCGCAAATGTCAGCTCTTAATTGTCGAGCGTCCTCACTGAGCTTTGACTTGATGACATTATCAGCATATAGGAGATAAAGTGGCGGGTCATTTAAGGGGTGATTTGAGGGTCCATTTGCTACCCACTAGGTATTTTGACAATGTTTTTGGTTAATTTAACTACAAAAGCTTGATTGTGTAAACCTAACGGTGAAAACAGTTTTTAGCTTTGTTTCTTTAATGCTTTAAAAGCGTTTTTTTTTTTCATTGTGATTGTATTTAACTTAAAAAGATGCTCTCGCAACTGCTAACGCCTAAAATCCCTACATAAAAATACGAAATCAACGTAATGCGAAAAAGACGTATCCAAAGCAGCGCCCGAAGATGTTATGGATGCATTATGTAAATGTGTGCTTAACGGTTTCACTTAGGGAATGTAATTGCAGGCTTTCTGCTAAAATAACAGGATGTAAGGCAATTTTAGGGAATAACATAACGCCTTTTGACTCACTCTCACAATATTTAGCCCCTGTTTTAGTTGCTTTGAGTAATCAAGCAGATAAGAGGAACTTACTGATTTTCAAACTTATTTTAACAGTTACTGGTAACAGTTTTAAACTTTTTGGAACCATAAAATACATTTCGAAGAAAAAAATCGCTTTTGTTTAATGTAAAAATCTGTTTTTTTTTCGGTGCATAATTCCTTTTTTCCTCCACCATAGATTTTTCCCTGCTGGGTTTACGATTTTTTAATTATTTACCCGCTATCCAACGAAATTGCCCTATATTTTCCATGATCATAATGGTCATCAATTTTCCAATTTGCCGTTGGTTGGCTTACATTTAGTCATATTCAGAATTCTGTTCAGATTCTGTTATTCTTTAGTTTTGCGGTTTCGAAATATATTCATTTTTCTAACAGTTGTTTACAAGTTTCCTATTGAAATTTGCTAGACAGATTTAGACCTCTGACTCAACTGTTCCAGACACGGTTGACGGAGGAACAAAAATCGCTTGTTTTTAAGGGTCTATCGGTTGGATTCGGCTGGATTCCATTTATACGCCATTGACGTGAAGCTGAACGGTTGATTGTTTCGTTCAAAGCTTGGGAATTAACCCCAATTACGAAGATCGAGCGGCAATCGTCGAATAGTCCTGGCAATGATTGCCAATTAAAACTGCTAACGATGACGATTGGCCAGTGTGAACACGTTTATCTCTGGTTGTGAAAAATTACGGGATTTTAACCTGTAAATCCATAATTCCAGTCTTTAAAGCCTGGAGTTATTGAAGAAAGCGTTGTATACTATACAATTGCTTCGAACACTGATGTGAGTTTAAGGAAGTTTCACTTTGACGAATATCTTTAAGTTGAGTCTTTCTCAATACAAATCCGTTTAGCCAGCAGCTCGAAACTTCGCGATCGATCTGTTTTGTTTGGTCTGGAGTTTGGAGCAGGGCTGGTAAACAGACATTTACAAATGATTTTCTTTACCTTGACACCGTTTCTGAATATACGAGACCAAAAATCGCGACAAAACGGCCCAATTTGTTCGTAGAGAAAGCAAATTGCGCTAATAACATTAAAATTAGTATGTGTTCCACATTATAGTCGGTGCACGAAATCCAATTAGTGTATATGGCTTTGAGGGAAGGTTTTTTAAATGATTTAGTCTGAAGGTGATTAGTGGATCGCCTCTAGTGGGCCATCAGTCACGTACGCTCAATCCCTGCAAATTCTTGACCTGACTAGCGAAATTAGTGAATCTCGTGCGGAAATACTAATTTTCGTACATTTGCGTCAGCTTAAACTCTACAATTGCGATGTTTTAAGGCAAATAACTAATTATTTAGCTCACGAAATCCCCTCAATGACACAGGGTGGTTTGTTCCAGTGGTAAACTGAAACGCTAATGTGAGGTTTGAGTTTTTATCTATGGCGTTCGAAGCTTTTATCTATAATGAAATTTTTCGTTGACTAAACACTATACGTTTATATAAAACTTTAAAACCTTAATCGCCAGTGCTTGGAAGTAAAAAGATTCATTGTGAATTGGACATGTGTATGGGGTGACTCACGAATATGGGCTGCTATCCGTAACTCATAAAATAGAGTAAAAATAATTCCGAAAATTTCAGGTTAATTTAAAGCGGCTTTGCATCAAAAATATTTAAAAATTGGCACTTTCGATTATGGCAGCCCATATTTGTGGGCACCTGGCAATTTATAAGGTAACTATTATTAAAGGGGACTTGATGTAAAGTGACTAGCGAAGCTTAAAACAAGGGCATGTTGGTTATAAGCCAATTATCTTAAAACGTCAAATTACTGGGTCAAACACAGTCACTTTTACTGGAAATTTATCTGAAATCGTCAGCTATAAGGGTCGGTATCTTGATTGATATGGGTTGACACTGGATTTAGCGCATTGGGAACGAATTGCCAGACGTGGACAATCGACTTATAAATTTATTAAAAAACTGATATGACATTTATATCTGATGCGTAAAAGTTTAGAGCGGAAAACAACTCACGACGACGTACCTGCGGCACTTTTGTGCAAAATTTACGAGAAATTTCAGCCTCGAAACGCGACATCTGAGAGAGATAAATTCGCTATTTTATCCCGGCAAAGGCTAATGTCTCGAAAACACTTTATTTTATTATATAATGAGAAAAGTCATTTTCAAGCCGGGTTTTGCGACGAAAAAAAGAGCGCTGGTATCATTAGGAGCTCTGAATCGATCGCAGATTATCTTTATTGAATATTTCTTCAATTACAGCATTTTGAACGAAATTGGGTCACATTTTAACGGTTATAGTTGAGATTGTGTATAGGGAATTCTTATGTTTTTTTTTAAGCAGATGGAACTTGCCCAAACCACGATATTTCCATATTTGTAAAAAAATCTAATCTTTCACAATTGAATTAGAATTAAAATTGCAGAGGCTGTTAACTTATGTAAATTTTATTCAACGCCAGGTGACGAAACCTCTTTCAAAACATGCACGATGTCCACATCGTGCAGTAGGAGATTTTAGCGTTTATGGATTTAATAATTACTTTAAAATGGGAAGTCCTCGTGATCTTTAAGAACCATATTTAAGCATTTGAAATTCATGCAAATATAGAGAGTAAAAAAATAAAAAATACGCGACAACTTATTTTGGTGTTTCCAGAACATCAGTTTTCCAGTTTAGCGAAAACATTAAGTGTAATTAACAAATTTAGTAAACTAAAACGAATTGTAAATGAATTTTTCTCTGTTTTTAGAAAGGAATTCAATTCGTTTGACGAATATATTTTTAGGCGTTTTTGTAAATTCTGTTTTGTAAATTCTGCTAAATCGACTGGTGAAATTGAATTTAGCCGACGACAGTCTTGGGACCAATGGTATCCACTGGTTGACTAAGTTTCAAGCAAAAATGCTCCTTTGTATGAAAATCGCAAAGATTAATCGTCAAAACAAACTACTTTCCTGTACAGGAGCATTTGGTTGGAGTAACCACTTATAATTTCCTCATTTTTTATTCGTTTTGACGAAGATAATCTAATTTCTTAAAACAGACTGCGGAAAATCGTCATCTAACAGGCACGTAACAAATAAGATATATTTTTGAGGTCTCAGCGTTCCACTAATTTACCCAAAAGAAATGAGTTTTCGCGAATCCCTTTGAAAAATTCAGGACCTCAATCAAAAAAGGAGGAACATTACTAGAGATAGATTAAATATGGAGTCGAATACACCGCTTTCAGAGCCTCGCATTTATCAGGAAAATTTTCGCCTCAAAGCCAAAAGCTCATTCGGTAGCACCAATAAAATGCAAGCGTTGATTGATGATGATGATGAGGGCGGTTGCAATGTTGTGCAAGCACTTGATTGATATAGCAGACATTTTAAGTTGGAGAAGGTTGAAAAATGTTGATAAATGTAACATAGTCGTGTTATTAGGTCAGGCTCGCTGTAAGTTAGTTGAAAAAATTTCGTTAAAAAATGTAGTTCTGCTAGCAAATCGTATTCCCGACCTGATAAATCATGCCTTCACTAGCTGTCGGAGATTGCCACTTCGAGCATTATTCACTCGTCAAAGAGGGGCAGCGGGGGAGTTTGGGACAAGAGGAAAGAGAAGAGCAATGTGGCACTGACAGGTAACAATACAGTAAACCTGCGGCCTTTGAATAATGGATCCCCCCTGTCCCAAAGGAAGAGACAATAACAAGGGCAACACCTTTTGATTATGGATTTACCGGGCTGGAGGGTTTCTTGCGATCGCTTTGATATTAGGTATTGTCGCTGAGATTTTGCTGATATTAGGGATTTTTTTTTCATTAGAAGGCTCGAGGATTGAAGTAAAAAAGCATTGACGAAACCGATCGCATGGAAACAAAGAATTTGCGGGTTTCGTTTTAATATACGTTTAATGGCATGATATTAAATCTTAGAAAAAACTGTTATATGGCGCGGAACAGAAGCTTGTTATGTTGAGCAAAGGCTCTATCTAGCCGGTTGTTGGAAATATACGAAAGCCCCACCGGCATAAAAAGCTCCGCATCAGCTTTGTAGATTATGTAAAGGCTAATGTTACATGGCGTTAGGATTAAAATAACGCATCTTTTTAATTCCTTTATAATGCTGATGGAAACTACGATGTTGTTGTTCAGACCTTTACACAAGCTTTCCGATTAATAAGTCACCCGTTGTAATGGGACATTCGGTAATATCTGGACTCCCCACGGTAGCCAGATAGCCTCCCCAATGGTAGGGCTTGCTTTAGGCAGTGATAAGTTATTTTGAGAAACTTTCAATGATAAAAAAAAATCTTGCTGAAGAGAAGCCAAAAGCCTCTCTCGTTGCGATCTTCAAGATTGGTACTGGTAACCGCGGCGTTTTAATTATCAATGCCATTTATCTACAAGTCGTACGAATTCGCATATTCAGGCCCGCATATATCAGTTGCAAGGTGCTAAAATCGTCTGGGCTGCGCAATCTTCAGTTTAGTCGCCTTATAAATTTGGATTCATTTGGGTTACTAGATTTTTCAAAATTGATTTTTTTAACTTTGAATTTTGGATTATTTTCAAATTACCACATTGGTATCTTCTCTGTTGCCTCTTGCGACGCATGGGCGAGATAGAGACATGCGAATACCAAAAACATATGTTTAACTTTTATTCAACAAACCGAATGTTGTGTGGAAGCTGGCATACAGCTGGACGCCGTTCTTAGTACCCTTTAGCATACTACAGCCCTACATGCTAGAATTTTCTTCGATCTGTATCTGTTTGAATAACACTATTCATCTTATCTTCAAGTTAAACTTTGCCCCGTTGTACTTACTGAACTGGAACAAAGGATAATAATCTAGCATCTAAGTGGGTCTTGGCATCATATCTGGAATATTCTAGTTGGAAATGGGATCATTAATTTGGGACTTGGGCGTTGACAGTCGTGAAATAGCCCCGCCACCCAGCTACTATTATTCCGGCATATAAAAGTTTTTTTTTTCGTTTCCCAACACTGGGACGTTTGCGCAAAAAGTGACATTTTTACGACCATAATTATACGGGAGTATTGAATTGAAGCCATGACCCTTCGTGGCATTTAAATGGAGAATAACAGGCCTCAAAGGGCTTTACGTTTCTGGAATAATACGGTCGGCTCATGCCTATTCTCCATAGAATAACAAAAGGCAGGCGTTTAACTGTTGAGAAGCATATACTTGGAGCCCCATCCTTGTTCTAGAAAGGACTCGTTATTTCCATCGTCTGTTTGCCACCCTCTTGACATTAAGCAGGGTCGCTGTTCCTACAAGACCGAAATAAGACGTGGTTGGCATTTCCAAGTTTGGTTTTCATATATTTGAATCGCAGTTTCTCAGCTTTTCACATTAATTGCTCGCTGAAGAACAACTACAGCATTTGATTTTCGGTTTCTTTGGGCTAATTGATATTGACAAACCCCAAGGTTGGAAGACCAGTAGCAGATCAGTTGCGCTTTTTTTCAAATATGCCCAAAGTTTCAGTTCGTTGCAAATTAGGAAAGCTTTTGCTCACGCGTTTAAAGCGATTTCAGTTTTTTACGAAAAATAGTAATTACGTAGCTTATCTTGACTAGAAAAATCCTGAGAGTTTTATCATTTTGCTGTTTTACGATTTGTTATTACGTTTGTCAAGCAAATCTCAGCCACATGTCTATGAAGTCATATTTTTTCGGTACATATTACATATATGGTGACTGATCTCACTTTCAGACTCACGTTCTCACTTAATAATAGATGATAAACGAGGGGCATTTGCATCGTAAAGACGGCACTTTATCAGGTGCACGATCTAGAGACCGGTATATCGTTTATCACATTGCGTGCGTGTTAAATCATCCTAAATCATCGACGTGTACTTGCGTCGCAACGCTTTAGTTCAGCGACGTCTTCAGCTCGAGGACCGTTTATCATCCGAATAGCTTTTTTACACGACGTCGCCAGTTGGTAAACGACGCCGCGCCATCCAAATTGACAAATCAAGTCGAGTATTTTATCATGTGAATGATAACAGCAATTTTGCCCGAAAACTGGACCAACCTCAAAACAGGCCAATTCCCATTGGCGACATCCATGTTTATTTTCCAATTAATTAGTCTGCACCATTTACACGAACTGCCACTTCCGTTACATGGCAAAACGCCTTAATCATTTT
This sequence comes from Dendroctonus valens, assembly GCA_024550625.1. Classification (NCBI taxonomy): domain Eukaryota; kingdom Metazoa; phylum Arthropoda; class Insecta; order Coleoptera; family Curculionidae; genus Dendroctonus; species Dendroctonus valens. Next base: position 333,160 of record JAJTJO010000398.1, read on the forward strand.
TCCAGGCCGTATTTATAAAGGCTCCATTATGGCATGAAATATACGAGCAGTGGGCGTTATGGAATTGGATGAAGTAATAAAACGACATTAGGTATTCGAAAAAAGTGGAAATGTTTTAGAGCTGCTTCTAAATAAATTGGCGCTGGCAGCAGAAAGCAAAAAAGTCGAGCACTTGTTTGTGTTCCTTAAAGCATCATTTCGTATTGCATATTTTCAAGGAAAATGTTTATAGGTTCCTATGCATAAAAAGGGCAACAAAAACAAGTCGTACAATTATCATTTCACTGCACAGGCAGTAACAGCTCGGGCAGGTTGAAAAATCAGTTATTGCTTGCGAAAATTTGGTTTGTTTTTGGAGCGCTATTCAACGATAAATTACTGACCTGTTGGCACCTATTTGCCCCCATATTACATCAGAAAATCTCATATAGTAGTAGTTCTGAGCCGAACACTGCTAATTTATGAACGATGTTAATTGAGAAAATGATTTCTCTTATCGTTTCAAAGACAGATTTTGAGGGTCTTCCATGCATTAATGCATTCATTAAATGAAATTGGCAAAAATTCGAGTCGCGTATGCCAGCAGCCAAGTTTTTTGTTTGAAGAAAAAAAGAACCTCAGTTGCAAGTCTTTGTTATTGAAAAACTTCACGATTACTCGCACCTAAACTCAAGACTTCCTAATATTCATAATACATGGCTGATTTCCATGTCATGTCACTGTTGAAATAGAATTTACTACAGCTCCATTAATGTTATTTGTGCCTTTCCAGGCTGGAAATTCGACGTTCCACTGAAAAGCCATAATTAGTTTTGTATGAGCGTTCCGCACAAATGGCCGCGATGGCACCGTCAATAAAACTCCAATTTCCGCTAGAAATTTCATCTAAAACAAGTGTGATGAAGTTGGAATAACAGGGATTATATAACGATAGACATGCGTTGTCGCGAGCGAATTTACAGAGAAAAGCTCTCATGGTGTAGATGAATGTTTGAGTTAAAGCTCACAGACAAATATTAGTCCGAAACAGTTTTCCCGACTTTGACACACCGCAGTTATTTTTCCTTGACGAAGGCAGCTCAAAAAATAACAGCCGGAGGGCTGAAAATAAATCTACATTACCAGTTTGTCTTTTACACCAATATTTTCCTTCCCGGCGCTCCATTTGCGATACTGTTTTCACACGGCGCTAATTCCTTCGAATTATCTCCTCAGCTCTCAAGCATTAATATCTGAGGAAGATGGGAGAAGAATGAATAAAAGGCCATCTGCTCTTTAGCTAGCAACTTTGGGTTGTCGTTTTCTAACTTCCAACATTTTCAATTTCATACTCAGCCAAAAGAATTTGGTATCCAAAGTGGCTTCAATTGTAAGCAATTTAAACCTCTCGGCAACTCGTGTTGAAATTTGGAATTTCATTAATGAAAATTGCCAGCACAAATCAGCAATGCAAAATCTGTTTTTCGGCGATTTTTCTCCATCACAAGCAGCAAAATCAACGGCTAATAAAACGAATTTCCAGCTAGAATTAATTAATAATGGCAGCAAATCCCTTGTCGAGACTTTGATTTGTTGCTCAACCGACGGGCCCCTCTGAGCGATTTGATATTTCTTTTGTTTGTGAAAAATATGATATTTCCAGATCGGCCGAAAAAAAAACTATAAAGGAAAACTTTCGAGTGAGAGAAAGCGTTTTTAGGGCACTGTTTTCCCTTAGGTCTATTGTGATTGTTTGACGAAAAAAATCGTTTTCTTCGTTCCAAAGGGCCTTTTGCTGCACTGTTAGAGACAACAATCAAATTGAAAAACCGTTTTAAGAAAGCTGTTTTTCGAATTGTGTCATGTACTCATTTTTGTAGTGCAAACAGATGTACTAAGGAAACTTCAGTCAATTGAAAAGTGACTTTAGAAGTTTTGCAAATTCCCATTTTTATGGAAAGTTAAGTAAATGGGAAAACTTTGATGGTGGCTGCCTGTTAAAGTTTAGAGGAAAAATTGGGGTTCGAGAATATATTACACTGGCTGTTAAGGAAAGTTAACAAACATAATGAACCTAGACTGAAACAAAAGTTTCTGTTAGTCCCTTTTGCTGCCGGTCGAATACGTTTTTTTCTTGTTAAGCGCATTTTTGCATTATTCATGCTTGAGTAAATATAGCCTTTATCTACCGATCATCAATAGTCTCTAGTAAAGCTGCATTTGAACCAAGCTCTTCTGCAAATAACCTGTAATATTTTTGTCAATTGTTGATTGCGCGTTATTTGTTTGAAGCCAAAAACGTTTAATATTACATTTTCTTAAGCATCAATATTCTTGGTTCGCTAAACAAACATTTCTGGTCTCATTTTCTTCCTTTATTACTTGTTTGAGGTTTATCAGGGTTCTGTTACTGATTAAACAATTATGTTTGCAGCTAATTGCCATCACAGAATTAAATCGCATTTCCATCCTCATTTATTTGCAATCGAATAAAAATGGAATGGTATTAAACAGTTGCTTTACAGATTTGCGAAATGATTGATTCTAAATCCAATTATTCCGATTGGGTCATTTAACTCATCGATCCGTTCTTTCCTGCCTGTGCAAAGCCACACGTGGTATTGGTAAATTAGGGCACTTTATTTTTCAATTTTGCCGATTAGTTTCATGTGACCAAATCCAGAAGGAAATTGATCGTTTCAAAACACCTCCATTTGGAGAGATAATGGAATCCATTGATCGATTTTGGTTATGGAATGGAATGTCGTATTTGTATATGGTAGTTAGAGACCAATTGCCAAAGTTTTATAGAGAATAATTCGGCAGGCACATTTAAAATGCGAGAGCTTTAGTATTGCGAGTGTAGTTTAGTGTTTTACGATTACCCGAATGGAAATCGAACGAAATGTCCTGCTTTAGATTTATTTAATGTCCCCAAACCGGACGACTAGCTCATAAAATCGATGTCTGTCGCCCGAGGTTATCCACAAGCAATGGCTGGAGAATCCTCAATTTACAATCATTGAATGCGCACGTTTTAATTCCTTTCCTGGATGTCATTCAATTAAAATCAAGAGATAAGTGCACCTAAAGTCGAGCTTGTTGCACATTCGGGAGATAAGCAAGCAGTTCCATGTTCGTAAATAGTTCGCACTTTTTCATGCCGAATGTTTACAAATCGTGTCGGTGCTTTTTTAAACTCGATACCAGCTTATCGGTACGAAAATTGCATATTTTGAAAGAATCACTGTTGAAATGGTAGTTAGGGACGAGTTCAGTTAACTTACAAGAAAGGTCGATGGAATCGTACTGTTTATTCACTGAAATCAGCGGGCTTTTGTCGTATATAAACTAGAAGGATGAGAAAATGTTTGAGGTTTTTACAAAGAATTTACTGTTTTGAATACTCATTTTTAAATTATGTGCCCGTTAAATCTCTTAATATTGTACATTTTAAAGCCATTTACACTGTTCCCCGAACAATTGCTTGCTTATCAAGGCTTATTTCCGTCCGGAATTTTTCAATTGTATTCCATATTTCCACTTTTCCTTAGTTCTTCCTTTACGATCAATGTTGAGGTGATTCCATTTCTGATATTCAAATATCTAAACCCCATTCAACCCATTGCCATATTGTTATAATACATTAGACTTCCAAACAATGCCGGTTTTGTTTCCTCTTCTCCAATTCAATAATCATTTTCTCCTTGTCATTCTGTTATGGTTATTTTAGAAAACGGGGTTTGAGGTGAGATTTGGTGATTGGAAACTTTGTCAAGTTTTCCACTTAGTGAGCCGATGATGAATTAGAAATTCGCTGAACTGGATCCGATAGAGAAGCAAATACATATCATCCCAATTTCCATTAATTAATTAATTAAATTAGCTAATGGAAATACTCGGTTTGAGGTATCCACCCTTTCGAAGTTATTGCGGACAGTCACGACATTATTACCGAAGAAAAGGGCTAGCCATTTTGCTATCATAAGATCTCAATTTCTTATTATACTGTCTGATGCACTACTTATGATAATTAAATTGCTGTACCATAGGAATTAATCCTTTGCTATAATAGAAGACAATTATCATTCGGAGTTCCAAGTAGGCTCCAAGATATACGTCCAAACCCTTGTCATTCCTCGCTCTTCTCAAATACAATTAAGGTTCTTTTTTGTTTTTCGTCTCCGTCTGGGGAAAGTCAATAGAACGAGGTACATTACAATACGTTCAGGAAAAAGCTTAGTTTACGCAGCCCACTGAGTTGTTAAAAAAATCTTAATATCTCCAAATCCTCCGATGTTTAATTAGCTAATTCACACAAATAACGACTGTTACTAATAGGTTTTCACTCCACTCGATTTGCTTATACACTGAGAATGGACTAGCCATTTTCTCATTTACATCTCGACTTAATCCATTTATCAGCCATTCATCTAAATCACTTGTTCGTCTCGAGCCTTCGATTGACCCCACATTGATCGGCATGCTCCCAATAGATTGACGAAGGTGTATAGAAACGAAGCGATGCGTCCCTAGTTCTTCTTATTTTATGCAAATGTAACCCTCTAGGTGTATTTCGGATACAAATGAATCTAGTCGGGGGGTTTGTTCTAAAGTTCGAGGCTTTGAGCTTTTAATTGGGTTACGTATATGGATCATGGAAGGGTTTACTGGCTTTGGAAAATTAATTTGTTGGTATTTTTGGATTTACTGTTTGCCAAAATCCTTCGGCTTTACTTTGTCGAAGTTTGTTAACAGTGATTATCAATGTTTATTTGATACTTATTTATCATCATTATATATCAGTCATTATTTTCTTTTTATTGCCAAATATTGCTTCAAATTTTTACATTAAGTGGATTCATTTTCGGCTCACTCTATACTAGTGTCTGATTATTTAGAGCTCATTAGCAGGTCGTGCACACATTGCCTAATCGATACTGTTGTCCCAACAGCACCTAAATCATATCAAAGCCATCGTTGTATTAGCATACGGCATGATAAAGCGATCAAAATCAATCATAGAGGCACCCGTGTTCACTTGCCATAGCCGACTAGGACAGAAAAACTAGGTCATCTAACATCCCTATCCTGACCGGTTTTGGTTTTTCATAAATGGCGCCATCGAGTAAAGCCATTGATTAGTGCGGATGTAATTAATGACCTAAAGCTCGGTAAATTGGGCAGCAGCAAAGCTGCAATTTAATCCTATTCAAATACTGCGAGACGTAAATTTGTTTCGTACAAAACCGCGGGTTTATGATGGCATGAAACTTTTGGAAAGGTCTTTCCATAGAACTAGTCAAGAATATCGCTGCTGCCGATACATTTTGCAATTCAACAGGTTCGCACAAAAGCTGGAAGGACTCCATTATCTGGATGAGCATATCAGCAGCAGGCGTCGCTTTCAATGCCGCCGGTTTTTGTTTTATGTGGACGCCAACCTATTCAATTGTTCTGCCGATTGTTAAAACGTCATGTCGCTGCGAACTAAGCATGTAGGACATCTTCGGACCTATTGTTAAAAATGACCAACAGTCATTGTATCGGGTTCTTTAAGCGTTCCTGTGACTTTATTTTCCGTATAAAATCAAGAACGTACTGATGGAAAGTAGCACACAGATTGCACCTTCATCTGCACTTAATCTTCTTCCAGTGGTTCAAGTTGTGGAGATGTTATAGCAATAGTTGTATTTGTCTATTGATTTACCATCCCAAATGCTCAAAATCAGCGTCATTCCTTTGCAAGAGCTATAATATAATTTATTTGAAAATTCCAGTTGCTGCAAGTAAAGGCCTGAAAGATATTGAGGGCAGTTTTATAATGATGCGCTGTGATTGGAATGGTTTTGATTTACTTTATTTATTTTCATAATTTTATTTCATATCTGAATAATTTTTAAGGTTATTGTATCGATTTGTCTGTTATTGGTTGGATTTAAGCTCTTTTTAAGCGTTATTCGAATTAATAAACGATTTTCAAATTGTTGATATTTTATGGAAAATAGAAAATTTTGCACTTTTTTCCTTTTTTAATGTCCAATTTCTCCTCGTTCTCAGGATACGTACTATTCTCTTCTCTTTTATTTTATTATGTGGCGCATCAAATATTTGTCTTAATGCCTCTATTCTCGCCGGATTTCAAATCACAGGCAGACTTTCACTAATTCCATTCTTGAGCATTTTATGAGCAGTGGAAAAGTAAAATAAACTAACTTGATTACTTGGGAACGCAGAACAAAAATTGGCTGCCTTCTTTAGTTTTTGATGGGTAGAAACACATCAATTATTTATGTCTTGGCGAGTTTCGCTCGAAACCTATCGGCAATGTTCTTTGGGGGAACTTTTCAAACTTGTACTTAAACCCGATTTTTTCCTGAATTAACAATAAATATATTTTTCTACTTATGTCCCAGATAAACATGTCTCCAATGCGCGTTAACTAGCCTAACTCTACAGTGTGTCTATAAATGTATTCACAGTTCTTTCAGTTTTATTTTTATCGAAAATCGCTCCCAAGAATACTCGAAGATGAACTATCGGCGTTTTCCAGCTAAAAAAGTTCTCGAGTTTCTTCTCCATTATCGGTCGCCACGCATTCCCAGTCTTCGCCATCAGCAGCGAGAAACTTGATCTAAATTAACCCAGCATATTGTCGAACTACTGCCTCGGGTGGAGCTTAATTTAACATGTGGGGGTTGATAATGCTACCCAGATCAGACGTGGATGTGGCACGATACGAAAGGTAAACTCTTCCTGGCGCCATATCAAATTCATGATTACCGACCCTCGCAAAGGGTTGCGAGGATGAATCGAAGCACTGTTTGCTCTTTAATAATGTCGGCTCATTGGCGAGTTGGAGAAAGCGAATTCTGGCCAACTGATTCCAAAGTACGAAGCCAACCGAAACTTTCGCATGCGATGTTTATTGGATATTCCAGGATTTGATGTGAAAGGGGAGCGGCAAAAAGTTGGAGGCGTGTGTGATTTATATGTTTGTTCTATTGCCTAATATATGGAGAAAGCTTCTTGGGAGTTCAAGCTTTGAAGTTTTTTTCAGTTTATACATTCTAATGTTTCCTCAGACTTCTTATATTATTAAACATGAGGCCTTTCAATATTGGATCAAATAGAGAAAATCGACAACTTTGACTGTATAAAATATGTTAGAAAACCCGAAGTTTGTTTCAGCTAAGTGTTTCAATATCGTTTCCACCACTTTGTCGGTAAGTTAGTAAAGTAACTGCCTCCGTTTTTGTGTTCATTTTCGCATTAAAAACGAATGAATTATTTGTCACCTAGTAAAGATCCATTTAGGGCACTTTTCTTTTACGTGCCCCTGTCGATAAAAGCGACCCAGGATTAGATAAATGGGATTCAAGGACTTTTATCTCCTATAAACCTGTTACTTTGCTACCTCGTAATCTTTACACATGGGTTTTGCGAGTTACATTTTTTATGATGGTTTATCGTATGTAAGGAAAGGCGATTTTATCAATATTGTTTTACACATGTGGTCTGGCTCTATTTTTCAAATTTATGTGTTTCTGTTATGCTTCAGCAAATGTAAAGTCCTTTGTTGGACTTTGCCTTAGACGCACTCTCTTTAAGGTTTTGATTTGAAGAACAATTACGAATATTAATATTTTTTTGGACATAAAAAGCATTATTTGCGGGAAAAGTCAAAATTAAATTGTCGACGGTTCAAGTTAAATGGAAACGAATAGTCCTCGAGGTTAGACCCCCCCATATACCCAGATGAGATAGAATGAGGGCGCAGTCAGATTTAAAGGGGCAAAATTTCCCAATTTTGTAAAGCCCGATCTTTCCGCTCGGGATTTTTGGTTTATCAGATACGGGGGGATTTAATATGGAAGATTGGTTTTACGTATTACGCATTTTATCGAATAACTCTGCACACAATGAGGGGATTTTATAATGTAATATGTGGATAATAAAAATACGACTGGAGAATCATTAATGGGAAAAATGATCTAGAGTATACATTTACATGTTGCTTATATTCAATTTTTCTGCCTCTGTTTGTTAGGTCGCCATTTGGCTTTGTTTTATTTAATTTGAAAGTACGGTCTTAATTTCATTGTATTTGGGTTATTTTTAATCATTTTGTCTCTGGAATAATTGTGTTCTTATAATGAAATTGTGAACTTTAACAAATTGTTTATTAATTTTGAACGATTATGAAAATTTGAATAAAAAACAATTTAAAAAAAAAACAGTTCGATGAAACCGAGTTGTTTGCAATAATAAACATTGCGACCTAAATATTTGCATGAGAACTCAGTGTCAGTTCCATATAGTTCCACAATTCCATCACTGTTTAGCTTTCAATGGCCTTGCATCGCTTTTGTCGACATGTTTATTAAAATAAAAAATCCTGTGATTTCGAGGTTTTTTCCATTTCAATTTGGTTGGCCACATCGGCAACTTTGACTGTGTCGAGGTAAATTCATTAATAAATGTGTGGTTGTCCACATGAGTTTTCGCAGGGAAACTGGAAAATAATGCGGGTAAATCGTAATAGTTATTCATTTTCGAACCGGCGAAAATTGACGGTGGATTTACTATTTCTGAGAAGTAAATTGGGCAATGTGTTGGTTTTCATATTTTCCTTGGATTTTTGCTCTGAATACGTTTATCCATTCTTTATTCACTTATCATGACTATTCCAATTTTTGACGGAATCCAAAAAGTTTTCTTGTACAAAACCGTTTTTACGTATCACTATTCTCAATATATACAGAGTGTCCACGGAGCTATTTCAGATATTTTGTACATGAATTCAATGACGAATTTTAAGCCAAAATGATTATTCTTGTTTTTCCTGAATTCTCAACTGCAGATAATATCACATTTCAACGCTTGCTTTTTTACAACAATTCTCATTCTTAATTTGCATGGGTTATGTTGCCATAAAGCTTATGTTTTGTATTTTCTGGTACATATATTTCGATCAACTGAACACTCAATCAAAATCAACTCGGATGAATGTTCAAAAGTGTTCCTTATCGATTTGCTAAGCTACGATCATCCTTCGAACAAGGAAAAATATCGCCGTTTTAAACCCCCAATAAATTCCAACGCTAAGACGTCGAATATACAGAAAAAGTGGAGCTTTTATGAAATATCGTCCTGGCCGGGCTCCAAATTATCGAAGGTAGAATGCAATACGTATCAAAGAACGGTTGATTAATGTTTACCCAATTATTTACGGGATCTAACTTAATTTTCGCGTTTTCCGCTTTATTTTTAAGCATATTGTAAAATGCGGCCAACTGTTTGAAGTTTAATGAAAAATAAGACACAGTTATGAGACTTGGAATTTCAACGTAATTCGTTTGAAATGACGTCCCCGCTGCAAGTGCAATGTTGATAATAGCACTTTCTATTTAAAGCGCTTCTTAAACGATATATTGATCGATAATTCTGTCTTCACAACTTTAAAGCGTTATTGTCTGCCTGTCTGTGTTTTATACAAAACGAATCAGAAATACCCATTTATTCCATTGCCATAATAGCCTGTCTAGTTTGTTGAAAGCCAAGACATTCTCCCAAAGTGATAATAATCCCATTACACTCGCCCTGTTAAACTTGAACTGAGATATTTTAAAAATCAATAAATTGTCTATCGATCAATGTCGTTCTTTGTGTTATTGTTATTTGCCATATATCGAGCCAATTTTTATCACCAATCACCTCAAATTCGCATAAAAGTAACAGGGAAGGCCCTAAATTTCCCGATGAGGTGAAATCATCCATTTTTTACGTTTCAAATTGGAAGGAAAGGACTCCTAAAAGTAGATGTCAGACATTCAGTTTGATCAATGTGAATAAAAATCTGGCGAGGGTCGTAAAATGCCTTCGATTCTACTTCCCCCGAGAACCTGCCTGATTTATTTCTCGATAAATAAGTCATATAACTCCCGCAATATTGTATACGTAGAATTTGCAAATGTTACGAATTCGAACTTGCTTTTCGTTTAAATGGATTTTTGCCGGGAAAAGTTCGTCGTTAGACATAGGTATAACAAACTTAACTACAATACTTCGTTTGACAACACGGTTCTCTATTAAGTTGTTCGTTATTAAACTTCTGGCAAAACTTTATTTAATGCAGCTTTTAAAAGCCTGAAGGTGTGCGATGCAGGGGCCTAATGAGAACTTCAGTTTTAAAACTGTTTACCGGGGTTAAAAGCTCTTGGGACAATATTAACATTGCGCAACAAATGCCCGATTATTAGCAGATCGAGCTCAATGTTCCAATACAATTTGCTTCTCGTCAATCGTCCTAATTTGGACCCCTCAATCACGTAATATCTGATTGCCACTGTTTCAACAAAGAGAAATCGCTCGAATTAATCTCTCAGCAATTCCACTCCAGTTGCAACTGATAACGAAGTGGTTGCAATGTCGAATCTGGATATGATTGAATATTTATATTGAGGTGATTTCGCTCAAACATATTTTAATAGTTTAAAACAACGGAATCACCTGCACGTTTTTCGTTATAAAGTTTTTTGTTTTTTTCTATTTTTTTATCATGATCTTAGCTTTTATTAAACTGCATCAACTTTAAAATGCAACCAACTGTTCAATCCATAAATATTCGTTTCAGTTTCCCTTAAACCAGTAACTCCGGTGCTTGCTCCATCTTATTTAAATGTCTCTCAAAATAAGGCTAAACTGATGATCAGGTAAAACTGATATCGAACTGCCCGACAGCGCAAGAATAAGCTGGGTTTTAGTGTGCGCATCAGTTTAAAGACTATACTTTATTCTGTTACTTGCTAATATAGAGAAATGTGTCAATCTCTTATGCAGCCAAATAAAGCGCATTTCTTAAGTTTATAAGGCACAATTCATGAAATAAATACTTCCGTTCGGATGATAAAAATTGATCGATCTCCTTCCGGCTATTTTAGATATGCGCAAAAAATTGTAATTTAAAAATTTGTTTTTTCGGATTTTAACATATGTAGAACATCGCGAAAACTTATGTAGATACTCGATCGCATGTGCAACTGACAGTATTGAATATTCTTAATATACAGAGTGTTTGAAAAAGACGAGGCAATATTTAAGTCGGTGATTTCTCAGGTCGTTTTATGAAGAAAGTTCCTTAAAATGTATGTCGGGAAATGGACCGTTTGCGAGATACATGATGTCAAAGGCTTGGTATAACCCAGAACATCCTGCATCTAATAAATAACCAAAACATTACCCGCTTAACTATTTTTTCAAAACCCTGTTTATTACTGCAAAAAGTAAACAATAGAAACGTGAGTAGTTTTTAGTCGTATCATTATTCGGAGAATTAGGTGGCAAACATATGTAAGACCGCTCTTTGCCGAAGAATCATATTCAGAAACAACTCCCAACTGCTTCCGGCAGTTACAATTAAATTATCCTGGAGAGTATTTGGTGCATAAATCCGGATCGTAAAAATATTGAAATCTCGGGCCGTCGTAAAACTGGATTAATATTCGGGGAATTTCCAGCATTTCCATATTGCTTTTCGGTCGTGTTACGGAATGAACATTGGAGGGAATATGGCTTAGAGAGTTTATTGGGAAATATCTGGTTTGAACTTGAAACTTCTACAGTTCTAGTTGAGCAAATTTAGTAAACTGCATAAATCGATATGTACTGTTCGAAAATGCCATTCCTTTTGATTAATACGAAAGGACATGTTGCCTTTTGTCTTCTTTTGCCTACTTATGCGCACAGTTTTCATGTAATAACGATTAAACCTACGGGGCTTTTCACTATCACCTAATTTCAATAACGCTCTTTATGTTCAGAAATTTCACTAAGTGCGCATTGTCAAGTCCGAAGTCAGGTTGCTTGAAAGAGCTTTCCGACTAGTTCTCGTTAATGGCCTGGTGAAAGGTACATGTCGACAATCAGGTGCTAATAACGGGACCTTAGATTGATGAGGGAATTCACCAATTAAAAACTTATACCAGCTCTAATAGTTGAAACTAATCAAGCCGCCATTCTCTTTATAAAAATCGCTCTCAAAGTACACATTTTACATTTTCATGGAATTGTGTCACCTAAACCGCGCCAATTCAATTATTAGATTTCGTCACATTCAATTTCATTTTATTTTAAGGGGATCGGAACTTTATCAGCAAATTTGCCGTTTTTTATGCGCCAATAAAAGTGTCGCGTTATTTTTACATTTCAGAAGCGAACCTGTAAAAGCTACGACTTTGTTTTTATGGCGCCAAAAAAAATTGCCTCATATAAACCAAATTGACACTAAATTAGATTGAACTGCGTAAAAACTTGGAAAGTTTCAATTCCACACCATTTACTATTGGAAAACGCCATTGCAGGCAAATTCTCTTTTGTCGTTTCAAGACTTCCTCGACAGTCTATAAGGTAAACGTACGATTGTCAACATTGCAATTACGAAACCTTAGACAAATATTCGCAATTAAACGCGTTCTAATGAACAGTGTCAGCTATTTGAGTAACTATTTTACATACTTCTCGTCTACTTGCTAATGACTATTAGAAATTATAGGAAACGAACTGTTAGATTTGCTTAACCGCCTTGTCGAGCGGTCGTTGATCTATGTCGTTTAATGGTTACTTCTTAAATTTGCGCCTATTTTGAAACATTTACGCTTATAAGCAATATTGTGTCCGACAGAAGACGGATGAGAGTGAGGATTTTGCAAATTTATCCTACCTCACTACCGTCGCCGACGAAACGGTGTCAGCCCATTAATCTTAATGCGGCCCACTCCGTTTCTTCTACATGGCCCTCGTCTCTGACAATTACTTAAAGAATTAGCTTCCACTTCGCTTTGACTGTTTTCGACTATTTTCCCCATCAAAAAAGCGACCTTTATTGCCTAAAAATGATGGAAATAGATTTTTTGTGAATCGTTCAATGATGTGCTAATCCATTGAAGAAATGAGTTACTTGCGCTAAAAGATTAAGCATGAGCCCTGAGAACATACCGCTTTATCACCACCATATTGGAGCCAACTTTAAAGATTCAAACGCTTAATTCAATGTTTTTTTTAATAATTTTTTTTAGTTACCGTTCTGATTAGATTTGGGCCCAAAGTACGTCAATATGTGCAATATAATGCTGTACACATGATACCAAAGTATCGTGTTGAAGCTTTGAACCTTTAAAAAAACAAAGTTTCGCTCTTTAAAACCAGTTAATTAACATTTTGCAGCCGGAAGTTGTCGGCATATTTTCCGAGCATGTTTTAGACACATTTGTTTGAAATTTGCTGTTTTATTGTTAATTTCTACATTTTCTCCTCTTGCCGTTCCGAATTGTTGAAACGATGATTCTCTTTCTCCACATAATGAATGAACTGTTATTATTGTAGAAGAAATCGCTTTAATTATACGCCAAAAAATGATGATCCTCGATGCCGAGGTGTAGAATGAAATCGATCAACTTTGTGGCTTCTCCTCAATTTCTGTAGCTGCTGCCGACTCGTTTTTATTTATTATTACATTTTATTCAATTTTTTATTTTTCTCAGCAAGTCGTATGATAAAGACTTACATATTTGCATATCTCTGGAAGTTTTTGTTATTTTAAACAAGGAGGAACATTTAGAGTCAGATTTATCGTACATTTTTGTACGCCAACAACTTCAATTTGAGGAAAGTTTTTCATTTCTTGAATAAAGTTGGGCGGCGTTCACTTGTTGTTCCAGTTTGGGCCGTCCAAGTTTATTCGAGAAAGAAAAAACTCGCCTCAAATTGAGTGTTATTTAGATGCGATTCCATTAATCGCTGCTTAAATTGAATAGGCGAAGCAAGCTGATGGCGAATCTGCAGTGGTGGTTAGAACTACAATTCGACATCTACACTCAATCAGAGATTACATTCAATTCCGTGACCGATTGACCGTGTTAACACCCAACCTTATCTTTTTCTGCTATAACAAAGTTCAACACCCTACTGGGAAATCCCTAGAAGGCTCTACAAACTTTCCTGAAAGTTATGACTTTTGAAACTCAATTCTCCTTTTCCATTTATACGGGGACTAGGGTTGGGATAGTATAGCGAGACTCAACTTCGCAAAACACACTTAACTCTGAAACAGTTATTCCACGTAAGGAATGATAAAGTGTCAGCTTAAAAATCATATTCATGAACCTGTTCCATAGCTAAATGGATAGCCTGTCACTGGAGCACAATTCTTATCTGGCATTTTTCCACGGTGAATTGAATTTTCCTGCTCGAGCAGAAAAGTCGTAGTCTAGTCTAGTCATGAGCAAGGACAAAAACATGTCGCTCCTTTATCGACCCCAATTAAGAGTCCGCGAGGACTTTATTAAATACATTCTCCACCTCCAGGTAAATATCCAATTTGTAATTATGATCTCTTGTTTGTCTCCCTTTTGTTAATTAATATTTGGAAAATGCGGCCTTATTTAAACACCGGAATTCCCCAGCAGATTCCTTTTAATTTAGCCGGCATTGCGGGCAAATAACCAGAAAAACGTACACTTCCACTTTCCAGTTAATTATCCAGCTTTCTCCCTACGTACGAATTACTTTATGCTCATTATTAATCTGAGCTGGAAGTTGTCGGGATACAGGTGGTCGTTCCAGACTAGCAAGAACTAATAGTTACAAGAAGGACCTTAGGGACTTTAGGATAACTTCGAAAACGAGTTTTGCATTTACTTCAAAAATAATGCGGCAGCTTTCGAGGTTTAATAGGTTATATTGCATGAAAAAGTCTATAAGAGGCCTCTAATCCATACTAAGAGTATCTTAAGTCTTGAAAGACACTGGGGAGCATCATTCAATGCATAGCATCCAGCGAAAGCTGGTGTGTAACGAATACGGAATCAATCTTAAATTCATTGGGGGGTTGTAAAATCGCTGTAAGATCACAAAGAAGGAACGATTCTCAATGTGTCTAACTTAGACTTCAGTCAACTTCCTGTGGCCAAAAACTTAATCTTTGTATGTTTCCTAGCCCAACCATTAGAGGCATTTACTGGCTGGGGAACGGCTTTAAAACGCCGCCCTCACTGTCTCTGAGACGACTAGAAGTTTTAAAGTGCGGGCTGGCACAGGGGTTTGTCTTCTCTCGATGTGAAACTTGAAACTATTTGAACTGGAGTCTCTGTTGGGCTTTACTAGCTGAAGTAATTCAATATCTCGAAGAAGATCTGGGGGTTTTGGCGGTCGGTTGGAGCGACTAGCTATTTGATTTGGTCTGGATCCTGCCGTGATTCACGTATTACTTTGAGAGGCCTTTGAATTTAACATCGTCAATAGACTTATGGTTTCGGTTTACTATGCCTGGGAGTGAGATAAAACGTGGATAAGTTGGATCAAGATTTGTCATTAATATTTAATTTGTTGTTTTTGAATAAAGCAATTGAATAAAAACGTTTTTTAATTGCAGCTAAATTCCTAACTAGTAAATCAAGAAGAATAATTCATTGTCTGATAGTACAAGATATTATTCAGAATGACTAGTGATTATTCATTATTGTGATTATAAGAGTCCTCTTCGTCTGGGATTACAAGGGATTGCCCTTATCTGCGATTACAACCAATTTAGTTCACGATTCTTCGCTGACGTTCTTAGTTTGCCTCCAGTCATTCATTAGCCCGTGCTGTGTTAAAACTTTGCTATATAAAACTAAGTAAGATTTTGCCAAACTTTGACAACTAAAGTTTCCCCCAACATGAGCGAAAAAAAACATGCTGCTAATAAGAAGCAAAGTTCACTATGAAAAATATCCTCGTCTAATTAGCGTAGTTGTTTAAAACCGAAACTCCCCGAATCCAATTAAGAAGTTAACACAGAAACTATCTGTAAAGTTTCAGTTTCAGCTCGCCCGAGGTAGAAAATGAAACTTTTGCAGCTTGACATCAGGTAGTCGTAACGGATGTTAAATTAACTGTATTTATTGTAGCGATATATTTGGCCTTCCTCTGCAGCAAAAGTGTTTTATGTGTTTTTGCTCATTTGACGTTGTAGTTACTTTTTAAAAATATCTAAAGTTGAATTTTTTATTATTCACGTTTTAAACGTCTGAGGTAATTCGAAATGGAGTCGTGTACTAAATTAAGCGGTATCATGTAAATTCGAGTTGAGGGTGAGCTATGGAAATGTTTTTGACCAGAGCTAATGTTATCTTTGGCTCGTAAACCTGACTCTGATTAATCTGTCCTCGCTTAAATGTGTACTTTATACGGGTTTATATGACATAGCCCCAATAGGTGTAATCTGCTGTCGCTATCTGCTTCCTTCAAGCAAAACTGCGATTAAAAATAAACATGATGTGGGGTAGAAAAAGTTTGTCGATTTTTTGAAGCTGAAGACTCAATATCGTCTTCCATTGCCGGTATTATGAGAGTAGAGTTTGCAAATCCTTTAAGGGCATGGTGCATAATCTTACAGCTCCATCACATTTGTCAGACGCTTTCAACTTAGAGCGCGAGAAATTTCAGTCAAATATCTGGAAACATCAATTAAGCTAGTGATAAATTGGAGTTTTAGTGCAAAACCCCCATGACGTATAGAAGTTAGGGCGAATCCGTAATAATTTTGAGGTCCCAAGCGGCGACATTAATTATCGATGCTCTGAACTTAGCAGCTAGCGGGTTGATCAATTTCAGCATTCGAAATACCGATATTCGAACGCGTTTCGGTTAAATAACACGGTAAAATGTTAACACTTCACTTCAATTAATGAACAGCTAAAATTAAAGCTGTCCGCGAACTGAAATCGGCGAAATTAACGAAATTAATGGCATTCCACTGGTCAAATGTAGGAAAACGTGACATGTGTGGACGACACAGCTTTTCGTCGTCCTGGTCTACTGGAAGCGAGTTGATTTCCGATCAACCATTAAATACATATTGGCTTTTGAACGAAAACAAATTCAAAAATAGAAACAAGGTTGATCCTATTTTAATCAATTCAAATTAAATTTGAAAGAAGAAGCAGCATCTTCACATGTATGAAGGACATTAGTATTTGATTTACTAATAATTTCAAGATTATTAATAATCTGGTTATTTTGCAATTAACCCACATTCGTATGACTGCTTGCCCTTTCAGTGGCCGCATAGAGAGATAAACAACAGGAATACTTTTTAATTTCAGTGGTTGTTAACAATCACACTGGTTTTCCGTTAAAAATGTTTTTCTGGAAAATCTGCTTTACAAACATGTCCATATGTGCTATTTGCTATTAATTCGGAAATCATCACAGTTACATACAGATTGAAATTGCGGGCATGCAAATGACGCTTTTTGTTAATTGTCGAGATTGTTCGATTACAACGACGGATTCATTGCATCAATATCGATTACATTGAGTAGAGGCGGGATTTTCCCTTTGGCAAACTGGTACAATCGGTGGGAATTTCAATTTTCAATTAGGGTCTCAATTGCACTGGCGGGATATTAGATATTGTACGCTTTTCTCGGAACGTGGAAGCGATCCGTCTTCGAAATTGGAATGCGAAATTTTCTTTGCAGCTTGTTCGACGATAAATCTTTTATTAGCATCCGCCGACTAGATGGACTAGCAACTACGTAATACATCTCTCATTCTGTCACCTTATATTCAATTATTCCTGTATATCGACGATGCGAAAGTAGTTATTTAATAGCGGCTTTGTAGGTTGTTTTCGAATCACTTGGTGTCACTGATGATCCCATAAGATATCTTGTTTTTAGCGTTTGAGATTTTCATTTTTGGTTTTAAAGGAACATATTTATTAATGATGAATTTAATAAATTGTCTAATCTTAAAATATGTTATGTAATCTGAATCTGTGTCTGTTGTTTTTGGTCTCAGTTGATGTTTTCGCCTGTCTTTATGGAAAACTCATTTAATTCTCGGCCTCCTGTCCTTGATATCTTTCTTCTCTGTATTCGAGTCAATTTTGCATGTTTTTGTCGTTCTTCTCTGCATCTTTATCATCAAGTCATTCTTTCTTCTACTGAAGGCATATAATTATAGTAAAATTACAGCCCTGTTGTCTCATTTATATGAAAAAGTTTCTGTGCTTTCCAGATTTTGCATTTTTCGATTCCAAAACGTGGCAATCTAGGTTGCAAAAACTGCAAAATCCCCTCAAACAATGTAGACTTTTGCTTGCAAATTTACAAAATTATTCCAACTAATACTTCCGTACGAAGGCTCAGTGTGGATACTCGAGTTTTCAATTTAAATTTAAATGCAGGCAGTCAGCAAAATACCGTGTCTGATTCTTTATATTAACGCCACAACATCGCAGAAAACGTAATAAAAATTGACTGAAATTTCCTATTTTTTTTTAGTTTATTACTAGGGTAAAGCTATCTATATGGATATGAAAAGTTTCCGAAAAAATGTCGCTCTTGGGGGCTGAAAATTGCGTAAAATCCCACAAAATCGATGTCCTCATCTCGACTATCATCGCGTTCGTTTCGATATAGATAATACAAAAACTTCCTCACTCTTCTATTTTCCCCAGCCGCAAAAAGCACTCCTTTACTTGATAACATCAATTAGTCAATTATAAAGTTTTTTATTGGTTAAGTTTGATTGGGTTTTATTGGTGAAATGTCGCCTTTTGAGCAGATAAGATGGAAGTTTATAAAATTGAAAGTCTGCTAAAATATATTTTATATATTTTTTCTTATTGCAGGTAAGTCCGAACTACCTCACCCCAGTGAGCCATGACGGCTTTTGGGTAAAGTATGAATAAAATTGCCTTGCTTTATTAATATAGTTTTTTTATCTTATGGGCTTTACAGCAATGTAATTTTATTTATTTTTTTTATTAAGAACTGTGCTTTTTTATATAACACGAATCAATATTTGCAGAACTTTCTTCCAATGTGTGTTGCGAGTTCCGAAAAATCCATTTCGGAACTTAATTTCGTCTAGTCGCATCTTTAACTTCCAACTACCCGCGTTAAAGTTTTTGCAGTTGCTGAAAAGTTTGTATGTTAAAAAGCGCTTTCAACTTCGGTGGCAATTTCCTGTGGCTAACAATTTAAATGTGCGGTTCGAGTTGCGTTATTGCGCTAAAGTTATGCATTTTATGTGGTATGCGAAACGGCTACTTGCAATTTGATTGGCAGATAAACCGATAATTTTTAATACCATTTTAACCGTATTTGGTGTGTGTCTAACAGACTGCCAATGGGCATACATGATATGCTAATATTTCAACTTTTACCGAACCAATTACCGAAAAAATGCATTTAATGGCTTGTTGCTAATTACATATTTTGTCTTTATCAGCGGGATTTATGTGCATATTTTGCCACCAATTTCACTAGTTTGCTCAAGTTAAGTGCGCATAAAAGAAGCTCTCAGCGATATTCCCCACGCAATATGCATTACTGTTTGAAATGAGAAATGACGATTTGATTTTTCGCAAAAACTTTGATACTTGCTTTAGATAAAAGGGCTTTTGCATGTTAAAACCGCATTTGCACACGAGTAAGTTGGGCGCCTGGCAAAACTGTCTTTTCTGGTTATTGACTAAGCACGCGACTTTGGAAGACAGCTATCACAGTTTCTTTTTACTTTAGGGCTCTTTCTGACAGTTTAATGGTTTTAACTTGCTGACTTATCTTGATACTCCAAGGCATGAGAGGGGACATTTAAACAAATGAAAAAATTTAATTAACATTTGAAATTGTGCCATTTATTCACATTTTTTGGTTAAATCGCAATGGAAGTAAGAACATGCCCCGGTATGTGAATTTTGATTTTAATACAGTCCAAGATAAATGGGAGTCTGTTTGAGGAAAATATCATCGCTATTTTTCAATGCGTTTTCTTTTTCAACTTCTAAGTGTTGCGTATTATTTATGTAATTGGATATTTTCAGGCAGATTAAGATCTGCTTATTGCATGTGAAAAGGTGTAAATATTTCTATTTGAAGCTAATTTCTCCAGTCGAATCTCGGGTTTGAATTGTGGTGAGAGAAACTCCTGGCGAATCAAATGAAAGGGTTTCGATTTAATATCAGTTGTAGCAGATGTGGGTGTGCACTTCACCAGACCGAGAAAACACATTTAATATCTGACTTTATTTGAGTGTTTTTCTTCTAATTTTCGTGTTTCAAATATCGAATTCTTTTCGAGTAAACTCTCAGGTTTTATTGAAGTGAGCCCAATTGTAGAACACATAACTTCAGCATCGGATTCTTTTACCTCTCTGGAACGAATTCCCGAAAGTAATGAAACTTTTTACTATTCATCAAATCTTTCAGCAACGGGCAGCAGTAAATACTGTAAATTCTTGTATTATTATACAAATATCAAAAATTTTGTCAAAACAATTACGTGTGAGCTTCCTATGAAGTTCTTTGGTATTAGTCAAAGGGATTATATCGGGCAACGATCATTAATCATTGATTGGCCTATTCATGGCGCAACCTCAAACATTTTTATTTAGTAAATGAGCTTTTGTTGCTACTCGAAGCCCACCTCAAAATTGATAAGCAAATCGCTTTAAAATGGGTAATTAGCCTAGTTGGGTTGCTCTCTGCCTGCCATTAGCCTGGACCCACAAATTTCCATTCTAACACAAGAATAGAGCTAATGTAGTTGGATAATTTCAAAGTTTGAACACTTTACGTACCTTTGCCCGCCTAATTTGCATTAACTACGAAGTTGCTCCTCAGTCTCTGATTAAAAAAAACCGCCAAGGTTAATTAATCACGCAGGAAAATTGCGCCCTCTGATTATGCCGTACCATTTGTAATTCAAATATTTTGATTTTGTTGCGAATTATTTTGTTCTTAATTCACCCGATCCGATTAAAAAGGTACACTTCAAAGTCGGCAATCTGTCTGATGGACAACTTGAAAGGGATTTGCGTTGTTTAGATCGTTCTTGCACCGACGTTCCCCGACTGCCTTTTCTATTTATACAGGGTTAAATTGGGGATGAACCCGAAAAAAAATGGGCTAAAAGGGCCCCGGTATCGAACAAGGTAACTTTTAGGCGAATTAGCCTAAAAGAAAGGTTGGATTATCGCGAAACACAATTTTCCAATTCAAAACTGCCACGATTCATTTATAGTTGTTCTATTAACTACTGAATTCGGTAAATATTTGCAAATTTCTCGGGGAAGCTATTAGCACATTTGGGATTTTATTCGAGCACATTCTCATATGTAGCGATGTTTGAGCTAGTTCTCCAATGGTTTTCTGACAAATATTATTCCAAGGCTGAAAGCATGTAGGTTTTGAATATATTTGCTTTCAAACGAGATGATCTCGATTTTCATTTACCCAAATAGCGTGGTAGATGCTTTAAACAACCTTTACTGGCTCGGCTGTTTTTAATTTATCGTCTTAGAAATGTGAATGTCTGGTTTTCTATTGCGCCTTATTTTAACCAAAATTGAAAGTTTCTATTTGTGGATTGTCCCATTTCCATTAAAAGGTTTAAAAGCTTTATTCGAATAAATCCAACACAAACAAGAATATGCCAATAAATACATTAACTGTGGTTCAAACTACCGAGGTCTAATGAAAGCAATTTAATGTTGAAAAAAAAAGTTGCCAGCCGCTTAAAGAAATTGTGACCTTATCTTTTACCAAGTGTCAATTCCAAACTGATTTCGGCTGCGTTAAGCTCGCACTTGGACAAAACTGATGAAGCACGTAACTTCTAAATATTCTCATCAATTCATATTAAAGAACGTATATCATTAATATAAATTTGTATCATTCATAATTTTTATAATCTTCTGTTTCTTAACTCGACTAATTAAGCTGTGAATTCATTAACTCAACTTAGTAGCTTTGCTCTTTTTAACTGTTGTGATCAATCAAATTGCTTTAGGAACTAAATTATCGTCCTTAGACTGCACAAAAACCACTTGAAATGGACAGAAAATGTCGCTTATTTCGGATCTGAACATTCTAGCGTATTTTGTAAGGAGCTCGTTGCATTTCTCACTTGCTTCTGATGAAAATGGTGTAGAATTCGAGGCATTTTGAGAAACTTGAAATATTTTGCAAAAATCGGTACCTTACCCACCGTGGAGTGAGAATTATGAATTTTTCGATCAAAAGTGCAAAATTTCACAAGCCTGTTTTTTGCGTTCATTGGTATGTTTACATCCTAAGAAGCTCTTTATACAAATATTCTTCATTGGCAATATCTAGATCCAGCACTTTGGTGCATAATTCCGTATAGATTGCCAATTAGTTGGAGAAAGCTTCACTGTTTCCTTACGCATTGACATAATTTCCTGAATAGGTTTTGCCAGTTTTGTTTCCATGTTTGCCATTTACGTTCGCATGCTGTGAAATAGGTGGCAATAAAAGCCCAACAGCGGCTCGCATTTTGAAAAGAGTGGCCACCCACATGAAACTCGTCCCTTCACTTGTTGTCCGGAGAGAAACAACCCTAAAATAGGGAAAAAAACTGCGAACCGAGGACGGAGCAAAGAGGGTAATAATAAGTCGAACAGGAATGTGCTTTTATTTTTCTGGATTGCTGAACAAGGCGCCTTTTTATTGAAATGTTGGGTACATAGCCTAAGCCAATTTGATCGCGCTCAAAATGAAGTATTGTGTGTTGGGAATACAAATTTTGTTTCCAAGGGCAGCCAAGCTTTCACGAAAATTGCCACTTTAATACTGGAAATTCATTCGAAGTGATTTTATTTTAGAATTTGATGTTCAGATTAAAATGAAAGGATGAACGTGTAAGTCTCGGTATTTTCGGCTCTGATATTGCACTAGATTTAACTGCCTTCTTTTATTTGAGATCAGATAGAGTTGTTGAGAACATGCATAAACTCGCGTCTAAATTTCCTGAAATGTATGAAAGTATTCATCTAATTGGCAGCTGTTTGAATATTTGTTATCCTGCCACTCTTGGAATTTAATCCGCGGCTGTCTGAAACGAATGAAAAAATCCCTCATATGAAATTCAGAATCATGTCCACAACTTGGTATTTTCCATAATTCCGTGGTCGAATTGGATGTAACCGGCATTTGGAAAGCTTAAATGCCCACTCGTTAGGGAGACAAATGAGTATAATCCTTTTCATTTCCTCCTGGCTTAATTCCACTCGTGTCTCTTGCTGCAGGACAAAGTGGAAATCCTGCAATCACGTTCCGAGATCATTTTATGGCACAAAAGAGATTGTGTACTTTTTGTCTTTGTAGATTTTTTCCAGTCCTGAAGCATTGGTGCACACATTAGTTTTTTATATGCATAATCGGCGAGTTTCATATCTTTTTAGGGAGCCACCGAGTTTTTCCCATGCGCCTTTCTACACGCACATCAAATTGGAAATATTTTCTCAAATGAGTTTTTAGGCTTGAAGTGGAAATTCGCCAGAAAGCTGATGTGTTCCTTGTAAACAAAATACTTCATTTAGAACGTGACAAAATTGCCTTTCGCCATGGACCAAAACATCCCAATAAAATACCGTTTTGATTAGCGACGTGGAAAAATAAAAGCATATTCCCCTTTGCCTTATTATTACCCTTTTTGTTTTGTTCTCGACTTTTTCTCGTTCGACTTTCGGCTTGTTTCTACTATGCCTATAAGGAATGGACAATTTCCTTCATTAATTGGTGCTTTAAATGTGGGTTTGTTTACCAACTTCAAGCTTCTAAAGCTAGAGCTGGGGGTTTTTAGTGTTGAATTTCCACTGAAATGCCACAAGCCAAAACTTTTGTTTGCTTTTTATATTTCGCAAAACTTCTTTGAACTACTTAAAGTGATTCAACTTGAAATTGACAAATCAGTAATTTAATTAATAAATTTGCCGTTTATTTAAATTCAATTTGTGGCTATTCATTGGCTCGATAATATATGGGGTTTTCAAATGAATTATTGCAGGCATAAGCTACATTATGTGTTCAGGTGATTATGCGGTTTAGTGGTAAACATTTTCCATTAGTTGGCACGTAATTGCCTTGGGAACGGGGTTGGTCACATCGGAACCTAAATAATTTGGCCCCCAATCAATTAAACAAAATGGAAATGGTAATTTCCATCTAGAATGCGTGTAGACTAAGAAAAACGGCTGCTTTCGACAAATTCCTAAAACCTTTTGTATAAAACATTTACAATTTTGAACCCTTCGCCTCACATAGAGTGAACTGCTGAACACCCACGGTCTTTGTTGAGTGGGTTTGAGCTCATCCATTATCCCAGCTCTCAATTTCCATTGGTGCGGGTGTGAACAGATCGAGGACAAGGAAAAATCGAAAACGTTCCACACGAAGAATTTCAGCAAACAACAAGCAAACCGTATGGTTGCCTTCGCTCTATTTTATTCCGACAACACATTCGAACTCGTTAGAGCTTGTCTTTGATTTTCAATTTAAGTCCGCTCGATGGGACAGATGAGCTGGCATCGGCAAAACCCGATGAACACCATTGTCCAGATGAAATGCCCATTTTGAATTGAACGCTGATTTTGATTTTTTTCTCGATACTACAATGGCTTTTGCGGATTCAATTTCATCATGAAATGTTTGAGATTTGAGATACGCACGTGGCGTGATATATTTTCTTTGAAATTTCACTCCTTAGTTGCGGTAGAGTCGGATAAAACTTGCTTAGAAGTGGTACTAGTTCATTAAAAAAACTGGCAAGTAATCGGTACCGTATTTGTATCGAAGTCGGCCGACTAACGGACTGCTTTCTATACGTTTAAATAAAGCATTATTCAATATTGAGTAAGTGCTCTTACCGGAAATGTGGCAAGAGGTTAAATATGTAGACTTCGAAGAAGTAAATATCTTTACTGTACTATAGGAAAAAAATCCAAAATCAAGGAAGCGGATGGTCGAACGTGGGAAACATAATTTAAATAGCAAACTATTGTCGGGAGGAAATGAAGAAGACGCTTGTCGTAAAGTGTGGTCGTACTAAAAATCATCCAATTAATATTTGAATCCTCTTTTTTGAAACAGAACATGCAGACACATTCATTTTCAGACCAGCATTTAGCAAGGTTGCAAACAAAAACCGTTATTCATTCAGTCTGTTTCGGATGAAATTTTCAAGATTTTCAATGTTTCTTCTATAAATTGCAAACCTTTCAAGCTGAGTACCTCTTAATAGAGGTTAAAAAGACCGAAGGAAGGAGACGTCTATTTGCGCGAAAACAATCATTTTTTTTAGACAGACAATCAGCAAATTGACAAATCAGGGTATGGTGAGATTTGAACTATTCAAATCAAATTTTTCAAATCCAAGAGTTTTTTATGGGCTGTTCTAATTTCAATTTTTTACTTGCTCTTTATTGGAAATTGTGTATACCTACTTAAAAAATGGTTACCTTCACCTTTAATAAATGAATTTTCTATTGATTTACTCCGCCATGGAAAAATCATCAGTTTCAAGCAATGACCGCGAAAGCCTAACTCTTTTGAATACTTGGGCTGTTGACAAATATTGTCACGTTTATCTTAGAGAAGATCTGTATTAGCGACGTGTAGGTCCAAGGTAGATCGATAAAAGAAGTTAATCGTTAAAATAGCAACATGACAGCGGAAAGTTCGCTGAGAAAGAAAGCCGGAATTGTGGAGTCAAAAGCTCGCAAAACCGTAATCTATAAAATTGATAAAACAATCAAAAGTTTCGATCCGTGCTGCTTGGCTAAAGCTTCAAGAATAAATTGGGTTGAAGTTTGCTTGATAGAATAAAATGCATGCGGATAAAACCTTTCTTCTCTCGGTGGTAATTGACTGATTTAATTAAAAAAGGGCATCTGTATGGATTCGCAAAACATCCCCAGCTCTCGATATCCAAATTTAGCTCAAATTAAAATCGTCAGAGCATGCAGGTTTTTGTCTGACGGCGAATGTTTAATATTCAGATGCTATCGGAGCGGAAGAATGCGCTGATAATGGAAACAACGATAGCGCCCTATTGGTGTTCCTGGGCGATTTTTCCATAACTCGATAATAGACCCAGCCACAAGTGTCAATTACAAAATCTTTGTTCATTTTGATTGGATTTGGAGCCTGAGGATTCTCCATTTGTAATTAAACCTGATAGTCTCAGCAGCGTCACCGGCGGTCGTTGTGCCACATTCTCGAGGAAGTCGCTGGTATACGGTTAAAACTGCACAATCTGGTTGTGAGCGATTTAACTACTTATTAGCAACCAATCGATAACATCACGTAACTGTTGCCCCAGTGAACTTGAATGGTCGGGACGTTGACCAGATCAGCAGACCTAGCTCTTCTAAACCAGTTCTTTACTTTACTTAATCATGCAGGTCGAAGTCATTTGCATAACTAGGTATCCAAAAAATCAGCTGTTAGCTTAATCTTCCCAAAGAAGACAATGCACCACTCTCGAATTCACCATAATTGTAATCTTTTATGCAACTGGTTGAATAAGCAAGCTCTTCACGGTCGCTCCTCTTCGTTTCGTTTCGCTTCAAGCAGCCCGGCCAAGTTCACTGACAGCCAAGTTCAAGCCCAAAACTGGTCATCGACCTCACATTGTTTCAAGCATATGTTGCTATTTACCGGATAATACACTGAATCTTTCCGAATCTTCACAAATGAGCTTTGTTTTCATGGGTTCTTCGTTCTGCTTCGCCTGGCATGGTGTTTGCTGGAAACCAGAACAAACGCTGCGCAACGAGAAACGGATCATCGTTGTAGCAATAAAAGCTCTAGTCAATAGTTTTGATGTACAAAAGAAATTGATTTCAATGGAAAAGGAATTTTATTGTTGTTGAAACGCTGAGTTGGACAATAAAGGAGAAGATCTTATAGAAGAAGCAGTTGAAGATGGCCTTTACATGTGGGACTTGCGATCGAATCTAATTAGAAAATACATAGATAGAATGACAAATCAACAAAAAAGTGACGGAAGTCTGCAACACATGTCTATGCAACTTGTAGATTCCTTAGAGCAACAGGCTTGTGCTTGGTAGAAATATTAGATGAACGAGAATTTAATGAAGCATTGAGGAATATTGATGTTGAAAATGAAGTCATTTTCAGTCTGAGTGAGGAAATGATGGGTAATAATCCTGTCTTTGTACAGAATGGACATTACGAAATTGTTTGAACTAGGCGATGGTTGCTTCGTATTTAATCTTGATCAAAGAATCAAGTTTCACTGGGGCTTTGGCTTCAATCTTTCAGATCATGACTCAATAACTGTAACACTGTAATGTAAATAGCGAATATATTCCATGTTTCATATGTGTTGATTATGATCAGACGACTCCTGAAACCTGAAGTGAACATTTTTCTATGCTTAACTTAATAAAGATAAAATTCTATAAAATCACCGCTTTGCTATCCTAAATTATAAGATGGCGCCAGCCCCTTTGCACAATATGTCGATCAACTGTTAAAAAAATTCTACATGCTGCGTAACTTTAACTCAAATTCACTAGATGCTCGGTTTAATTGCAAAGTTGCTTTTGCGAGCTTTCAGTCAGGCAAATAACATGCAGGCTGGGTTTGTAAAGCGGAAGCTGCTGCCAGCCTTAACCGAACTGAGCCGACGTCGTGAATAGAGGTCTTAACCCTTTTGTTCTTAGTCCACGAGCCATGGCATTTAATTTTGCATAAGAGTTTTATTCTTACCAAATACCAGAACACATGTATTAGAGCCTGTAATTGAGCGAACGTCGAACCTGGAAAGGCAGTGATCGATAAATCTTAGTGGACGTATAAAAGGCACTTCGGTTTATCCATGGGGCTTTCTCTATTGTAAAAGCCCGGTACTGACCAATACATTTAATCTTTCTCCATTACGTGCTTCGTTTTCATTACCCGGTGGGAAAAAATCGCTTTTAGCCGTCCTTTTCGCCTTTTCCGGTCAAATGGGGCCGAATGGCTTGGCAAAGAAGCAGAGATTCGCGCTGGACAGGCGTGTGCCAGTAAAGTAGATCGCCTAACGGGACTGAATTGTCGAAAAATCCGTTAGCGTCCGTTCTCAGGTCGCTCACTTCCCGGCTAAGTGATGACGATTACGTAAATGGACTTTGTGTGTAGTTTTTTCTTGGCAAAAAGCAAGTCAATGCTTGTTACGGAGTATTTATTGAATGTACTCCTTGCTGACCATAGCTTTTGAAGGAAATTTATTGGTATTTCCTAGCAGTAGACTGTTCTGTAATGATGTAACCATTTCAGTAGAAGTTTGGTAACCATTTCAGTAGAATTATTTAAGGTAGACAATATGGTTTCTTAGTGGGGCAACCTCGACAGAACCCCTGAAAGAATTTTTCCGGGGGCGGCAAGCTCAGCAAGGTCAGCCACTTTGACACATACATATGGTAACATCGATACGTTTAAGCTCACTGAAGATACGGGGTTCTATTAAAAATCTAACAAACATTAAAAAAACGTTCTTGTTGCTTCACTTGTAAATTGTTTGGTTCCTTAATTAAAGTCCTGTTAAACATAATAACCATCGGATTCATTGAATGGGTTTCACGTACGCACGCCTTTGCTAACGGTAAATGTCTTCGCAGCCGACTTGGAGGTCGCTGACTTGACAGTCTTAAATTGTGATTTTTTTGTTTTGCTCTGGCCGGATCTTGATGTTTAATTGTACAACAGTACTTCCATCGGTCGAAGTGGAACACGCCGTGCCCTCAAGGTGTGATGTTTTTACTAGCGATTTTTAAATTAATCTTCAATCATTGCTGACATTCTTCATTGACGTTAAAGTGGATTATGAATAGATTTATTTGGATCGTAACTTGTTGTATTTTGTCATATTAAACGTTCTTTGCAGTTAAGTTTACTGGTGTTTTTCATTCAGATTGTGAGCTTGAACGCGACACCGGTTAATTAATTACATTAAACTCTTTTTTGTTCGAGTGAATCAAAAACTGCCATTTTACGATCAGAAGCGATGATTATAAAGAAGCACTTTTCTTTAGTGTTCATTTGTTTTACTTTTACGCACGGACTTTTACGCACAGTGTGCGCAAAAGTAAATGTGACAAATTGAACGTGTCACTGTCTTATTTTTAAAAGTATTTTTATTGAAAAGTAACGGACATGCTGATTTTTTAATGAATTACGTAGGTTTATCGACAACTATTGATCCTAATTTAAAGTTTACTTGCAATTTGTAAATAATAACTTTGTTACAAGTTCAGTCTCAAAGTCGTTTTAATGGCCTATTTTTCTGCGTACTCCGATGTTGCCACACGCAAAACACGGTGTTTTTAAATAGCGCAAATTTCAAGTAAAGTGTACAACTTATACAAACACCATACAGGAAAAGCTGCTGTTTCAAGGTTGGAAGTTGAACCAACATTTGCGGCATCTCTAACTTCTGGTGGTGTACAGGACATTGAATTTTCGGCACTCATTGTTTCACTTGCATATGCTAACAAAAATACGCTTTTTAAAAAAATTACAAACGTCAAAACGTGACATTTGAGAAATAGCATTGACATCAAATTTAAAATATGAAACCGATGCCGAATTCGAACAAAAAATATTGTTCGATTCGAGGGCAAAAATCCGTTTTTCGAACTCCTGACGGATTGACACCCTCGACTTCGTCTCGGGTGTCAAATGCCGTCGTCAAAAAACGACACTTTTCGCCCTTGGATCGAAAACTACTATTCTACTTCTACTTAAACTATCATCCACAAAAAATTATTTTGTCACATTAAAAATGTGTAATTGATTAACTTTATACAGAAATACATTTAGCGTAGAAATTTCAATCGATTAAACTCATTTTCCACCATTAAAATTCCAATTATTTGTCTGAATCGAAGAAATTACTATTCTTGAGATAACTGCTTGAAATGAGGATAAAAAATTAAGATTTATGTATTTATTTTAATTAATGTCTCGATCGGAACATTTAGCTTGCGCATTCGTTATCTGGTCATTTGGAAAGGCTTCTAGAGCATTATTAAATAGCTGGAACTTTCGATTTGGATGAATATGACACGAATCTTTCGGCTAAATTATATAATTAACAAGTTTTTCTTCCTGGACAGTTATGGTGGTGCATTGCAAAGTTGTGCAATCGGAACCAATGAAAATTTAAAACGTGCCTGTCTGTCTCCTTGCATGTTCGCCAAATAATAAAAGTCATTATCTTCGATATTCACGTTGTCATTTGCCATTTCACCCGGTTGCATTACGATCTCGGGCTCACAGGCACTACTTCTCCATGATAATGGAAATACACGAGGGTCTGATGCAGTGACAGCATGAAAATAGACCCAGCAAAACGCATTATGCTTGCACATACACACTTGTCAGAAAGCGAGCATGTTTACCTAGACGTTTGCGGGTTTGTTCATAATTGTTTGCGCTCGTAAAACGGTTACCCATGTCGGAAATCACAGTTTTAACATGGCGCAGGGATGATAGCTTTAATCCTACAGCTCATTATTATTATTGTTCATGGAATCATTCTACCTGTCGTATAACAGCTGCAGTTCATGGGTAGAGAAAAATACGATTAATGCAAGGAATAAAAGCGGTTTTTCTGCTTCTGGCTTGTTTCTATCAAAATAATCAGCTATTCAGTTTCAACTTCCCATTCACTTTCTCAAAACAATCAATTTGCTTGTATAAACGACATACCATGGATTTGGCGCGTTTCTCATGCAGAAGACTGGATCTATTGAGTCTTCCTAATGTACGCTTAATGCATTTTCATGTCACTCAGTCAGTTGTTTGTAGGTAATTAAGCAATGTAATTGATCTTTAAGAAAAATGACTTGCTAAAAAAATATCCAGTCGCTATTGTTAGCTGAACTGGATCGAAATCCATTAACAAGCCCTAGAATAACCTAAACTACTGTCAATCGACGGGAACTCGGAACCGAATATTGTCGATTCCCCCAGCTTTTCAGCAAACCAACTCTTGATTTCTTAGGCATTTTTCACTGGTGACACATGCATGTTAACTGATGACTCAATTCATGGCGTTGAGCCTTCCTTCATCGAGTTAACTCGTTGAATTCTTGAGACAATACGACAAAAGTGTGAAAAGTCATTGTCCTCGACACACATTTGTTGTTTAGGCTGAAGCGTGTCACGCGGCATTGCCCAAAATAATAAAACTACACGTTTTTCCTAATTCTTTTGCAATCATTAGTCGTGGTACGATACGCTTGGAGGTCTTTTTGGGCAAATTTATTCGATTTTCTGCAACTTCCGTGATGATTGCTTTAACTTTAGGATATTTATTAAGAAAATCGAATCTTAAAAGAGCTAATGTGAAGAACAGGAGACCTTTTTACAGTAACATTCCATGTTATGGAAACTTGAAATTAAAAGCTCTCTGATCAATAAAACTATGTTGATACGAAGGGATCACATCAAGTAAAACTAATTTGTAACTGTACAGATTATTATGTTGGACATGTGATTCGTGATTGGAAATGTTGCTCAAAGATTTGGCAGAGCTACAGGTACTTTAGGCAAATTGCGAGCTGGCGCCATTGTTAGCGAACAATAGTAAATGAAGTCGATCAAGTTCAATCAATCCGCCAGATATATGGAGTTAAACAAAAATGACAAGTGCACTAGCAAAAATGCTTTTAATGACCCAATTACTATGGCCGAATGTTTTTGAAACCTGGACCGGAGGCCGTTGATTAATTTTAAAAACGCAACACATAATTAGAACTCGGTAACGAGGGAAAATAATGCAGTTTTTTGTGCTGATCGATCGATACGCTTGTTTGGGCATCAAAACACGCTGGAAAATATATGGATCAAATTTTTTTTCAGCGTGGAATATGCTCGGTTTTCGTTATTCAGCCCTTAAGCGAGTTGGCAGAGAATAGTAGATAAATTTGGCATTGAGATTGACTATCAACAAAGGATGGATGAAAACCTGGTAAAATAAAATCATTTTATTCAGAGTTTTTTTTTTAAAGAAACGTGTCAGCAAAGAAAACAGAGCTTTACTGATTAATCAAGTCAATAGGAAAATCAAAGTGTTCAATGAAAGTTTTGCCAAATTTTAACAATTATCAATTATACTATAATGAATATAACAATTGTCTTTAAAAAATGTTTCCTATTGAGCGCTATTAACTTAGTCACAGTAGGTTTGGAAGGCTCTGATTTCTGAATAAGAATACGACTGAAAATAAATAGCAAAGTTAGGTGATGAGAATTTCCCAAATTTCCCTAATTTGAAGCAGAAGAAATTGTTGATATTGGGCACGTATCAAAATATTACTTCCAATATCTCCAGTCCAAAACCAGTCAATAGCCAGTTCAAATCTGCTTTTAGTGCTTCAAAAACACGTAAGTCGGCACTGGCAGAATGTTCGTCAGCTTAAAAGGGCCGGGCCCACGTAATCGAAAAAGTAAGTCAAACGAAACTGCTAATGGTATTAGATTGATGGCGTGCAGAGTTGCCCCACCCAGCGTATAATCGAGCAAATTTTTGGGTGTATGTTCGACAATTAGGGTTAATTTGCTCTTGGTTTTGGTGATGGCCAATTAATTTTCGGTTCAATTCCATGTCGTCGGAATGTGTTCATTAACCCAGTCGCTTACTATCAAAAAATATTCTACTTTCGAGTGTCAATTTGTGACATACAAGTCGCATAAATGCCTTAATTAAATTAGTAAATTTCAACTGCGGCCCCCCTGGGGGGAGGGGGGGGAAACCCAGTTTTAATGAGTAGTAATTAAACAAAACTGTAGAGTTGCGATGGCTTCATTGTTCGGAGGATGAATGGGCCCATTCTTATCTGACGAGGAAGCGCAACTTCAAAGATACCTCACTAATGCCTCGTTTCGGAATATTTTATTTTTGCCTTTACAGCGTTGAGATTTATGTTCCCGGCCTAGGAAAACGATCGGGCGGCCACCATGAAGGATCGTTCCAACTAACGTGGGAACGTGCCTCTACTTTACCGAAGCTGAGCCACACTTAATTGTCAGTCATTGGAGTTATGGATCAATTAAGGAAAACACAAATGTCTTTGAAATCACTTGGGAGAAGTCATATTGTTTTATTTTCTTTCATAGCTCTGTTTTAAAGAAATTCCGCGGTTTTTCCTGCGCAATCTTCGTTGTTCTTATGGAACTGGTATTCGATAGTTGTCTGAGCCGATTCACTCACGCGCTTTTAAACTAGAGTTGTTTGGGTTTCCATAACTAAAGCACAAGCTGAGTCTGGAAGTTTAGAGCTAAAACGGTAATAAAACCTGCGTTTCTTTAGGCCTTTGTCCAGTTAAAAGTAGCTTCCGGAAATGTTTTATTGGTCGAATTTAGATGCTATGTGAATTCATTATGCTAGTAAGAAAGGAAACGTTTTCGCGATAAATCATGCTCGATTAAATTCCAAACGTTCTGGAAGACGTTATGCTTTAGAAATATCTCTAGGGATCACAATTTTGCTATTTATGACGGCATCAAATTACAATTAACTTCACAATCTTCAAGAAATACACCACTTTTAGAAACTTTTTAGTGCTTTGAAAGCTTTTTAGCATGATTACTGTACATTTCCTACACTGTTTAAACGTCGTTCTCTCCGCCCTCCGACACTTCTTCGTAGAATTTCTAATACTTTCATTATGTTAATGGACGCAACTGTTGAAATCCAATTTGCATTCGACATTGTAATTGGAAACAATTAAGTCCGAAGTCTTGATTATGCATTTAAACGACCGATTATCCCTCTGCGTTACGACACCGTCTGACATTGTTTCAGCCAACAATTATACAGAGTCATGAAATTTCAGCGGGTTATCGTTAATGAACGACCGGCGTTTCGCATTTCCTTCTTCTTAATCAGGGATGTAAAAATGGTCTTGTTTTGTTTGAGATGGCTGCGCTTTGCTCGCATTTTGTATACAGTGGAAATGAGCAAGAGTTAGTAGTGCGGTCGCTTATTTTTCAGTTAATGGGAAAACCGGATGTTTCAAATTCAGTTACTGTTTTTGTCATTGCAGTTACCACATCGGGTAGATTGGTGAGCCTTTGCTGAGGCAGGCTTGCCTCAGACAACTGCTTGCTTCACTAATTGTAATAATCTTATTGCGGCTATTAATTTATTATTTTTTACTTTGTTTGAAATTAATCCTATTACTCTATTATATTATATTCTAATACGAGTAAAAATACATTTCGCCCCATGTCGTAGGAATAGAAAAGTCCCGAGTTTATTATTACCGTTAAAAGTAGTTTCTACTCAACTTAAAAGCGTTAACGAGCCATAAAACTTTCCATAACTGGAGCGTGCAATTAGGTGTTCGATGTAGTCGTTTAGATTCTAATGAATTATTAACAACCCCTTTATTATATTTAATAAAATACTACAATATGCCACTTGATGACCTGTGGTCCTGTTGAAGAATCAGGTTTTGCAAACAGGTAGTGGAATCTAACTAGTTAAATAGTGTTTTTCTACAAACATCTATTTACCGTGCAAGCTCTTCTATGCAACCTACTTTGCCACATCACACTAACATACTTTCCTTCTAAAGTATGCGATGTGAAATGCACACACATACTGATTTTAATAAGAACGACGAGTAAATGGAGTTATTAATTTGATTGTTCGAGAATTAAATTTGCTAAATAATTAATGCATAGTTTCAAGAGTTTGATGTTTTATTTATTTAAGTTTGCACTAGAAAGCAACAAAGCACTACAGGTGGTCTGGTTGATATTAATCCCAAATTTGTCGGCACAAGTAAAAATAGGCTATAGCTTTATAAGGTTGCGCTATGACGGGTGGAAACATTGAAAAACTATTGAATGATGGGCTGTAATGAAGAAACCCGAGAAGATGTAATACATAAAAAAAGCATTTCATTTTGCTCCCATCAATCAATGTAATTACGTTCTTTACGCAACGGAAGCAAATAGTCAATACCGAAACTAGTTTTTTCTTCTTACTGCAGGAATTAATTGAAGACGCAGAATCCAGGCAAAGTCGATAAAATGCAATTATTCAAGACTTATTTTTCACTGCTACTCATTTGATAAATTACAAATGGGCAATTGCATTGTCGTTAGTGGAAAAAGTTAATTTTGGCACCAGAAGAGTCTTCTGAATCTTCGCTTTATCTTCTTCAGAGTCTTCGCTTTCTGAATACGATTGGATGTCTAAAACGCTTTGCTGGCGCGTTTTAGTAGATAATAAACAGGAAGAACTCATATTTCTCGTCTTTTGCGAGTCAGCGTGTGGGCCTTTTTCTTACGAGCATCAAATGAAAAAGTCGCTTGACTCGCTTTCATCAGCCTATTTGCGACAAAAATCACATAATGGGTAATACAATTTAAATTGATATTTATTGTTTTCTATTCTTTTGAATCAACGTGATAAAACAGGGCCTTTTTGGAGAACAACTGTTTTAAAACGCAAGAATGAATGTCTGAAAAACTTCAACTAGCTAAATTCGAATTCACATTGCCTTTAGCCAACTTTGTGGATCCATCGGTTCTTGACAAATACTTATGATCCGCATGCCTAAATTCACCTTTTTCGGTGACGGTTTTAACTATGAGTTTTCGTTTCAAGGGCCTCGAAGTGAAATATTTAGGCAAGCATCAAAAGAAGATAAAGTTAGTCGAGTAAAAAGTGTACCCTTTCCAAACTTCTAAAATAAATTCGATTTGGGATCGTCGTTCGCTATGATAACATCTTCGTATAAAGCACTCAGTCGAAACAAATATTTTTCTCCCTCGGTTGATGCTGCAACTTTACACAAGTGAATATCCCATAAATGAAAAGCTGGCGTTCAGCTTTTCCGTGAAACTCTCATCGCGATTGCCGTAATGTGATTTCGTGCTCTATCTCAGCTTCAGAATAAACAGCGAGTGGCGGAACTTGCTGTTTGCGTTCTTCCATGATTAGATGGCATCTGTATTTTAGTAGCTAGTCGAATTAGTGAAACTTGCCAGTTAAACTAAACTGTTCGTTTTCTTTTACAGCAGCTGTTCAGATCGCAACAATCTCAAGCAGCCACTCCAGGTGCGGCTGCGCAGCTACAGCTCTTGCAACAACAACAGCAACAGCAGTATCTAGCGGCTGCCCAGCAGCAACAAGCTGCTGCAGCTGCTTTTACACAGCAAGGACCTTACGTCCTAAATGCACAACAAGTAAGTATTTGACTTGTTGTCCATTAGGCCCTCTGCCTGTAAAGCGCCCATTTTTCTTTGCAGGAACCATACCTAATTACCACAGGGGTACCCGCCCAGTATTACGGAGTAGCGCCTTGGGTTTATCCGGCTCCTCCTGCTAATCTCGCAGCTCTTCAGCAAGGAGCTAGCAATGGAGCCAGGCGACCTCTTACTCCAAACGGAACAAATGAAGCTCAACAACAAGTTCAGGTATGTAAGCTGTTTTAAAAGGCGCATATTGAAGTTGGCTTGAAAATATTGACGGTTTTACTGTACAGATAAACTGTTAGTAGAGCACTAGTGGTTGAATTCGAAACCAAATAGAATTTGCAAAAAAATCGTTAATTTGTTAAAAAATTCAACATCAAACCAAAATCCCTGCTCACATTTCCCTCATAAAATCATGCTCTTTAAAATGCCCAAAGCCTCATCGAAGAGGCCCATTTGGCCATATCCATTAAACATATTAATACATTTACTGAAATAAAACAGCACTTAAATATATAACCATCGGCTGTTATCATTGTAATAATTGATTGTTTCCATTTTATACCGACCGTATATTTAATACCGACAAATTAAAATTTATAATAAATATTAAAAGCGTAGCTGTGTCAATTGCTATTGCAGGGTATTTGAATAATCAAATAAACACTAGAGTTTTATTAAAAACTGCTCATTATTTATGTAGGTTTCCGTATTTTTTCACTTGAATTTCAGCGAAAAGCTTCCGTTACCTGCACATATTGCAAACTTTTTAATGCCTTTGCAAGCTATCATTACTCTTATTATGATCTATAAAACCCAACGTCGAGCTATTCGTTGCGAAAAAGCCTTAAAAGTGAAGGGTTCTTTAATGGTTTCCAAAGGGCTGTTTTAATAGGTTTTTCTAATTGCGCATTGGAAAGAGCTTTTGCCCATTATAAGATCGCGTTTCATGCGCCTTTATATTAATGGGCTAATTCCTGCTAGTCATCTTGGCAACAGTTTGTTTTAATAACACGATTTAATCCGGAAAAAATCGTCTTTTGCGGCTTGATCTTTCTAATGATTATATTTACTGAGAGTTGTACATTTATTTCAATTATTTCAAGATGCTACTATATATTTAGATTGGTTTCAACTAGAATCTCTGTATTTCATTTTCGACCTTTTTTTTTATCAGAATTCGAAAGCACATTCAAATATGCAATTACCAGTATATTTCGCCATTCCAGAGAATTTTTAATTTTCTTAATTTTAATAATAAACTATTTTATTGATTAAATAAATAAAACGTAATAAAATTTCAGTTTCTTAAACAATATTCATTCGATTTCTGCTTCAAAAGTGCTGCGTCGAAAAAAGTGTTGCAAAGTTTACGATCAATTCGTAGACGGCGTTGAATCAACCAATTTAGATTTGTCTGAGCATTTTGGGTGGCGTGTTTTGACTCCGATTCTTGGTAAATGTCCTTTTCAATTTACTTGTTAATGTGCCACTTAATATTATTCTGAACATGTGCTATCAGCATGGTGTCGTATAAGATAAATACAGTGTAGTCGTTAAATGAATACTCTCAAAAAATTGCAATTTTGATCCACCGTGTATATGGTTTGGTTTGTTGTATTATACCTACTTTTTTGAGTTTTAATTATCTATACATAGAGTTTATGCATGATTTATAAATAGGAAATATCTAGTCATTTAAGTACCTAATGTGTTTGATAAATGCCGCACTTAAAACCAGCTATCTATCAGTACCGTGCTATGTAATCGAGCATTGTACAAACCCTGTACATTATTCTGTAAATACCTAATGGGCACTGTCTTCTTGCAGCAGGGCGTACCAACGGGCGGTTACATTGTCCCCGCTGCTGCATATTATGAGCAGGGCGGCGGCCCAATTTTGGTGGCACAGGGACCAGCAGCTGCAGCCGCTGCTGCTATGAGAAACGGCCACGGTGCCCCCATGCGGCTGGTCAGTCCAGCCGCACCCGTTCTGGTACCTCCGGGCGGAGCACCTGGACGAACCGCTCAGAGTGCAGCCGCGGCTGCTGGTTTATACGGAGCCGCAGCAGGCGCACAGAGTCTCTATGGAGCGGCAGCCGCTGCTGCTGCTGCTGGCGTTAGCACTTCCGTAAACGGAACCACACTTGGAGGTTAGTATTTCTGTATATTTTGTATATTTTCTTGTTATTTTATGTCCGGCGCCCATGTACCAATATGGCGTTTGCATTAATTGAATTAAGAATGTAAAAACGCTGACCAAGCACGTTTGAGTGTTACGCTGCCGTATTTAAATATTCAAATGTTTCTTTTCGGGAAAAAGCGAAACGGAAACAAGGGCCGCTCTTTATAATCCGTCAGGCGTACATTTTTATGTTTTTCCAATAACGCTTCTGTGAACTATTTATATTAAAATGCAATTCAGTTCGAATTAATCCGGTTAGTTGTTACAAAACAGCATGGCTGATGTTTCCCAAAGTATAAATTTCGTTTGGTTTTAGTTAAATTATCCATTACTTGTTGGCCCACGCACTTTTTGTCGTTCGGTAATAAAACACGACGCAGCTAACATTGTTTCAACACAATGTGCCCACTTAAATCTCGGTCAATTATTTTGTAATGTATTCTTCGTCTTTTTGTGAACTTTAACTAGTAGGTAACACAGGCTTTACTAAGTATGGCTAATTTCTAAACTGGATATTTTCTTGCGTCAAACTGTTGATTGTGCTTAAGATATATTATAAACAAATTGCTCGATTACATGTTTGACCACTTCTGTCTTCTAAATCACCAAATAGATTCGCATTATGATGAAAAAAATCGTTTTAAACCCAAATCTTAAATACTTTAAGTCATTATAACGATTCTGCAATGTAAACAATTGATTCGAAATGGTTTCCCCAAAATTTCGGAACGACAATAATTAGCAATTACTAACACTTAATCTTGTGATTTTGGGTTCTATTGGTATGTCGGACACGCATTTTATGTGGGCAAATTGGGATTTCGACTTGTGTATAAATAATGTACGTTTTGTAAAGTGTTCAATGTTTGTACAAATAACTGTCTGGTCTCATAAGCCTGGCTTAAGAAAGGCAAAGAGGAAATGCATTGTCTAATCAAACGTAGTGCATCGAGTTCATCCCTCTTTGTCAGGGTGATGAATGATTCATTTATTTTCTCCACTTTACTCTTTCTCGTAAATTAGAATCGTGTTTTTGCTTACCTGAACATTTGAATTTACAAACGATTTTAATCCTGACTCCGAGTTGCCACGGCTAAGCTGGTGTTGTCAATAGTTAATTACTAATATTTCCATATATTGGAACAAACATGAATCAATCATCATTCATATGTAAATTCAACAGTAACAATACATGTTCATTTCTCACTTTTCACCGCTAACCCAAACTAACCATTGGCTGTGCAGGGGTGGCTCAAGGCGTGGCCGGTTCAGGACTGTTCCCTGGTCTTCCCCCTTCAGCTGCAACGTTTGGAGGTTCGTCACAATTGGGTGCAATTGGTTCATCAGCGCAGCAACAACAACAGGCCACGTCGCAACTCCATTCAGGTAAACAGCACTCGCTTAATTTCTTTGCTTTCTTTCATCATGGTTCATTGGTTAGGATTATGTGTAACAATTGTTTAGTTTTGCTTCATTAACATGTAGTATAAGGGAACGCTGGATTCTTGAATGTGCTTTATGTAATAATTAGATTGTAGTTAGCAGGTGTGCTTTATGGTTTTGTAGAGGGATGTACGTCAATATTTTCTGTAAAGACGTGAAATTGAACGAGCTGGAAAGAAATTGCCGTTTGAAACGTGGCAAGCGGAGCAGAGCGACATTTTCATGAAATACGCCATAACGCCCTAGATAACTAAAGACCTTTTGCGGACCTAAAGGCCAAGTGAGCTTTGGGGAATTACTTGGGAAACAGGTGGCAAAATTATTATAATGATAACGATTCACATGATAATCAAAATACGCAAAAAGCATTGAGTTACAATAGAACGTAATTTTCAACCAAATCGATGAAATAAAAGCATTTTGTAATCCACGCTTTGAAAACGAGTTTTCTAATGTGACACGAATTGTCTGTGGACACGCCCACTAGCAAATTAGAAGCAAGCGTTACATTTATCTGAAATATTGAATTTGGCGCACATCTAATTTTCTCCAATTGTCGGATCAACAATTCGCTTGCAAAAGGAAAAGTTTCAAATTTAAAAACTTGAATAGTGGTACGCCTTAAAGAGACGTTTACATGCTACAGTCTAAAAACGGCGAGTTTCCGAAATACAACTTTGTACTTTTTTAGGTAAAGTACTAGCTTTACTTTAAAGCAAAATTGGTTAGCAACAAACAACGAAAGAAACGTTTTTAAAATATGTACGAAAAATACATTTTGTTACAAAATTCGAGACCGTGAACCTTAAAAGCGCTTTGCTTTCGCACATTTATTCTAATTGTAACACGAGCAGTTTTCCATGAATAATCGAAAACGTTACTATGTTTAAGTTCCCGCAACATTTTGGCGACAAGTGATTTAGTTTCATTCTAAAAGCCACGAACGAATCGTCAACGAAACAAAGTTCGCTTTCGAAAACTAGTTTAGCTTGCGCGAAATATTTTATCGCCACTTGCCACATTGTTTTACTGCCAATTTTCCTCAGCATTTTAGCCGGTCTTTTACGGTCTGCGACTTTATCGCCTTCCATAAAGTTGTATTCGACCGTTTGCTGTTTTTAATTCCGAGAGTTAACCGCAACGTTGGTCTTCTAGCTTTTTCAGTTTAGTCTTCTATTCTATAACTGAACTGAAATCGAATTTGGTCGTTTTTTTCACTGGCAAGTACCTACTACTGATAAAACAGCAACAAGCTTTCACTTATTATTCTCCGCAAGTTTTCGGCAGCAAATGCAATGTACATATTTGCTGAAGAACTCAACTTGCATAATTTACAAGTATATGATACACAATTATTTTGTTGAAAGTATTTTGCTTAGAGCGTATGTATCCATTAAGACACGTTTCTTTTATTTCAGGTTTAGGCTTGAATACCTCAACCACAGGCAGAAGAGACTCCTTTGACAGAAACACGTCGGCATTTTCGCCTTCATTGGATTATCGACAGAAATGGACATCGTACAATATTGGCAGCAGCCCGAGTCCATTAGCTGGCAGTCTTACACCACCTCCAGCCCCTTTGCAATTAGGGGGTCTGGTGAATTCACGAGTACGTACACCCTAAGTGGTTTCACACTCATAGTATATAGATAATATATAAGCAAAGAAAGGAGAGGGTGCTGTTTATGCACAAAGAACCAACCGTTGGTCATTGTCATTTTTTTAGAATCATAATATGTACAGTCCAAATTGCGATATTTTGTTTGAAAACCCTCTAAAATAATAATTTTTCTTTGTATACCGAATTTCACCTAAATAATAACAGTTTGAAAATATCTATACAATGCTGATTTACCCAGTGAAGTTATCTAATCTTTTTGCTTTTTTTCAAAGTTGACCACTTTCCAGGTCTTGTCTGCCGCACCAGGGGCAGAAGCAAAATATCGAAATTCCGTCGCTGCAGGACTGAATGCAACTGCAATGTTCGGTTCTACCAACTCGTTGTTCACGAAAATCAATTCATCTCTAACCGCAGTCCCTGCTGCTATGGACAAGACGCCCCAAGGCAGGTCGCGGCTGTTGGAAGATTTCCGAAACAATCGCTACCCGAATCTTCAACTAAGGTAATTTTGCCCCGTTTTTTCACCAAATCGTTTGGATCAACATATTAATTTTTTTAGGGACCTAGCAAATCACATAGTCGAATTCTCACAAGATCAGCACGGATCGCGATTTATCCAACAAAAACTGGAACGCGCCTCAGCCCCCGAGAAGCAGATGGTTTTCAATGAAATCCTATCAGCCGCCTACAACCTCATGACTGACGTTTTCGGAAATTACGTGATACAGAAATTTTTCGAGTTCGGCTCTAGTGACCAGAAAACCACGTTGGCACAAAAAGTAAGTACCAAACCGCATAAGTATTCTGTAAATAAAGAAGAAAACGATTTTCCTTCTTACACTCAGTTGTTGAAGAATTACTTAAATTAAAGTGATAAGTGAAAGCGAATTAAGTTTTTTTGTCTTGACTCACATACGAATTGGCGGATCTTCACTGTTGATTGTTGATGTAGTTGACCACTACAAAGATTACTTCGTATAATCGCGCAGCGAGAATATACCTAATCCCGCAACATTTTCAACAAGTTTCTGCATAACTTTGCCCATTTTGCTGAACCTTTGTTTTAAAAAATGAAAAATTTTAGCCATTTAAGGATTGAAGAATAGTGTATCTTATCATCTGGTAAATATTACATGTTTGTGTTCCAAACTGAATGTTACAATTCGAACAATTTTTAAAATCAGCGCAACAAGAGTCAGCGAACAATCAACATTTAAAATCAGCGCAATAAGAAAACAATTAAAATAATCTGAACAGAGCTTGATTCTTTTTTGTTCTTTCTAGGTTAGAGGACACGTACTACCATTGGCTTTGCAAATGTACGGTTGTCGAGTTATACAAAAAGCTCTTGAATCGATTCCTCCAGAACAGCAACAGGAAATCGTTCGCGAACTTGATGGCCACGTCTTGAAATGTGTCAAAGATCAGAATGGAAATCATGTGGTACAAAAATGCATTGAATGCGTAGATCCCAACGCACTACAGGTATCTGATCCGAATACGCTGATTCGATGAATGTGCATTGATGTTTCTATTTTAATTTTTTCAGTTTATTATCGCCTCATTTTCGAGTCAAGTTTACAATCTTTCCACGCACCCATATGGCTGCAGAGTTATACAGCGCATTTTGGAACATTGTACTCCGGATCAAACTTCACCGATTTTGGCTGAACTGCATCAGCACACCGATCAACTGATTCAAGATCAATTTGGAAACTATGTTATTCAGCATGTTCTGGGTGAGTTAAGATAAAATGCGAGGCAACACTATTATATAACGGAACATATTGTTCATCAGAACATGGCAAGCCCGAGGATAAGTCTCAGCTGATCACCAGCGTCAGAGGAAAGGTACTGGTGCTCAGTCAGCACAAGTTTGCGAGCAATGTTGTTGAAAAGTGCGTTACACACGCAACGAGATCTGAAAGGGCTGTATTGATTGAGGAAGTGTGCGGATTTAACGACAAGTAAGTGATTGCATTAACTTTTCTTACTAATAGGGCCAATTAAAGTAAGTTCATAATTTTTTTTTATTTGAAAAAAGTAAATTAATACTAATCTTCTACTACAGTAGGACACGTTATGCTCTATAAGTGAAAAAGTTTCCATTTTGAATCACCATCAGATTATTTTCAAGATGTTTGTTATTTGCAATTACATTTTATTGTTATTTTATTGTTATTGCAGGCTAAGTTTTGCATTTGTTTTCTCAGATATCAATGAAAATGGATATTCACTTTCGGGTGCATTTTATAGGGCAAATCGCGTTCTATAAGTGGACAACGTTTCGATTTTGACTAATCCTCAGGCAATTTTTGAGAAGTGTTCGAATTGGCTTTTGATTTTTCAAGTTGCTCTTGCGGCCTAAGTTTGCCATTTATTTTATTAATAAAAAATAATTCATACATAACAAGTTTTTCTTGCTGAACATCAATTAACCATTTCTAAATTACCATCGAGAAACAATCTGCGTTATTGAGGAAGGATCACTGTATTATATCCTTTTGCTACCGTGTAAGATATAAATTGCACCTTTCAAAGATTTCATACTAATGCTTGTTTGTTTTCTCCTTAGTGCTTTGCACGTGATGATGAAAGATCAATACGCTAACTACGTAGTGCAGAAGATGATAGATGTAAGCGAGCCGACACAACGCAAAGTGCTGATGCACAAGATCAGACCTCATCTGAACTCTTTGCGCAAGTATACATATGGCAAACATATAATCGCCAAGCTGGAAAAATATTTCATGAAAACACCCGGCTCTATTGCCATTGGGGGTGACCTAGGGCCAATCGGGCCCCCTACTAACGGGGTTTTGTAACTCTTTTAACGAAATATGCGAGCTGTAGATTTGCGTTAAATTGCCACTGAGGTGCAATCTTAAAGAACATACAACACGCATTTCGTTTAAAGTATCGCTATAATAATTTAGAAAAGCCGCCATAATAAACATCAATACTAATTAATTCATTGTGTACAACTTTCCTGACTGTATTCTAATCATATTTTTTATCAATACAACAAATACGCTTCGAAACCTTTCTCCACCATCAGTCTGCATGCACATTTGTTGTTACAAAACAGCAGTCGTGCGTACAGACCTATGATGGTTTAGAAAGGCACCGAAGCGTATTTGTTGTATTGATAGAATAATAAATAATATGATTGACTGGAGCCCAGGAATTTAATTTTAATTTGGATACTAATTAATGTTGATTATTGTGGCTTTTCAATTTTGGTTTTCCTTGGAAAGCTTGCTTCTGTGGATGTTGCAGGCAAATTTCGCTTTTTGTAGAAAACATCAACTGAAGACAACTCTATAAGTTTCTGGAAAATCAAAAAAAACCAAACAAAAAAATTTTCTTAACAGAAAACATGCACTGGGGTGAATTAATAGACTAGAACCTTGATGATTCAAGACTATGGGTTTAAAAGGTTG
Organism: Dendroctonus valens; assembly: GCA_024550625.1. Taxonomy (NCBI): domain Eukaryota; kingdom Metazoa; phylum Arthropoda; class Insecta; order Coleoptera; family Curculionidae; genus Dendroctonus; species Dendroctonus valens. The sequence continues at coordinate 377,908 of JAJTJO010000398.1, forward strand.
AGTTTTTATTGGCGTTCTTATTGAGTTGCGCCGATTGAAACTTTCGGCCGTAATCCCAGTATTTTCCTTTTCGGTTTTCAACTCTTTTGAGTTTCCATACAATATCAGTACAGTTTAAGTTTTAGTTTAGTCTTCAATAGATAAGTTTCATCTTGTATAGGCTACGTGCGAAAATCAGGCCCCGCCTAACCATAACCGGGAACGAATCAAAAGCAACAAGCATTGGCACTTCGCACCTTTCGCACGTAGATTTTCATGCTATTCTATTTTGCGTCTGTATTATATGATTATAATGTGGATAATACTTTGCGCAAAATCCAAGCGGTTACGTCCGATATCGCTTCCTAAAAGCTTTTCAGTTTAGACGTGCGGCTATATTTTTAGGTTTTGTTAGTTTATAGTTTAGTACACCGAAGTAGTTACATTTTAGTTTCGCTTTTAGGTTTCTAGTATCAACATATTAGGTAGTTTTAGGTAATTTTCGACTGCTTTTGGAGTTTCTTGATAGGCAGCGTTATTCTATTGGGTGCTCAAGAAAAATCGGTTCCATTGGTTCCAAAAAAGGTCCATTGTTTGATTTTAATTTATTCAGATGCACTTTTTTAGGCAAACAAGATAGTTGTTTATTAGGAAAAAAAATTAATTGTTTAACTTTTTAGAACAGTTCCGTACTATTCATGTGGTGCTTAATAATGGAGTTATTCAACAGTAGTCAGCAAACGCTGCGTTAAATAAAAATAACTGCTTAGTTAAGTTACATAGTATGAAACTTATTTTAAAATGGATTATCAATGGTTTGAAGATTTCCAGAAAATCAAAAGTTTTATAGCAACAAGCAGTTGGAATTACACAAGTATTTTATAATTTTTTAAAACCTTCTTACGAGATCGAGAGTACGATATCAACTTGACCCAAGTATGCTCATAGGAACCCACTTAATGTGGAAAGATGTTGTTTGTATATCTTTGCAGGTAAGCATTCTCAACTAAAATATATTTAAATACTAAAGTCAATCGCCGAATAGTTGAGCACCCAAGTAGCGAGGGACCGTTCAGAAACCTACTTTGTACACGTATTCATAGGTTAGTGATTAATTACTTTTTTTGCGTTTCTGTCGGAGTTTTCGCTGCTCAATTTATCTCCAAGTTATGTTTAATTTTTGACTGTCGTGAACATGTTATAATACGGTTTAGTTTCGGAATCTCACACATTAAATATACATGTGTCGAATGGATAAAAGTAAAGGCACATTCTGCACTATACTAATGGTAAAGTTTGTACATAGAAGGACTATTACTACTATATAGTAGTAAAAAGATCTTGAATGCTCTCTAAATTTGCATATGTAAACACAGATAGCATTCAAGAACTTTGTTGATAAGTGTCCCCCTTATATAATCCCGTATCGGAAAATCTCATTTAGTATTCAAAATTCAAAAAATCAAACAAACGGACTTAAATGAGGTTCCCCGGTTAATTAAGTAAATATCTCTTTCTAACTCTTTACGATACATTTACGTGCACCCTTTCCGAGTCGGTACCTTTTAAATATTGTGATAAAGACCTCAGGAAGTAATATTATTCTTGATCGTCAACTTGAGAAGAAAAGTCCATGGAAATGATGGATGCAAAATTTTCCACACCGTTAGTTGTTCTTCTTTGCTTTTTCCCCCGATGGTCGGTTATTTCAATTTTTACCACGTTTTGAACTCGTACAACACCGGTTTTCCAATATTCATTTCTTTCGTTCACTTGCACGTTCGTTTTTGCCTTTTTTGTTTTTAATACACCGCACTTAAGATTTTTAACGAGTAAATACATTTAATCCCATTTGAAGCACGTAAGGCTGCATTTACTAGTAGTTTTAGCTGGGTTTTTAACATAAAGACTATGGGGTCGATACCATTTTTAAAGATACGACGATGCTTGGCTTTCGAAGTCTATTATCTTGTCACAGTGTCCGAAAATCCACAGGAAAAATACATTTAAATTATAATAAAATTACACACAATAATGTCCAGATTTTCCAAAAATCACTTAGAATGGTTGTCATTTGGTCACTTCACTCAGGATAATATTTTTGCGAATTTTGATGGCTTTAAAAATGGCAAACCCTGAATTGGTAAGTGGAAGTTGAATCGAGTGGTGGGTGGTGTCGGTAAAGGAGTTCTGTTAATTTTCTAGAAATACTTCACATGCGCTTGTGAGTTTTTTAGTCGGATAGGAAGATTTTATTATTATAATTATACAAAGGACTACCCTGTTTTGCTGGGCAGTTTTCTTCTGCAAATTCACTTTTGAACTGCAAAATTGCTCATCAATTTTGGGGTGCCTGTATAGAAAATTCTGTGGCTTCGACCGATAGCAATTTCGCGCGAAAATGCCGCCTTTCGATATTTGTAAAGAATTGTAGATGTTTGTAAAGTACCTTTAGGCTGTAAAAAGTGAGACAGTATTGTAATTACTTGAAGAGGATATGTGCCAAATATGCTGAGTTTGTTTTTACAACAGTTTACAAGTTTACATTCAATTGATTAAATAATTAAATCCTGTGTAAATACATAGTTGTGGTTGGTGATTTAGACATTGAGTTCAAGTCCGAAAATTGTCAGCAATTTAATCAAAAGTTAATTACCTTGATGGTGTGGGCGTTTTGGCTTGAAATTGTGGGGCGGTCGGGCCGCTTGTTGCAAAAAGGCTGAACTTTTATATAATTAGATATATTTTATTTGTAAAATAGAATCCCCTCTGTAAATGATTAAACTTTATTGATATAATTTAATAATGCGCGGTATATTGTAAAAAAATTACCATCGTTTTGTTCGCGTGCCGCCCGTTTGTAAAGTTTTTATGTAGGAAAACCAAGAAAGTTTTCTTTCCGACTGTGAGAAAAATTGTATCATAAGACATTGACGCTGTAAATATTAATTTAAAGAAAGGAAATCTATACTTTGTAAAAATGAAACAAATCGAACCATGTATAATTTGTACAATTTTATATTTTTCTTTGTAAATAATGGTGAAGTATTATTTGGAATATTAAAAGAATTCGCGGGCAAGCTAGAAAAGGACTAATTGTGAAGGTTAGTGGCAAATTTTTTATCCAATTTCTACAGTACATTTTTTGGGGTGACTTTCGACATCGTTAATTTGCGATTCATTTGATGGAATTGATGGAAAAATTTGTCATGTAACGTTGGAGATGTTTTAAAGACAAAACTAAAAACTTTCGTGTAACCCCTTAGATGAATTTAACAAGTTACTATTAATGTAGAGGAATTTTAAATGTATTTGTAGAATTTGATGGCACGATTATTATGCAAAAAGTATTGACTTCATAATATAATACTGTGTAAAGTGTTAATTGTAATAATTGTACAGTTATTCCTTTGATTACGTTCTCCCATTGGAATTCCATTGAAATATGTACGACGTTTGGATTTTCGTATTTCCCAAACTGCAACGGTTCTCGAAATACGAATCGAATAACCCAACAAATACTTATTGATGTTGCATTTAAATGTCGTGTACTAACTGTACGGTAATTATGTGTAATTTTAATTTTGGGTTCTATCCCCATTTGTGTACTAACACTCCCGATATTATCAATTTAGGCACTTTATAGTTTTCTTGTTATCTGATACTTTTGTAAAAGACACATAACTCAATTGGTGGAGTCTGATGGTTTTTACATATTATGTCGAAACGTTCTGGACTTGGTCAATTTATAATCAAAATCACACGCCCTCCTCGAAGAACCATTCCAGAGCGGGACTGTAAGGACAATGAGAGCAATAACACTGAAAAATGTATTATTATTATCCATGATCTGTCCACCTTTTAATAGGTATTTTAATCATTTTTTTGCCTCAAAATATAAACAAATCAGCAAAAAATTCAAGGGAGTAAATTTGTTTAATGTAAAGGCTATTTTCGAAGTTTGTGCAAATAAATTGTGCTTAAAAAGAACTTTCGTCGGTCTCATTAGATAATTGGCCTCTTCGGCATCCTACCGACTGCGCCGATGACCTGATTGGACCGACGCGTGTCCCTTTTAAAAACAATTGATTTTCACAAATTTCCAACATTTAGCAGCATTAAGCAAATTTGCTCGTTTCAATCTTTTCTCAATGACTCAATACTGACAATGACTGATTATATTGTTTAAGGACAATAAAACCGTTTTCCTATGGGTTTTAATATGCTTAAAAACATTTTCCAAGTAGTATTGTTGTCACTCTTGAAGTTGCAGTCCTGTTATTAGATAACGGAGAATCATCCCTCATGTCTTCATCCCGCACACGTTTGTAATATATGGACATTATTTATTGTTTAACAGTCATTCTCATTCACGTCACGTGTTTTTTTTTTACTTTTGTACAATTGCTGTATATATTTACTTCTTAGGTAACAAAGCCAGTACTAACCTTTAACATTTAGTAACTTGTCCACTGTAGGGTTTAAAATGCGATTTTATGGGGAAACCAACATCAGACTCTCACCAGCGACGGCAATTAGACGTTTCTTTCAAAAAGTGTGCTACAGTTGGCGTTTTGCGATTCAAGGAATTTTTTCAGCCTGTTTACTCTCTCCGATTTCGGAGCTTTTAAAGAAACTTGTTCTCTTGAGCGCTTGAACACTCAATGCACCAACTTGAAAGATAACAATATAGCTCCCCTTCCGCTAATAGTAAATTATGTATATATATTTGATCTATTGCATTGTAAATGTGATTCACAACATGGATTTTGCATGGCGGTTTTAAGGCTTGTTGTGAACTTTTTTAAGTTTCAAACAAAAAAAACATGTTTAGTTAATTTAAATCTCAACACAAATAATTGATCTAGCTTAGTTGAGCTGTTCGTTTTTCGATCAAAATTTCATTTTAAAAAAGTGTTTTCTCAATCGTAAGGTTTTAAAAGAATGAAACCTACAAACAAGCCAGCGGCGGGGAGAATCTACCTACAAAACGGCCACCATACTTTTTAATTTTAATATGGCAGACTGATGTAAAGATACTAAAAAAACGGAATTATTGTAAATTGTAAATTTCTTTTTTTGATTTAAAATTAAGTCACCTTAATCAACTGTATAATACATGTGTAAAAATAAATCTGTAAAATGAGCCGTTACATACAGATAACCATACAAACTGTAATTGTTTAAAAATTATTGTAAACTACATCTAATTTTAGAATTCGATTGTTTCAAAGCAACTTTTGATTTTTGGCGCTGGAATCTAAAGGATTTTCATCTTAACAAAAAAAACTATTTTTTGATGAGAATTCTTTGCCTTTTGGCATTGGCTTTTTTTCTTCTGTTAAGGGACGATTCCTAAGCCCCATTTTGTCGGGGGCACTTGAATAAAGGGGGTCGACCCGATTATTTTAGGGTAGCTGGATGGGGATCACTTATTTTCACACAATATGGCTCTCTGCGAATCTACGGCTGTATATTATAACCACGTGATCGGAAGGTTTTTGTCGGTTGTTTGACAGAATGTTACTTTATTTTTTTAATATTTACATTTTCTCCGAGACAATTACGATAAGTTTGTAATTTTTCCCATTAAGAATTCCGTTCGTTTGATTGTTTTGTTGGACGGACCACGCTCGAAAACCTTCTGATTGCCCTTTATTTATTGTATTGCGATAAATGTATCTGTTCCATGAGTGTAAATTTAGTTATATTGATGCATGCTAGTTTATTCATTAGGATACCAATCAATATGTATGATAATGTATTTCGATTTTATTATTTTTTACCACGGTAGTATATAATTAATAAATAAATAAAATAATTGAAAGGTTGTTTTATTTTCTCAATGATGTGCCCGTTATACAGGTTGTTTCAAATTGCACGAAAATGCTGGTTTGGAATTATACAGTGAATATACATTATAAAAATACACTCTAACGACCAGAATCAATTGATGAAACTAATGCGATTCGAGAAATCAAAAATTATGATTTGTAGTAGCCGTTTGTTGGCTTTGTATTTTTCAAACTTGAACAATCAGTTCTTGTAAAGAGCGTGTCAGAGTTTCAGTTATGCGGAAAATGTATTTTTCTATGCAAATCGTACTGTAGCAAAATTAATGCTCAATACAAAAGTGTGAATTTAGGATGAACGTTCTAATATAGTCTTTATACAGGGTGCTTTAAACATTCTATGGATGAGTTGTAGATTTTGAAAATTTGAGATTTATTGATTTTTTTTGGACATAATTATGTTGTACGGATTAAAAAGTATTTTAAGTGCGAGGATCCGCTTAGGAGCAATTTTGGAAGCTATAATGGGATTATCGCATTCGCATCAAGGGGCTAAAACTAGTGAAGAAATGCTTCATTGTAAAGTTATGAAACGTTGAGATTGTCAAAGATGCCTCCAAACATTAAGAATGTTTTGAATGACGGTTTTGAGAATTTGCATTATAGAGTTTCAGTAGCACACCCATTTATCTAGAAAAACTAGTTGCAAATCCAATAAAATTGGAAATGTAGGAGAAAATTAGCCAATTGTAGTTGAAATAAATTGTGTTTAGAGACGCGTTTAAAGCGGTTTCGCTAGCTTTTAACTAAAAAATGTGGAACAGAAAAACGTTTATTAATTCATTAAAGTGGCATAGGTGGTGTTGCGCATTTCTTACATAATTTTCATTTGACAACGTCGCGACGAGGAAAGAAAATCAATCATACAAGCGGAAATTTACTCACGAAGCTCTTTCAAAAGTAAAATCAACCATTTCCGTGTGTGGGATTTTTGCATCAAATGCTCGTTTCCTAATATTGTTCAACCGAAAGACTCATCGGCTTGGAATTATACAAACTTCGCATTAATTAAAATGTTGATATTGAGTATTTTGTGTCGTTTTATGCAAATAATTAATAAAGCAAAACTTTTAAATCAGAGAGGCTTTTACTTACTAAATTGCGAAGTTTCTTGAATTTCTTCTGGTAGCTTACCTGTAAGAAAAAGTCTATTCAATATAAATTAATATAAATCTTTTCAATCCTAATAAAACCACAATTAATTCAATTCAACCCCCATATTTGCTAATTTCAATTAGATAACACTAGTTTTTGCATGTATCGCTGCGAGAAGTAAACACTGTTATCTCTGGATAAATTTCCAAACTTCCTTCTGTACGCCAATGGTTCACTTTTGCTCTCTACTGATTTATTTCGCATCGTTCAGCTAGAAAACTATCGGTTTCTGTTCGGCGACTACTGGCCTAACCTGAACGAATATCTTACCGGGAGTGACCACATTCTAGGTGCAGGAATTTCGGTAAGTCTGGCATGGTTGGGCTGGGGTTGTGGATTTGGGGAAAAATCTGGATTTGTTCTGTAAATGCTGGGAAAAAACGAGGTTCAGACCTCCGGGACTGATTTCCTCGTGGCCCGTGAATCCTGGCAGAACTTCAGGGGGGCCGGCTACAGCAGTAGCGTACATTTATCGAAATTTTTAATTATTTCCAACTGTTGATGGATGTGTGTCGATATCTTCCCCGTGAATTTAGAGCAAAAAATATTTTAAGGTGAAAAATCGCCGATTGTTTTGAGCAAAATGAAGGAATATTACTATAATTACCTGAAGATGGCCTTTTGTACTGGCAAAACTATTTGTATTTCAACTTTTTAACTGTAGCTTTTAAAGCTCTTTATGAAACGAAATAAAGTATCTTCATATGCAGTGTGATGGCATAGTATCTCTTTGCAGGGAGTAGCAGAAGGAATATGTGAGTTCAAGTGTCTTAATTTAATGCTCTTGTAATCAGCAGCGTAATGTAATGTCATTATAAAAGCGCACTATACAGTTATGTAACGTATGTATAACAGTAGTGGTTATCAAAATCGTTAGATTTTCGCCCCCAAAACATGTAAGTGTTTCGGGGTTTGAGGCCTTGGTTGAATTTGAAAAAAATATTTTTGACGTTTCGCATGCACGAGTGACTTGCTTCTTCAAAGGTGTGTTCGCTTCGGGTACGATAACACTTCAGAATCTTGATTTGCCCTTTTCTCTCTGTTCGTCTTGTATAATGATTGTTATAATGGAGTGTGATTTCTGATTTTCAATATTTCTCTTTCATGTTTTTATTATTCTATATAGTCTGCTCCATCACGCTTTGGTTGTAAGTTCTGGTGTCACTTACTATGGCTTTGGATACTTGTATATTTTTTTCATTTATTTCTGAGCTGGTGATCCCTCATATCCCTTCATTTCTTATATCAGTTCTTTAGTAAATTGGGTGATATTTTCCTCTTTGTTCTTGACTCTTTTGTACCGATGCAACATCGTATAATTTAAAACGTTCATATTTAAATAGGATTTTAAATACGTTTAAAATACCTTAAAAATGAGGCATCATCGACTTCCCGTCCTGTTAGAAATTTTAGGGGTAACTGCACCCTCGCTTTTGGTTGCTCGAGGTTGAAAGTACAAAAAAAAGTTGTCAATCTTTTCAAATCGTCAAAAATCTAAAATTTACGTGTTCGAGCGTTATACGTTTTTTAGCGCAAGAACTGAAGCAATCGGGGCCGAAGATGTTGCCTCCATTGGGTCACTTAGTATATTTTTTATGTCTAAATAAATATGTAAAACCGTATGTATAAAATAGCCAAACCAATTCCCTATAAAGAAACTTTCTTTTTTTAGCTTCTTTCACTTTAGGGGTCAATTACTGTACATCTCAAACAAAGCCAAAACCATGCGACTTTTAACTTTCTACTTTCCCTTTATTTTCTAGTAAGCATTGCGAGCATCAATCATGTTTAGAAAGAGCAAGATTTGCGTTTTGGGTGTTCAAAGACAACATCGAGACCCAAACTGGAAATTTTGGCAAGTATTTGATGGAATTTGGGCTTACCTGATGAGCGCATTAAATTCTTATGAGGATTTTCCATCTTAACTCACTGAAGAAGTATTTTCCGCGTTTTATTCTTGGTTTTATTGCATTTTTGCTTTAAGAGAAAATTACACAACCATTTATTGGAAACGGTTTGTCGCTACTGACAGCCGCATTGACATTTACAACAAAAATTCTGTGTTAGGGGATTCTTCGGATACACTATTGCACCAACCAATCCGCGCATTCGATTTCCCATTACAGTGTTGCCTATAAAAACCCCCGCTATTTTCGGAAAACCACTCAAAACTGAAGCAAAAAAAAACTACCAAGGTGCGATGATGTGACAACGCGGGCTAAGAAATGACAGCGATTTCGTGTTGGTTCCCAACCACGTCGGGAAGTTGCACATTTTGTTTACATCGGGAATCTCCAGTCGATCTAGTAGGACCTGAAATTCGGGATCAGAGTCGGCTTCTATCATAATTTAACCACTTCTGACAATCGAGAATCGCCGATTTGATCATCCGGCTACTCAGCTGTCCGGGCAGGTAAATCTTGAGGAAAATATTTGAAGGTGCTCGAATTGTACTAAGTGAGTCAGCCAATTGTACAGGGTTTGGCCGAGCAAGTTGTACGGGGGCTTTTCATTTATTGTACTGGAAAACTGGTAAGTTGAAAACATCTAGAGAATATTCGAAAATTCACTACAGGGGGTTTTTGAAAAGTAGTCCCACTGGAACTTGTTACTTGTCTAAAAATACAAAAAGAAATCTGGGATTGTCTATAAAATCAGCGAGAAAACACTAACAAAATTTACCATATTTAAGCAAAAAACTGCCAACCATGCGGCATGGTTGCCAAACTGCTCGTAAAGTTTTATGATCATGGAACTAGTAACCGTCCATGTGAAAAATCCATCTTGAAACACTGCTTTTTAGTCGTTTTGCGGACATACAATCTGTGCATGCATCTATTTTATTCAAATCTATTCGGTTCAACATAGGTTTAATGAAGATAAAGGACAAAATATCGGTTCTATGGAGAAATGGGCAATTTTCTAGGAACCATTCCCTTCGCGTTCGACGTTCAAATTCACGTTTCTTCGGGAAATGTTTGCACCACTTTTCGCTATTTAAAATTTACTAGTTTTCCATAAGAAAGCGAGGGACGCTATGAAGCCCACGTTGTCTATTAGACCGATGTCAGGACGACGCTGTTCGAAATAATAATCTGTTTACTGTTTTGTGCTTGCAGTTACCTACACCTAGCAAGTTTTAACTTTTAGCATTTTACTTTTTGTTATATTTTGTGTTGTAGAGATTTGTTATTTTGGTGGAGGTTTGGCAACACTAGTGTAAACTATTGGTTTCCGAGCGTTCAATGGCAGTTGCGTAGTAGAAACAGCTATTATTATCGACCGGCAAAAGCCCCTGATCTTAATAATTATCAACCTTATTGCCACGCCCTCTTAAATATTGCCACGCCCCATAAAATGTGGAAAATTTCCACAAGTTATCAAAATAAACCTAAATCATGAATATGTTAACGGCCGTCCAATTGTACTGAAACGAGTACAAAAGTTTCAGAACCAACACTAAGAATTATTGGATCATCTGGAAGAACGTAGGAGGCGCATGCCTGGCCGTTCGCGCCAATGCCGGGACAGATGGCAGATGTTTTGTAACAGCAGTTAAAACTGTACGCGGAAAGTCGATTTCGAGGCGAAATTTCCGGGGCATTTTCAGCTTTGTCTGACCATTTCCGGGGTCTCAGAGCAATCAAGACAAAACTTCGGTCTTCAGCCAAGATGATTATTGCGAATAAACCGTGATCGATCGATATTTCGATGGTTTTCGACGTGGATTCAGTCGCGCCTGCCGTGCCTTCCGCCACAATCGGTGCATCGGAAACCATTTTGTTTGGAGGATGGGAACAAGCGAAATTTTCGGTTAAATTGACAGAAAAATCGACGGTTTACTCCGACTAATGCGGCCCAGTGATCCATGGAATAATTCAGCCAAAAGGATCATAAGTAGGGTGCCGATTTGGTGCTGAAAAGTAGCGGAAAAGCGGTGCGTAATGGCGGTTTGAGTGAGTTGGCTATTGCGTCTGTTCGACCGTTAAAAAACACCCCCCGCCTCCCTGGTTGGGGTTGATTAAACTGCTAAACCCTTCGGGTTAAACGTTTAACCCTCAGCCTACTTCTAGAACTAGTTTTAGCTCCATGGGCTGCTGCGTATTTACATTGTATTCCTTATGCCAATGTGGTCCCTCCCAACACATTCCGATGTTCATTTTGTTTTTCTCTATGTTTCTTCTGAATGTCCCATCTTTTGTTTGCCCTGCTTGCTATATTTATCTGAGCGGTATTTCTCCACTATGCCAAGCGAACGACACTTCCAATCCAGACACGTTCTATCTTAATTATCCGCAGTTAGTATCATGTGCACCCTAATCTCAAAGCCGGTCTTTCGACAAAGTTTTCCTTTGGAGTCATTTTGACGGTAAAATTAACCCCCCAACTATACATAAAACAGCATTAATAGGTTGTTGACTCATCATCAGTTAGTGTGGGTCTTCTTTCATCACATTCCATTCATGGTTTTTCTGCTCTTAGCTTTTAATCTGGTTTTTTTAAACTTGAGTCTGTATCTATCCCTACTGCAACACTAGCAAACGAGTTTGTGGCTTCAAGCTCTAACTTGGAACTATTAGATCATAGCTTTGGCATTAGTTGGGTTATTGACCCTTATCCTTCAAAGATTCTGCATGCTTTTAATGCTTAGTTCGCAGCTGTTTTGTTCTCTAGCCCAGTTAGCATTAGAATAAAACTGCTTCTTCTAGGAATCCTATCAAGTATCCTATCCTTAGGCTAGAAGAGGTTAGCAACGGCCAGATTGAACCTCAGAGAATAGGTTAAGGGTTAAGTAATAATTGGATGCTGACTCATGAATCAGCATGGTTCTATAGCAATGTTTCAGTCCTTTTTCGGCCGGTTACTTTAAATGAGGTCCTTCAGCTTATATCTATTTCTACTGCAAGCCTGCACACTCTGCCTACTCTTAACTGAAGTTGGGTTATTAATCATTACTCTATAAGAATTCTGCATGGTTCGATTGCATAGTTTGCACATTATTTCCAATTTCGCAGTAGAATTACACAGATTATCCTAGGGAAATGATCAATCTGTCCTAGGGCTAAGGCAAGCCTGTTGTCCGAGTTTTCACGTTTGAGGTTAGCTCCAATCTACTAGGTTAAGTTACGACGGTAATATGCATCATTAACATTACGTAAATACCTGTTGCTTCTTAAATATAAACATTTCCCATTATGTATTTATGTAGTTTTTACCCAGGGTCCCTAAGAAAGTTTTCACTATAAAAGGGGGTCCGTGGGAAAGTTTTGATTATGAAAAAAGGTCCGTGGGTCAAAAGAGTTCGGGAACCACTGTTTTAGATCATAAATTTGGCTTTAGTTGCGTTATTGGTCCTCAACATTCAAGGAATATTCGGGATAATCATCTATCGGCCGATTTAAACCGATGCCGATGTTTCATCAGTGTTAGATTCAGGTTTTGCCCAACTGATCCGGTCGAATAGTCTCGAAACGGGTTCTGGGGATGCCTGAGATTGACACATCTCGAACTATACCTACGTATGATATCGACGTTTAAGATGTTTGACTCTAGGTTCTTGTTATCTTGACTTTTGCCTCCCAGTAGTTGGAAAGCCCCGAAATCCGCTAAGCCTAATCACGGTGAACTTATTCGCATTTTGGGATTTCTCAATCAAACCGATAAAACGAGCTGCAATGTTTGGCACTTTTAAGGCTTAAATTTGAAGTCCATGTTGTTTGGGGCATAGTTCAAGATTGCTGCCCAAAAAATTTTGGTTTGTTGTAGCAGAAAGAAGCTGTCGGGTCAAGTCAATGTTGCATTTATCAGTACAGTTGTATGTAGATTGAAGGCGGCAAGCATGCATGGATGCAATTCTGGTGAATGATCTTTCCGTCTACTTCACCTTAAGGTTGACTACCTGTATTTTTTCTTTGGTTCACGCTGAATTCTGTTCCGGATGTTTGCAAAATGGGGAACTTTGAGCAAAACATGTGACTTTTTTTTAGTAGCTAGGAATATCGTAATTACGGCTTTTAGTTCAAATAAATTTCGTCAAACGTGACAAATACATTGTATCCAACTAGTGTCTGAGTACGTTTTCACTTGTGTATCGTTGGTTGATTGAAATGTAATCGAGCTGATTTCAACACATTCATACCTAAATTGCTTAACACAATTTAGCTACAATATCAGACAACTCGAATGTCCATCATGCCATATTAGTAAAGGGTTGTACTCAAAATATTAAGAGGATTGTGCTTCATTAAATATGGCCAACATAAAGCGAATACCAATTAGAAAGGTATATGAAATTAAATTATTTATGCAAGGAAACTCGTTTTATTTTGGTAAGGTTCATAATTTATGGACCCAAGGCGAATTTTAATCATTTTGGGTCTAGAATTCATTAAGTGATTGTTGAGTACCTACTCACTGCTAAATTGATCGTGTGATGTTCATAAATTTACGGTTGATCATCAAAAATCATGTGTAAACTAAAAATGAGCGATTTTGCATCTGGGCTGGAATTTGCAGAGATTAGCAATATTTTCTACGAATGTTTCCCGATTCATGCAAGAAATACGAACCTTCAGCTACAACTCGAGTTTTAAATGGGACACATTTGAAATTTAGTGCCAGCTATACGCGGTGTCGCAAATTTTCCTTTTTAAAAAACCTAAATTTGAAATGTAACGTTTTTGGGACGCCCTGTACTCTCGATGTCACCAAAAGTTGAATTAGAAATACCTATTCGTTTTCTCGAATTTTTCGTGGGAAAAAGTTTCTAATAAGGGGGCCCCCCCTGTACATACATACCCGAGAAAATTAGGAAACCATCGATTTGGTCGCATTTCAAATAATCTAGTCAACTTTGAAACTCACCCAAATATCGGCATAATCGATTCTTTCGCTATTAAATCCCATAATCGCCCATCGGCAGCCCGAACACCCACAAAACTATACTTAAAAGCACAAACTACCCGCTGTTGAATCGTGCAAAGTGCTAAATAATAACGTTAAAATAAACAAAATGCCGAATGTATTAAAAATTCCCTTGAAATAAACACCTCGATTTAGGGTTTGACAAACAAACAAACCGGTTAATATAAACATCGGCCAAAAAAATATTTCCTTAAAAGCTCGTTCAAACGATGAAATTACTGTCGTCCACAACAGTGTCATTGTCACAGTGTCGCGACATTAGTGTCATATATCAAAATGGTTTGATATACGACACCGTGACACTGGCTACTGTCAGGTCATTAATGTCACAGTGTGAACGAGCTTTTAAGTAAAATATTAGATGATTCTCTGTCGAAGAGAGATATGAATACAGGGTGGAATAATTTCATTTAAAATCAATAAAAATATGCGCACAGTTTTTATTTAAAATATACAATTATGTACCTAGAGGGAGTTTACTTCCAAAAATACGGAAAAAGTTCATATAAACATAGATCCGGACACGCTTCGTTTTGAATATACAGGGGGTGTAAAAAAATTTAAATAAAAAAAATTCTTAGCTTCTAGAGATTTTTGTCTCAAATTTTGAACATAACTAACAACTTATTATGCTCTACATTATTAGGCTGATGCCAACTGATTGTTTGGGTGATTTTTTTGTGCGGTAATCCTTCTTTTTCCACTCCAAAAGTTTCTTTGGTGCACCGCTGAAGCCTGAGGAGACATTTTCTTCCAAATTCCTTGTTAAATTTTTAATCTTTTTGCAGTTTTCTGGTATCTGCCACCGTTTTGGAGCTTTTTGCAAAGGTATCAGAAACACACGGAAAACGGTGGTCGAACTTGACAACCTGTATTATGGAAACAAAACGTTTTCGGGCCTATGTTTATATGAAAGTTTTTCCTTATTTTTGGACGTAAAACACGGTCCTCAGTTGAATTTGAGAATCACCCTGTATATTTATTTTACCAAATATCGAATATGCAATAGAATACTTTTTAGCATGTAATATTATTAAAAAAAAGACACAAGTAAACATTTACTTTGTAGAAAATCGTTTTTCGAGAAAAATGGAACACAAACGAAAATATGAATTACATTGGAAATAAAAACAGTTTAATTGGAAATTTATACTTAAATAGTTTTCAAAGTTTTCTAATACAATTGATTACCTTTTGTCGGTAAATAAATGTTTATGTACAGGGTGTTTTTTGGCCTATTCTAAGAATATTTTGTCATAATGATTTTGAAAACCCCCTTTGTTTCGAAGATACAGGGTGAACAAAATTTTGCCATATTCGATATTAGTTATTATTATTTAAAGTATGGCGTACGCCAATGAGTTTATTAGGTACAAAAAATTGTTAACAATGTGTTGTTATTTTTTCGATCCCGATCACTTGAAACGGCTGTATAATATTCGTTCAAAGCCTTATAAATGAATAATTTTAATTGTTTAACGAACGAGTCTTTATCTTTTGCAATCTTCAGACGAACAGGCATGCAACCCAAACAGGCAAATGTTTGCTTCAATTTCAGCCTCGTTGATCACCTTATGGTACAAGTTGCCTACAAAAGTTGAAAATAATCGGATACTTTTCAGGTTACAATGAAATCATCATCGCAATGTGGTGCGCTATAAGGTTAGAAGTCGATCTTTAATGCATGAACGTTCCATGCCTTTAAACTACATTTATTTAAACAATGCGTAATGTATCGGAGCTGCCTTTTAAATTATTACGAGCAACGAGCATAACTGATTGTTTATGCAGGTAATTTTGATGCAAAAGATACCGTTTGGAAGGCACTTTGACCAGATTTCATTAAACTCGACGAAATTTGCAACGGCGATTTATCTATCTATCGAAATGCAATGTAAATGGTTTTTTTTCTTTAATACTTGGAAATATTTAGTAAACTTGTTTGTTCTAACGATCGCTACAGGAAGTTTCGACTGTTAAGAATTTTGTAACTGTTTTATTTTTAGTACGATTACTATTTGTGCTTTCATCATTTCAGATTGCAACAAATGTCCCGTTAATAGAGCCCACACTTCCATAAAATGCCAAAACCACCCGGAGTACATCACGGGGAAAGTCCCCAAAAAGTCTACAGGTAAATACCAGAATGCTCAAATGTTGAACTTGAAAAATTCCTGTATTTATCGCGTTTTGTGTCGTAATTGTAATTTTATTTTATTTAGATGGCCGAAATCGTGAGATTTCGTAACGAAGTATTCCAGTACTAATAGGAAGTAAATTACTAAAATGTACAACAAAATAGCACCGGAAAATTTACAACAAAATTTTAAGTCTAGAAACTTAATAAATGTGCATTTAAAAAATATATTCATATTATTGATTCATTTCCTTATATGGGAAAGCCAGGAGTTTTCCAATACACTCCCTTTTCGTAAATTGCTAATCTACGTTTTGACTATGAGTAATTGGGAGCTACGTGTTTCCGAATACCGTAAATTTGTTGTCACTGTTAAAGCTCTTTTCTGTATAAAAAAGTGCAATTGCTTCCCCCTTAAAAAGAGCCACAAAACTGGAAATAATTAATATGTGAAGATAATATGTTCAAATAACAAAGTTGAATCTAAATCAAACATGTCGAGCCAATTGAACGTACAACATTTCAAATCTGTACCTCTCTTTTACAGGAAGATGATTATGGCGACCACACCGGACATGAGCATCGTCAAAGAAGAGTACATTAAGCAGGACTATATCAAGTCGCAAAATACGCCCAACCGCCACATGATCGATCATGCTTATGTTACGCCCAGGAACCAGATGATGACCCAAACTCCTCCATCAGGTAAGTGCCCTTATCTATTTCCCGCCCCACAAGCATTCGATTTTTTCTGTGTTTAGCGCCGGCAGTTAAGCGGAAACTCAACTTGGAAACCCACAACTACAACAAAGTACCTCTATTACACAAGGAAGAATTTAAAACGCCCCAACCCAAACGGCAAAAGAAGCATTCGCGGTATGACACGTCGCTCAGTCTGCTGACGAAAAAATTCGCGCAACTGCTACAGAAAAGCCCCAATGGTGTGGTTGATCTGAATAAAGCGTCGCAAGACCTGCAGGTGCAAAAACGTCGCATTTACGACATTACTAACGTGTTGGAGGGTATCGGGTTGTTAGAGAAAAAGTCGAAAAACAATATTCAGTGGAAGGGTGGTACGGACACTAGTAGTTTTTTTACGTTGAAGAAGCAGTTGGAGGTTCTAGAGGATCGGGAGAATCAGTTGGACAGGCAGCTGCAGATGGCCGAGCGAGAGCTGAGAAAATTGGGAAATGACAAGTAAGTAACTTTGAGTGCAATTGTTGCCGATTAAATTAAAATTTGTTATTCTTGTGCCCCATTACTTTGCTGAAACTGTTTCCAGAGTTTTCTACTTCTAAGAGCCTCGCTGAGATACCTTTCTAATTGATTATTACGGAAAATTCATGTTACCTTACCATTTCTAGTCATCTTTGTATACTTAAGCCTCAGTATTATAAGAGAGGGATATTAAACGAACACCGTGTGTATAGAAAAAGTTACAAGTAGATCAAAGACACGATTTCAATCCACTCAAATTCTCATCATCTCTCAAACCTAGCTGGTGTTTTATGGTCGGGTACTTCTCATATCAGACCATGTGCTTCAGTTATTTTGCTACCCACTTAGCGAGTCGTACCAACGAACATTACGGGCATCTTTTCAACATTAAAATTTATGACCGCCTATTCTCAGATTATGTAAAGTTGTAAACGATAACAGGAAGCTGTTATTTTTCAAATGTGGGCGATTCCGGTGTTGGGCTCTTGAAGAATACCGAAATGGAACATATGCATAATAACGTCGGGATATTCAGTAGTTACTAGCTTCTTTGAAAAAGTGTGGAGTCTTACTTGAAGTGGAAGCAACTTTTGTTGACCTACCCAAATGTCTGGGACAAATTCTGACGGAAATACACTCTTGTACCCCAAAGGCGCACATTACCCTACTCTACTTTGTTGGCACTACAGAATTTTATTTGTTTTAAACCATGTCTTATAAATATTAACAAACTCGACTCATTTAGGTTTGCTGTTGTTTCCACTAATCGATTGTTTTACAGATTTGGGTATGTATCATATACTGACCTCCGATCCATTCCCAAAATGAGACATAAGACTGTGATGGCGATCAAGGCACGCCCCAACACGCAACTTTCGGTTCCCACTGGCGAGGAAACCGACAATGAAGACCGGTATAGCATTAGAATGAAGAGTCATGATGGACCTATTGAAGTAAGGACTCTTTTATATTTAAAATTGTTTAGAGCCGAAAGCCAGTGTCTGTATTTCTCAGATAGTTTGAGATTTTTACTAAAATTTGGTAGAAACTATTGAGTGGTGTGTCTGTTAAGGAGTCTTCGTTTCTACAAACACTTCAAAAATGCTATTCACTCCATTCGACTGTTTAGAGTATTTCTTTTCTTGCAATGATATTTATTGAGTTCTTGCTTACTTTGCCCATAGTTACTGGTTGCTGTCTTACCAAAGGTTAGTTTTGTTAAGCATTATCAAAGTATGAATGTACAATTTGCAAATCGTGAACACAAGTTCTTCATGACTAGATTTCAATAGCCTGAATTAGTTTTGACTAAAACTCGGGGAAACAAGCAGTATCCGTGCCAACAGGAATCTCTCAGAATCAGAGAAGAGCAATTACAAATAAGTACGCTGTTTGTCTAATTGGAAACCTTAAATTTTCAGGTATTTTTGTGTCCGGAACTGCCTTTAACAGCCAAACAACCTCGGCCAGTGCCTCCAATGGACCCTCTTCTTAAGGATATCACTTTTAGTCCGGGGATGGGTTTGTTTGATTTGGTTTCTACACCACCTGTACCTCAGTTGGACAGTCCAATCGTGGTTCCCAGCCATCATAAGCCCATTTCCTCACAGGTAATGTTTTACTAAGGGAATTTAACTTCGTTTACCTGTTGAATTGTCTACTACGGACAAACGCGCCATATTTGCGTCTTTGGAAATTGTAACTTCTACAGAAAATTTAAATGAACTTTGCCATCGTCAGGGTTGCAAGTGGAGATTTGAAAACAAACTAGTCAACAACAAGAAAGAGCAACAAACTGTTTCAAATATGCACAGTTTGGACTTCTGGTGGGCAAGGAACGCTTTAAAAATTCGCTTCTTCGTAACGAAAGCCAGTAGCATTTTGAAAATTTCACCAGCTTTAGAAGACACTTCACTTTTCGCCTGTTCTACAAAACGTTAACAACACGTTAAAAGCATGAAACCTTTCTGCAACAAACTGGATCAGGACGAGAACAAAACTCCTTCACAATTTCATTCATATGAATTTGCGAACATTCTATATCATTTGGGTACATCCACTAACTAAACTAAACTCTTGATGTTCATTTAGATGAATATTCCCGAATTATTTAGGTGTGCCGATCCTTGTCCTTTATCAAAGAAGGATTGGACAACTCGTCATCGTCAGAAACCAATACTCTTGCGCAGAATGATGTGATGACGATGTCGGCCCCTAACGGGTACATGCAGGCTTCTACCTCCTGCCAGGGGCCGAGCAGTGGCGTGTTGCCCACGGAAGACCCATTGTGCTTCCAAGGAACGCGTCCATCCACTGTGCAATTGGATCCAAAACTAGAGTCGCCCAAAGACGACCAACGGCTGCCTTACCGATTGGCCGCTCTTTTCACCGATAGTCCGTTGCCGGGATTGAGGCCTTGGACTAGCAGTAATGGTAGTTCTTTTGGTAAGTTTGTCAGGGTTGAATTCACATTTCATTAAATGGGGGCTAGTTTTGGGCAGCGTGAGCAAACCGACACAAAAGGTAGTTGATAGTGTGGACTCTGATTTTTAAGCTTTCGGTTGCTGATGGACATTTGAGTAAATCTGGTATATTGTAGCCTTTAACTCCATAGAAAATGCCTTTTCAGTTCTGCTGCTTAACCATTTGAATGTAGAATCCTCACATCAATTAACAGACTCCCAATAGATTAGGTTGTTAACTTTCAGCGTCTGTTATTGAACAGGCCTGGATCCACAACATCCAGTACTAGCTAAGAGGTAATTTTAGCCCTAAGTATACCAGAATGTGATACAACTGTGTGAACACCGAGACAATTTTTGGTATTTCTTATTGCAAACTTTACTCGATTTTCCTAAAAATGGCGACATCTTCCCGCAATAGAGCTTAGTTATTAGCGGATAGTGATTTGTGGTAATTGCGTCGTGGGATTCTATCTGTGACCTGTGTGTTTCTGAATCACATCACAGGCAGAGTTCTAGCTCTGCATTTAGCCCATTTTCTTCAGTCATCAACAGCTTACATTAATCACAATGTAGTAAGTTTATAAATTTCCATTAGGAGTGAAATTATAAAAAAAATTTGCGGTTCTTAATTTTACTCTTGCTATAGAAATACCTAATTCGGAAAGCAAAGAAATCCTTCTCCCTTCTTAAATTGAATTGGTTTATTATAAAGGTAGAAGTATTAATTACATTTGATTATCGTATTAATTCGATTCTTTACATAATGAAATAATTCGATTAAACCATTCGAATATGTTTACAATCTCGCTATTTTAAAACAATTCGATTGCATGTCCAGCTCCATTTATCATTGCTTAATTAATCTAAGAAATACACGTACTTGTTAGTACAAAGCAGCAACAGTAACTAATTGTCTCAGTTTTACTGTATTTATGTCTCGGTAATTGAATGTTTGTGGACGTTGGGGTAATGTGGCTTTAGGGCTTCGTTGAGCTGTATCCCGTGAGGGCTGCTCCCTTAGCCGTAGCACCATGGGATTCAGCTCAATGCAGTTTGACTAACTGCTTGGAATCTTCGGCGCTTTTGCATCTAACCCGTTAACACCATTGATCAGCCGAATTGCTTTATTATTTTTATTTAATGTGTCAATTGTTTACTGAAATATTCCCATTATAAGAGCTTTTTACGTATGAAATTAGAGCTTCCTAGTTTAAACAGTTTTCGAAATATCATTAGGTTGTTTTAAAGTGCAATATTCAAGTGATAGTCTTTTAGTAGTAACTCTTCAAATAGAAGTGTTGAAAACGTAAATTTAACTGAGAGATAATTAAAACCAAAATTAAGGAACATCGAAGAAACTGTAGATTGGGACATAAGGAAAAATCATCAGTGGCCGAATATGTTCTTAGCCAAGGAACATCGAATCCATAAGCCGAATATCAACTTCAACAGCGAAAAAGAAACAACAGATCCAAGCCACTCCTGCTTGTGAAACATTAGGAAGAAATTCGATTCCACTACCTCACAGAAGCCCAACAAACAAATAGTTTGCAATTTTTTTTAACACTGAAACGCCCAAACAAGGAAAAACTGCATACATGTGGACCAAAAACACATTTAACAGCAACACTTGGGTGTTCCATGTCAAATAGTTTGGCGATGAGTTTTTTGAGCGTTTAGGCAGTCGTGGAAGAGAATTTCTTCCTGAAGTTTTGAAAGAAATTCTTTTCCACGGCAGCTTAAAACCCCGAAAACATCAGCAGTTTCAAGCAACTTTGGCTAGAAACTCCATATACAACAGAGCTATTTTCCTACTGGAAGTCCATGGATGTATAAAGGATAATTTTTGCAGCGTTCCATGTTCATACCCATGCGTTTAAGGAAAAAAAAACACTTTTTTAGTCATGCTCTTAGTGAAAAGCTTCATTAAACCTTGCATTGTTTTTAGGCATGGACCCGTTCTTCAACTTATCAGAGCCATTTGTCTCGCTGGAACCACACATGCAACCAGAGTACAACTTCAGCCTGGACAATACCGAAGGCCTGGCTGAACTTTTCGATTACGACCTCGTTAATTTCTAGAATAAAAAATTTCCCCCAGTTTTGCTCACTTTACGCCACACAACGCTAACTTAACAAGCTCGACATTGAAAATGAAGAACATAAAATCCCTTAAAGTAATTTTTAGCTTTAGTTTTGTTACACAATCGTTGGCACCAGTGCGTTAATTTGGGGGCTTTATGACTGGGAAACATCACGATTTGCAATCAAACAATTCTTTAACTAAACCTTTAATTAAACGTTGCACAGTTCCGGCTTAATTGTCAGACACCAAACGTTTTTTTTACCGAAAACATCAGTCTTTCTGTAGGGGTTGTCATGCCAGTAAAAGTTGTAAATAATTCTCCACAAGTTGTAATTGCTTTATGAACGTTATATTGTGTTTTCATGATTTCTGCGTTTCTTTTTTGAAGAAAACCATGCAATTATTGTTGGATGAATAAATCAAAAATCATTTGTTGAAACTGTTAAAATGGTGTGCATGTGGCAACTCAGATGTTTACTGGCGGCTTAACGTAGAAATACGATCCCTTTTGGAGGATTTCTGAACAAAAGATTACTCTTTGTTATGGAAAGTAAATATAATTTTCGGGTATTGTAAAAAGACTTGTTATGGATATTTAGACTCCTGAATTTCACACTTGTTGCTAAACAATTCGGACCAAAGTGCCTGTTTTTGATTTGGTCGATTTAGAAAACTAAACAACGTTTACGATGAATTTATTCTTAGCGTTTTACTAGAGTGTAGTGGGACTCGCATTGATGGCGTCTGTTGTTTGCAATGTGAAAACCAAACTAGCAAAACCTTAAATAATTCAGCTGAAATCGGAATTGTAAACAGTTATTTGGTTTCAAATTAAACTAAGCATGATCCCAAAGTAGAAGGTTTTCTTCACTTTTATAATGCTTTAAAAGCTACTCAAACCAATGAAACAAAATTGTTGGTTTGGAATAATTTTTTATAGGCAGTTCTCTCTTGAGGCTGGTTTATTTTTCAATTTAAAAAAGAATATTGTTTATAGAGTATTCCTCTAGCATTCCGTGCTTCAATAGGGGCTTCTGTGGTAAAGAAATTAAAAGAGGCTTATTAAATAGTTAGAGTTCATAAGGGTTTTAACCACATTTTTTACAACATTTTTACTGTTGCGTTTGTTCTGTCTGCAGATTTTTCAAGTCAGTTAATTCAGGGTTGAATTCGATTTGAACTAAAATATTTTATGCAGGGGGTTCAATCAGTTCGGCAGTTTTTAAATTATTTAACCGAACACCCCTTATGTAAGATTATTAACTGATAATTTAATTTTAATTATTTTTCATTTAATTGACTTCAAGGTGTCTCCGGTAATTGTTTTTATATAAAAAAAACAGAAATTTAAATTGAAATCTTACACGGGAAGATTAGCGATCTTCTTTGGCAAAATCCATAAGAAAAAAACGGTCAAGTAAATTAAGATCATTTATAGCGACCAAATGAAACAAAATCAGTGATAAATCTGCCCTGGAGGTACATGAGATTAGCACTTCTCGAGATTTGGCTCGACTCAGCTAAAAGTTGCCTCAATATCAATTGAATTGAAATTTTGGATTCAACATTCAGTGCCAATGCGAGTCTAGCGATCGACAAAATGGAATCGGATGGTGCCATTAAAATAACCTTTCCCGCACTGTACATATATTTATATACACTAGCTTATTTTTTGTTCATTTCTCAATTTTGTCTGTTTTTATTTAAACGATACCTAATTACGTTGTAAGTTTTTTTTTTAAGAAAAGAGAATATAAATGTTTTACCTATTGTTGTATATTTTGTTTTGTTTTGGACACCACGAACGATTTGCAATAACTCAGATCTCTTCTGCAAACGGGTTGAACGATGCAGAACGTAGAAAACACGTGTTGTAATCTCAATGTTTGCGCAACAAAGAAAAATGTGTCTAAAATGATCAGGAACGTTGTGTGGATTATTTAAACAATAAACTGTGCCACCGCTTTACTACGATGTGTAGACATTTCCACTGTTATTTTTTACGTTTAAATTGTTGTAAATTGGCTGTTTTTTGTCGTGGCAGATTGAATGAATGTCCAAGCCATAGAGGCCTTATTAACTTTTGTAGTGACATCACAATACGTTTCTACATCTATGTACATAGACATGCCAATAAAGTCATAATACTGAAAATGCTGTTTAGTGTTTTATTAAATATTGATCGGAATTGTGAAAAATGTACCTTAAAAAAAGCGGATAATGAAGTCAAATTTAGATACTTATTATGGATAGGCTGGTGATTGAAGAGGAACCAAATTTACGGGTGTTCTATATCGACCACTGAGGATTTCAAGTCAAAACACTTCGCAGTGTGCGATAAAAAAGGATAATGGAGTCAAAGTTTGCAAGCTATTTATGTATACGCCGCTGATGAAGAAAAACTAGACATATAGAGTAACATATAAAGTGTTTTTTGTCGACTACTGAAGATTTCGAGTCAAATACAACAAAAGTCGCTAAAAAATAATTTTTTTTTGTTTCGCTCGCTTGATATCGAGTAAAATATGGAAAATTCAGTGACTAGTTGAATGTTAAGGTGTAAAGAACTATACACGTAAGTTGAAATTAAAATTTAAATCTCTAAACAATAGATTCTAGTCTTTTCCCAGATATGTTTGTCCCTGACTCATCACCTGAAAACCAATGTTCTTGATGTACTTTTTAAACTGTGTGTGATATGTATTTTAATATGTGAATTTTGATGGAAAAATTTTATATAAATTAATAATAACTTTGTTGTGTATATTTTCCTGACTGTACTTCAATTTATTTCAAAATTTCCTGGGTTTCAGTCAATTTTATTGTTTATTATTTAAAATGTTACAAAAAAAAATTTGTAACATTTTAAATAATAAACAATAAAATTGACTGAAACCCAGGAAATTTTGAAATAAATTAATAATAACGGTAAATGTATATTTTAGACAAACTGATGATGGTAGAGAAAGACACCGAAATGTATTTGTAACATTTTAAATAATAAACAATAAAATTGACTGAAACCCAGGAATATATTGAAGTGAATTAAGGTACAGTCAGGAAAATATACGAAAAAATAATGTGTAAATATCACGCACCAAAAAACATATATCGAAACTTGGAAGAAAATGAAGTATCAAATTAAATTGTAAAGGTTCATAGAAAAACCGAGAAAAAAAATTGTTTTGGACAATGGAACAAATCGCTATTGAAAATACAGGACCTCTTTAATTTGGAATGCAATTCACGGAAGAAACCACCAATAAATGCAACAAATAACAGTCCAAGACAATAGAATGTGTCATTCACACAAAAACAACACTTGTTTTACACGTTCGAATTAAAACGAGAAATTGAAATAGCGCAATACAAAATCCCATCAACACACTTTTACTTTTGAGTACCAAAATGCCAATATTTCGATAGCCGATACACTCCCGATTAAATTTGTCCACGACTGGCAAGACGCACAAGGACCTGGCAATTTATTTCGTCCCGCGCATGTATTACATCAAACATTTGCGAGTTTAAAAAAAATTCTGGCGATTTGCAGTACAAACTCATGATGTAATCGTTTCGTATGTAATGTAACCTTAATCGTACAAATCTCGCCCCTGAGCGTTTTACTCGTCTGAACGATAAACATTTTGTTTATTGAGAAAGTAAAGCCTATAAAGTCGCAAATAAAAACCCGTCAAATATAAACAGGGAAACATAAACAACTCAGATCAGGTGCGCGCAGTAGGCTCTTTATGCTAAATGAAAACCGGATTTTTGAAATCCATAAGGTGGTAAATTTATTAAATATTTAATACATTTTTCGACTGCATATTGGCTTTAGGGGTGAGTGTTGTACTTTAAGACGTTTTCTAATTTGTTTTCAGGCAAATTTTTAAATACATTATTTCAACTAAAGCCATGTTGTCTTCTCCATTTAGAACGATATTCTCAAAAAATATATAGGGTGCCATCCAATCCATCGTACCATTCTCCCGATATTTGAAAAACATCATTTTTTAAGAACTTTCACCATCAATAGCAGAGGCAAACAGTGTGTTTTTCAAGTCGTTTTATTCAGGAGTTTTGGTCTAAATTCTTCATTTTGCTTTCTTTCTTCCTACTGTAGTCCTTTTCGGTGTAACCTTTGGACTTCCGACGATGACGCGACGGTCCAGATTGACCACGACTTTCAGTCGGTTGTTCGGCTGTGTTTTCATGTCTAGTTCTAGTCGATCGATTACAAAGACATTTAAAAATTCATTTTTATCGGTGTCCATGCAATTCCCTATTCCTGCTTAATATTTATTGTTGCTGCTGTTGTTTATAGACAGAAACGTGGTCCAAATGGGCTTTCCAAATAAAATCGGCCAATTCAACCGTTTTATTGTGTGAGTGTGTGTGTGTTTGCGTCTGGCAGCAACTTTTCTTCAGCTTGAAATTCACAGCTCGAAATGTTGGAAAGTTTCCGGATCTTTATTGCTCTTTTGCCGCAGCCCTCATTGTCATACCTTGGGCTAACCCCATTAGAGTAAAGTATTCGAAAGGCTGAAAACTTGATCATCTGCAAGTAAATTCCGGCCCTAATCAAATTCTCGCCGAGTTTAAACGAGTAAACTTTCGCCCGGTTAAGTCCGCAGTGTGCCTTTGAAGTTAACACATTTAAGTCCGAAACTTTTCAAATATGCCCCCCCTCCCTTTTCCCGAGCTCGGATTTTCCTACAATAAAGGCCCCCCATCCTGGCCGGCAAGTGTCAATAAAACAACTCGGGCCGATTAATATTCATTATTTATACGCAGGCCATTTTGGGTGGAAAAAAGTGAGCTTGTTTAATCCGGAGTCTTTTTTTTCGTCGTCCTCTTTTCCGGCTTGCGTCCGCCGCAGCCCCCTCGTCTACTCCCCAGCGAGTCCTGGAACCCTCCAGGACGATACGAAGCGCGCGCCGATCCGGCCGCAGTGGACTTTCGGCTGCCGATCGGGCTGTGTCTAGCAACTGGCTGCTTTGCAACTAGCAGCTGAAGCTGAGAGCTACGGGGAAAGCGCCGACAGCAGCTGGTTGCGCCGGTTTCAACCGTGCTAATGTGCAATTTCGGGTAGCCGGGTACCATTGGACGCGGTCCTCGACTCGTGCGGAATAGGTGAGTGACTTGTGCGATTTCACTTGCATCATCCATCCGAGTTTGGCGGCTTGGGATAAACCTCGGGCTCGATTTCGGTAAGTAATGGGAAAAGTTGCAAAAGTCAACCTTCGCCTCGATCTTGACTTGTTTAAGTCGCCTGCTTGTTCAGGCTCTCCAATACTCAAGTGAATGGCTTCGGCACAGCAACAAGTTTGCAGTTAGCGCTCACCTGGCTGCGGTGCCATTGAGCTGACGGTTTCTCGAAAACTTTCAGACGGATGCGGGTTAAGCGTTTTCCAACTATTAATAAAGTTATTGTGCAAATGCGCTAGTTTACAAATCGATTGATTAGCAGCGAAGCAGCATTTTTTTTTCAAAAGTTCCATGCAGGGCCATTTACCAGGTTTGAGTGTTGAACTATACAGAGTGCTCGTTTGTAGTGCCAGTAGGAATGATCAGACCTAAGGACCATCAGCACCTATTCTCAGCAACGGGCCCAAGTTAGCTTATGGTCATGGCTTCATGTGTTGCTAATGTGGCAACCTTCATGTGTTGCTAAGCTTGTTTTCTTCTCTTTATGTGTAAATTATCGCAAAAATGATTTTTTTTGCGATAGCGGGAGAATGTTACTATCGATTTTAAACAAATTTGCCGTGAATTTATTCCTACGTTAGACTCGGTATTTTGGTAAACATTTCGCGCTCATCCGCGTTAGACCAATGGTAAATTCTTGAGTGTCTTGACACAAAATATCCAGAACTTTTTACTTGGTAGCTGGGAGCACTTCAAAATATTCTGGGGGTGTATGAAATTAACACATCTACGAATCTGCAAATCAGTAACTTTTGCCGGTTCTCATTTATTTTCTCCTCAAACTTCTCTTATGCTGCAGTCGCAGCAATACAAAACAGTCGTGTCATATTGTTGCGACAGTTTGCCGAAAGTTTCAAGTTTGCTTCGAAGTAAAAATAGTTAAATTAGATATTTCTGCTTTAAGAAATTCATTTAGAGCGATAAATGAAAGAAAAAACACTACAAAAAATGCCATTCTTAAACAGCAAAAACGATTTCGGTCTGTTTCCGTTTGATCTACACAAGAATCTGCAGGCTCAGGTTATTTGCCAAAAAGCATCCTTTCAAGTACATATTTCCAAGCATCACAACCGTGGCGCATCCTGCAAAAGATCCCGCAGGAATAAATTCCCGACGCAAATGATTCAATAACTTATTTCCAAACGGGGGGCGTTCGGCCGTTACGTTAATTATTTTCGCGAAACTCGAGGAAATTCAAAAGAAAGGAAATAATTTGATTAGGTTGGAGCTTTTTAAGGCCGGTTTAATTATGTCGAATAACCCTTCAAGTTGGCCGCAAACTGCAGGGGAAAATTTCGGCCGCGATGACCTCGTTATTCGTCTGCCATTTGGGTGAGAAACTCGATGTAGTCATTAGGTGGATGCTTTTGATTTATCTAATGGAAATCCGAATCCTAGAGCCATTAAGTTGTAAGAATTTCCGCAATTGATTGCGCTTCTAAGTTTAGTTTATCGGAAATTTGCTCTATAGATAAACAGTTTTTGGAAGGCCTTAAAATGCGCTCAAAACGTTTCTTTATTAGGACGTAGTTTTATTGTTTGAGTTCTAAAATTCCATTCTTCCTTCGCGTTTGCTTAAAGCGTAAAAAACTAGTACGCTGGAAATAGTTTTTAAATTCTCTTCTTACTTGATTATGTTATTTTTTATATTATTTCTAAAAGTTCTGCAAGTTGAAAACAAGCTTTTGGTAGTAAATTATCACAAAATTTCAGTAAAGCCATAATTTAATGTTAAAGTGCACTGGACTAGAAGAACTTTCACTAACTAACATACATTTACAGAAATATAATACTAAGTACTGGCTTCATGTACTTTAAAGTTGGAAGTTGGCCTGAAAGTTACGTTTACTAGATCGGTTTGGACTTAATTCCACAGGTGAATGTTGTGTGTGTTTCCAAATTGAGACAATGGAATGGAATAGATGGTTAGCGAGCAGAGAACCAATTTCTTATGCCTAGTTAAGCCTTTGAAACCAGACTAGGGCTAAACTGGAAACTGGCTGAAAATTCGAGCGCTTAAGAATAAAGTTATAAATTCTGTTTATGGAGATTAAGGTTTCAACTCCGTGCTCCGTTTATATGCATTTTGTTCTTGTTTAGGCAAATTCTCGCTATTAATCTGGATCCAAACGTCGGCCCCAAGCCACGAGCACACTACTTCTGTAGGAAAAATTCATTCGAGAAACACAAAGAGAGAGCGAGGACGCTTCAAAGGCAGGCCGGAATCATATTTGAATAATAACAACCGCCTTAAATTTCCAAACACGAACTCCATGTTCATTTATATGCCAAAAATTAACGAAAAATATGCCGAACTGAGTCTGGGAAGAAGAACCGACCAGGGAATTGTGCCCGGTACAATTAAATATTCATAATATTCATGTTTCGTTTAAAATATTTATGCCACTTAGGAGATGTCCAGAATTCAAACAAGGCGGAGTTTTAGTACTTGATATAAAGGGTTTTCCAATAAGGGGTTTCATTTTGAATAGCCTGCTATTTGGTCAGCTACCAATTTTAGAGCTGTAATTTTTTGACATTTCACAAGTAAAAACTACGCCATTTTTGAAAATGGTACCATACACGCTTCAACAACGCAGTGAAATTGCTAAAATTCACTACAAAATTGGTGAAAATTTTGCAGTCACAGTTCGCAAAACTAAGGCACTTTTTGGTCGTCGTGAAGCAACTTCTCGCCCGGCAATAGTGAAACTGGTGGAAAAATTTGAGCTGTTGGGACAAGTTAGTGATGTGGAGAATCGAAACTGTGTACGTCGCTCAAGAACAACTGAGAATTTTGCTGTTGTAGCTCGTAGTGTTGAAGAAAACCCCGCTTTGTCGATTCCTCGTCGATCTTTGGAATTAGACATTCCACAAACGGCATTACACAGTATTTTGCATAAGACTTAAGTCTAATGCTTTTAAAGTTCAGTTAACACAAGAACTCAAGCCGGTTGATCACCATAAACGTCGTATCTTCGCTGATTGGGTCCTTCAAATGCATCAAGATGATCCGGATTTTCATCGGAAAATCATTTTCAGTGATGAGGCCCATTTTCACCTCGGAGGCTACTTATAAGCTTAATAAGCAGAATTGTCGCATTTGGGGCTCAGAAAATCCAAGAATGATTGTTGAAAAGCCCTTCCATCCTCAACGTGTCACTGTTTGGTGCAGTTTTTGGGCTGGCGGTGTGATTGGACCTTATTTTTTCGAAAGTGAAGCTGGTGCAACTGCTACGGTGAATGGATTACACTACCGAGCTATGATTAATGCATTTTACGGCCTAAATTGGAAGATATTAATGTGAACGACGTTTATATCAGGAAGACGGCGCTACGTGCCACACAAGCACAATCGCAATCTTGCAAGAAACGTTTCCTGATTGTGTCATTTCTCGAAGAGGTGATGACACAATTGGCCTCCGAGATCTTGTGATTTAACACCTTCAGATTTTTTTCTTTGGGGCCACGTGCAAGACAAGGACATCACTCGACAATCGATTTAAGACCTTAAATATGGAATTCGTGAAGTTCTCGAGGACACACATCCGCAAATGTGTGAATTGGTCATGGAAAATTTCATGAAAAGGATACGGTGCTGCAAAATATCTCTTTAAAAAATACTCGTTTTTTTTAATATCAAAATGAAACCTCTTATTGGAAAACCCTTTACAAGGGCTTGGTTCAAAACTTTGGGAATTTGAATTTGGTCTTTAAGACTTTTGTGTTGTAAAGTTTCCCACTGTCTACCTATGAAATATACCAAAAAAATATTTATGAATTCGATTATTCTAGAAGTCAAGCAAGTTTATAAAGAATCTACTTTGAGTCGGAAAATGAAATATTGATATCGGGCAAATGGCCAAAAGATTTCACTGAGTATGCACAAGGTGGCCGACCCAAACTTGAGTGGAATAAATTCACCTTCGGCCTTAAGTCGTGTATTTCTCACTTGTCAGGGAAGTGTCGTGGAATTTGGAGTTTAGAGGGGTTATTTTGCCTCAACTGTACCTCCACTGGGGAAAATGGCAATGTCAACTTTAGAGCACTGTTTGAAAGAGCGTTATTTTCTTTGCAAGAAGTCTCTTTTGACCCACAGCTCTAACCGCAGAGGTTTAAGAGAAAAAAAATCATCAAAACCGGTCCAAATTCGTTCTTTTAAACCGGCTCAGATTAGAAATGTTCCTACCATATTTCTTAAGTAGAAATCGTTGGAAAGTTGTCTTTAAAAGTAAAATTTAGTGTGGCTCAACATGTGAAACCAAATGGGTAAATGGGTTTAGGGGAAAAAAATTCTTGAACAACTTTGCCCATTTTTGGACGGCAAGTTACTTTACACAGTATCAATCGAGACGTGTCTAAATTGGTGACGAGGGTGCAGCGACTTGAACGATGATTGACGGACCGGATTATTGAGCTTTCAAGCCTTTTTGCGTCCACATCGATCGATAAGGCTGGTTTATAGGTGGTTGGTTGCAGATCTAATTTGCTAACTTAGTGAAACACGTCGGATTTAATGCGCAATTTCGTTATTTAGAGCAAAAATATCATCGAGTTCGTGCTATCGTTTCGAGCTGGGGGGACCAGAAAACGGCACGATTCCAATTATTTAGTAAACGTGAATCTTGCCAGCACAATACGCTCGAAGGCCTGTCGATCAATCTTCAAAGCAAGCTATCTCAATTGATGGCTGGAAAGGGGGGCGGCCTTAAGCGTGTGGTTGTGCGACTGGAAAATGCCTTTACATGTATAGCAAACAACTAATGTTGTAAAAAGAACGAAACACTCGAAACAATTTATTTTTTATCTTTCAAGTCCTTTCAATTAAGTGAAACTTTCCCGAGAAGCAGAGGGTTAGAGTTGTCTGCAAAACGTCGACAAAATGGAAAGCGGACAATATCCGGAAAAACTAGATTAGTTTTTAATTTTTAAACGGGGGAAATTTGCAACTTAAATTAAATAAAACAGGTCAAGCCGGTGGCTTTTTGCCGTTTTCCTCCGGTTAGGTCCAGATGCAGCTAACGTTATTTTTCTGTTTAGTCGCGTCGAAAACAGGCATTTGGAAGCATATATTTACTTTTTAGCACTAATCACTACTTATACAGGGTGCCAAGCCCTTAAATTGTGACTAAGGAAATGAAGAACCTTTTTGTCAATTTTAAATAATAAAAAAATGCAACTGGTTTGCTGCCGAAATCACCTATAGAACTGCCGTTTGGTAAAGTGGCAAAGTAGTTCAGGTGAACCATAGATTTTATTTCCCCTACTCACTACAGGAACGGCTCCTAGCAATGTTTTCTATATTTTTTTGGTCCTCAGATATAGCCATTTCAAATTTTCAATTTGTCACCTTGGATTAAACTCCTGCTTAACAAAAGACATTATGGAATATTTGCAGGTAAATGTTTGAAGGAATATACCAAAAACTTCTTATGTATGTGAAATTTAGCTTAGACTGCATAAAATGTACAGGCTCCACCAAGGGGCATGGTCAAATATAAACGATTTCATGCTAGTTCAGTTTTAAGCAATTTAATTTTCTTTTGCGTGGCTAATTTTCTGGATTTTTATTTAATTAAATTTCACTTGAATTTAACCGATCAGTAGGTACAATGCAAAATTCCCGACAATATCCAGACTTCCAGGTCGTCCTGGGTAAAGTTCACTAATTTAAAATTAACACCCAGAAGATATTGGCGATAAGCATCGTTCTCATAATGTCCGTTTTATTATTGGAATTTGCAAATTAAACATTCATTTGACGGGTCGACAATGGCACGAAGGGGTGCCATTGTTTTTCTGAAAATTTGTCGCTCTTTGTTCTATTCGCGACCTGTTTTTTTTTACTCTTCGAATAAGGCAAACACAAGAGAGGAATCAACTGGCGGAGGAGGCTTTTATCATCTGACAAGCTTTATGAGAAAATTACTAATGATGGAGGATGGCTGGTACATTTTGTTCTGCTTTGTTTGTACATTCTAGTTGTTCAATGTAATGAGTTATTTTTCTTTTTGCGATAAACAGGAACACATATTGATTTAAAAAAGTTGACCAGGAAAAAAAATGTAACTTCTTGATTCATTACTTTTTAGTAGATACTAGAGAAAAGCCGTAAAAATATTTCATGTATTTATATTATTTAATTTATTTCATTATATTTCCACAAAACTCTTGAAAAATTGCAAATCCCAAAGCAAACCAACATCTTAAGATTAAGATTAAGGCACTCAAACCAACACAGACAAAGCGCTCTATTGAGATTTATACTTGTACACAAAATGAGACCGGTTGGTTTACACACTTAATAAACGAGCACGAAATAAAGCTAACAAACAATAAAACCCAGATAGTAAACTGATACAAGCAAGCAATAAAATAAAACCTGACAGGAAGCCAAGAAGTACAATAAAATTAGGTACCCGTATTTTGCATAGAAGTACAATACAAGAAGTACAATAAAATTAGGTACCCGTATTTTGCAGATTTTTTAATTGTGACTCTTCTCACTTGAGCTATTAAAAATAGCCCTCTTTTTGAGGGCTGCTAAAAATGGTCGATCTCTTCATAGTCGAAATTTGTTATTTTTCATAAGAACTTTCCAAAGTATCTGATACAATTTAGACCAAAATAACAAAAGGAATTTAAAAAACTCTCGACTTTTGACTAACTTGCAAAGTTTATTTTGACCTGAGAAGTACCTTCGCTGCTACTTTCATGCTAAGCCGTGCCTGATATTGTATAAAAAAGGAAATTTTTGTCGCAACTTGAAACAACAGTTTTATCGCATGTTTTTTTTTTTTAATATTTCCAATAAATTCCGGTCAAATCCTATCCATTCAGACCTAATCCGGACTACCGCAGCCATTTTCTAGAAATAGAATTTCAACACCTGCTCTGATTAACCTTTTTGTCTCTACGTGGGCTTATCCGACAGCCGATTTTCTCTTTTTTTTATTATTGGCGACGACAAAATCGTCGGGCGCAAGAGCGGTAAGAGCCGAGGTTTTATTACTCGAACCCGAGCGATAAAACCGGCTAATAAATTATTGTTTTTCCCTCTAAGAGATGGGATTTTCCGAGAATTTGCATCCTTCAGGTACCAGCTCTCGCATTAAGCCATAAAGCTGCACTATTCCAAAACTGAGGAGCTACAAATGGTCTACAACCTCAGCTTGGAGGGCTTCCATATACAAATCCCTTTATATCTAGTCATAAAACGTTCTTTTGCCACTCTGCATAAAGTGTATCAAACATAATAGTTTTGTTCACTTTGCTCATACAAATTTACCGGCTACATTGTCGGTTTTGTACGAGTTTCAGATGCATTTTCTAGCGGTTCGAGTTGGAAAGTTGGCATAAAGTTTCATGAAGTTTGTCGACTCTTTTATGAGGTTCAACAACAGACAGAACTTGATATTTTTGGCCTTGATTGGCTTGACTTTCTTATTCCCATGAAGATATGAATATTCTCGTCACTCTGCTCTTTAATTTTAGTTTAAGGGACGACTTGCTAGGTTGCAATTTTTGACACTCACCTGGTGCTGGGTTCGTTAAGCTGAATCACCTCAAACGAACCATTTCCCGAAAATGGAGTGCAGTCGAAAGCAAGACCATTATTTATTCACGCGCGTAAACCAGTTTTACTAAGTGTTAAGAGCTTGGACAGTAGGTTGGGAAGGCGATTTTTCATTTTTCGACAGGGCTGGTTTCCATTGTGGGCTTGTTTCACTGGAAAATGACCTTAAGGGTGGTTAATTATTTGTGCATGGGTCTGTTAGTGATGCCATTTGTAAGGTGAGAATAAAGGAAATTTAGTGCTGTGTTCAATCGTCGAAAGATTCTCATTCAGAAATCAAATAAATCACAAAAAAATATCCATCGTGAGTGCAACAAGATCGAATGCAAAGGAACAAAATGAACCTCTAAAACTTAACATGAAATTTCCTAATTTAAATTAAGATTTATTATCAAAAGCATTTTCAAAGAGTCTATTTTGGGCCAGCGAATACTCAAAATACCCAAAAATCCCACTTGGATTCATTCAACATGCTCAAACTACCACAATCATCCATTCAGAACCAGAAGCGCCGGTACTGAATGAAAATTCAGGGTCAGATTTACGCTACTTTACTATACATTCCTTCCGAACCGGTTTCACTGCGCATCGAAACCGGTTACGAAGACTCCCACGGTCCCGCTGTTTACTCTGGCAAACCCGCTTTCTATTGGCCAAAGACGGATTCCACGCATTCCAACGAAGGTCGCACAGCGCGACGATTACCATTCTTCGGGTCTCCTCGTCTGCTATCGGATGAACGATAATTTGACGAATTCTTTGGGATATTTTTCACGTTTTGGATGGGTTTTGGTTAGAGAACCAGATTTGAGGTGTCAGAGTAAGTGTCAAAATGACAGAATTTAGCCACATACAGGGTGTTTTTCCCGCCCTATTCCGAATTTATTTAATAAATTCGCAAATTTTTGTTGAAGTTCAGGCACGCACAAAGTCAATTTGAGGAATTTTGGGAGACGCTAAATTCAAATATTAATCAAATTGACTTTGTGCGTGCGTGAATTTTGACAGAAATTAGCGAATTTATTAAATAAATTCGTAATTGTTCGGGAAAAACACCCTGCATCTGGCTAAATTCCATTTAAAATAAGCAAGTTGATACCTACTGCCGGTATAACCGGAAGTATGGCCATCTTGAAAATATTTTAGATCCCTTGCCATCCATGACTTAGTATAGTGTCCAATTTTCAAATTTCTCCTAATTATAGTTTGCCACATATCGACCGCGGCGGCTCCCAGTAGATATATTGAGCTGAAAACGAAAAACTCCTGTTGGTTTATTGGGCGTCTAAACTGCGATAAAACGTGAACATTTTAAGGAGTAAACATCGATAAAAAGTAGTTTCTTGACAAGACGGGAGAGACATCGAGTAAAATTCCATTTGTAAAAGGCGTCCGTTCCACTCACACGTTGAGGCGTCGCTTTCAATAAACGTTGGATTCAGTAACACCGCGACGCTCCTTCAAGACGCAAAAAATCGATCTGTTAAGCTGGGCCCAGTTTTCCGTGTTTTCATGTCTTTTACGACATGAGAATTGGGCTAGTTTGGGACCTGGATGTTCCAGCGCTTCGTCTCCAGAAAGCCACCATTAGAATTCCCATGCAATACTTTTTAAAGCGGTTCGACTGAAATTCAACTTTTATCTAAATTTTCGTAAGGAAATCGTTCGTTGCACTGTAAGTGGGATTTTCCGAAACAACAGCACGCAAAGCCATAAAGACTGAAAACTGGTGTCGCTCGAAAGGTTTTTCTGAAGTTGCAATTCTTACAGAATCGCTTTAACACTAATACTAACTATTAGAAACATACTCAAATATTAATCGATAAACAAATTAAGGGCAAAATCACATTAAACCTCCAGCAATCCCCATTTTGTAAGGCTGTAAGCATTAGGAGCTTGCTAACCCCTTTTGTAACTGGTAAATTTAACTATTGAAACTGGTGAGCTTTTCGAGCTTTTAGGCCGTCGTGGAAAATAATCTCATTCTGACGTTTTTCAAGCATGTGTGCCTTGCATCCTCAGAGTTTCTTGGCAAACCACGACCACTCACTCCTTCAAGTATGTACTAAACTGGCAAAATTCAGAATTTTGGGCGATTTTTATGAAACATGTAGTAGCTTTAGAGTCATGTGTATTTTAAAGATGGTGAAAATATCTAATTCT
Source organism: Dendroctonus valens (assembly GCA_024550625.1). NCBI lineage: Eukaryota > Metazoa > Arthropoda > Insecta > Coleoptera > Curculionidae > Dendroctonus > Dendroctonus valens. The sequence continues at coordinate 414,674 of JAJTJO010000398.1, forward strand.
GACTTGCTGTAGTTTGGGAGATGCTAGCTTTTAAAAGAGAGAGTGCAGTTAAATAAACATATCCATTTTGAATCCGAAACTTCCCTAAAGTCCTACGTTGGTTTGGTTGGTGCAGTATCTACATCTGAGGGTGCAAGACACTTGTGCTTGCGAAACTTCAGGAAGAACTTATTTTCCACCACGACCGAAGCAGATAAAGACCCGAAAAGCCCTTCAGTTTCAATCAATGGCCGCTCTTGCCATAAATTCAACGATTATCCAAATTAACTCGACTCAAACTGGTCTTCTTTTCCAGATGCAGTTGCGCGTTTTATTACACTTGAATTATTTTGCGGGCACTCTGAGTGACCGGACTTATCCAACGCTGCGAACACGGCGATCAGCATCGCAATGTTCTCTTTGAGGGTTGTGAGACGGCGCAGCTGTGGAGTCTCACAGCGTCCATGTGAGACGTCGAGGGCGTCGCTGGCGTCTCCCAGGACGCAGTGATGTCCACTGCCCGTCGACTAGTATTAAGTCTCAGAGGTCGGAAGCAATCACAGGTTGGTACCAAATTTAAAAAATGAACAGCTTACTGTTTTCTTTTACTTTATTTTGAGGTACATTTTACGCTTGAGACTTTATATGTACAGCAATTTATGTCCAAAAATGTGTTTTCAAATTTTCAATAAAAATATATTTTTGTGTGCTGGTTGTCTGCTTTAAAATGTCCAGCTTCTAGACCCTCAACGGTTTCTTCTACTTTTATTTTAAATAGGACATTTCCTATAGTTTCCTATATGTCAGCCACACTCCCTGTTTCACTTTATTGAGCACAGTCCATGGCAAGAACTCAAAGGGAAAATGGGTTTTCTCATCAAAGGTCACCTGGAATTTTTTGATTATTTCCACTATTCCCATCTTCACCTGCATGATTCCAAAGCGCTGCCCTAAAACACTCAATTGAAGTTACGACGTCCCTATTTTTCCTAATTTTTTCTTATAGTACCTAAACAAATCCTATGCCCTCCTCCAAACGGGTAAAACACCCGCTTAAAGCCCTGGCTGTCCTTATCCAGAAATCGCTCGGGGATGAAAGCCTCTGGATGGGGAAAGTACACAGGATCATGGCATAATCCACCAAAAGGTATCAAGCAGACGGTTCCTGCGTCGATGTTTACATCCATTCTTTGCAGGTGTTTTGGGGATTCATTGGGAGTTTTGTAGATGTATGGGCGGCTGCATACTCTAGTATAATGATCCAGAACTGGACAAGCCCTCATCGATTCATAAATGCAGGCGTTCAAGTAGGGCATTTTGGCCAGGTGATCGTAGTCAATTTCCTTTTGCTGCTCAAATTGCGCTATTTCTGCTCTTAACCTGTCTTGGACCTCTTGGTGTCTGGAAAGGTTAAACAGCAGGTAGCTCATGACAAGAGCAGACGTCTCGTAGCCATCTAAAATGCGACTTTATTTGCTCAAATTTTTTATCAATTGAAGAGTTGGGATACCTTCGAAGAATGTGGCAGCATGTCCTGCGATTTCTGCAAAGTTGAAGCCCACTTTATCCCCCAACTGCGCAATAAACTGCAGATAGTCATTGGCGATGACTTTATTCTTCTTGCGATATTCTAAAGAATCGGTTATTATTTGGATCAAGCTACCTTCCACTGCTTCTGGTATCACTCTGAAACATTCACAGGTTTGGAACACTTCCCGCAAAGAATGCAAATTTGCAGGCAGCATTTCGTACAGGTTTGGTCTACTCACTTGAGTGAAACTAAATGGCTAATCAAAGGGAACATTTGGAGCATCGAGAGCGCGAAACTTCCAGGCGCAATAAAGGAATTCGCCAGCCTCATAAAGTCCGATTCCTCACTTTCAAAGCATTTGCCATCGATTCCAAAAGCGGCTAGAGCTACATTATCCAATGTGAACCTCCTGCAGAGAATTTGAGTTTCAACCGTGTGTCCCAGTTCGATATTCGGCTGCGATTCTAAATACTTGGATAGTCGTTGGTTCACTTTTACGATCAAGGGAAAGAGACTTTTCATCTAAAAAATATTTTTAATATGTATTTTTTTTGGGTTGATTATTCTGAAAATATTGACCTTTCCACTGGTGAATCCAGGCGAGAGCATCGTTCGCGTAGTTCTCCATTGCTGGTCTTTTTGAACAAAGGGGCTGGCGCCTTGCATGGGGTCCAGCTTTGGATCCACTGAGAAATCATTGTTGAAAAAAACATGTGAGTCTTTCACTAGAATCTGGCTGATGAGCTCAGGATCTCGCACTATTAAAACTGGCTCATTTGTTCGGTAAGCTCCAACTAATGGAAGTGTGTCATAAGTGCTGGAATATATGGAAAATTCAAATTTCATTTTGACCGTCAGATGTTGATACAGAATGCATAATGCAGAATAAAGAATAATTCATAATACAGAATTATACAGGATATTTAAGGATAGAAAATACTTACCGATAGATTTCTCTAAATATCTGCCCAACAGTTTTTTTCTGTGTGAAACTTTGCAGAACATTTCCGAAGAAGGGCCAGGCTTTAGGAGCAGGGACTCCTTTCCGTTCCCAATAGGAGAATCGGCGCCTAATAAAAAAAATCACTAGAACAACCGCAAGACAAAGCAGCGCATAGTCCATGGCTGAACGTCGTTACGTACTTGACATCAATCTTGAGCTGCTGAAGCTCACTAAATCACTAGGCTTATCTTAATGGTAATAATGCGAACAAATACGATTAATTCATAATCTCATTAGTTTATTTGGCCTGGTTACAGGATGGTCCATTTTCAATATTTTGCATAGTAGTGCCTGAGAAAAAGCAAAGGGTCTCTTTTGGCTTTTGATATTGCGGGGTTTAAGTTTGTTGATAGAATCGTTTATGTTAGTGGAATTGGCAACGTGAAATATACACGGTGAGGCAAAGGAATTTTGGCAATGAAACATTTTATTGTCAATCCTCTGGTTGACTCTCAACACCCTCAAGGGACATTTCTTACTGAGTCTAATTGATACAAACGATAGTTATATAAGTGTGGTCAAAATATCCAACTGTTTGCTGATGTGCACTAGTCGCAGCACAGAATAACTATGAACATTTATAGAATTATTCTAGCAGTGGTTTCGTGATAATCAACAGAATATAAAGATTGGAATGTTTTGCAGGACAGTACATCGGGTCGTCTTGTAGGCGCCCCCGGACATTTAGGAGCATCAGGAGCAACAGGAGGAGGCGACTGTCACGAACTGGAGGAAATTGCAGTGGTTTCCAGTAGCGCAGATCCTTTGCATCTTAAGTATGGTAGCGAACTAGCTGGAAATCCTCCCAACGCCTGTAATGGCCCGAGGCTTGTGCCTGGTGAGTACTAACCTGTTCTATCAAAGTTTTGATAATTGTAATAAAATAAAAAAGATAAAAGTAATAATAATATCATTTCAAATTTTGCTTAACCATTTCAATTAGGTCAGGCTTAAAAAATGCTGATTAATTTTAGTGGAATTAGTGGAAACAATTGTCACTTTCAAAGTGAAAACGGGCCTTTTTCAGCAAAATCTCAATAAGGGAAACGATAATAGTAAAACTTCCATTGTTACTAACAGAGGAGGAATTTCAGCCAACAAATGAATGCAGCATTTCGATTCATAAATTCCATACAGGACAGGATTCCTGCAGTAGCATTTCATTAAATCGCGAATGTGAAGCTTCAAATTGGATTTAGATCCAGGACTTTAGAGTCCTGGGCGCGTTTGTTGAAGACGAACGAAAAAAACCGTTCCCCTTTTCATTTCCTGTTGAATTAGAGGCGACTGTTGCGTGTTGGCGGTTTCCATGTTTCGCCTTTTCAAATAGAAACTTCTCCAACGAACGTTTGGCCTGAAAAGATAACACATATTAATGGGGCAATTTGAACAGCACGAAACAGCCGGCTGCTGGAAATCTCTATATGGCATTTTGTTAACATTTAATTAATTTTATTTGCCTTTGAGGATTGATTTTCTATGGTAAATATCCCGTTACTTTATTTATTTATTTAATTGGTTAACAAACTAGTTTATGGGCAGGATGGATTAATGGCAGAAAAATGTTCTGCAAAAATTGGCTTTGAGTAGTAGTAAACATCTTTATTTCTAAAAAAGGCTATCGACCTATCGGTCTTTCTGCCCTTGTTTAATACATGTAGTCTTAATCTAAATAAAAACAAATATGAAAATTCTCTTATTCTAGGTTAACAATATTATTAAATAAATAAAATTTCAGTGGCAAGAAGAAATTATTTTATTGTCCACTAGTCAGTTGCGTTTGTAAGTGTTCGAGTACCGTTAATGTAGGGAAACGGAAGCGGGATTGTCTGGTTGGTCTTGTAAGACAAAGGGGATTCAGTATGGTCCAGTTGTAGGGGTTGTTTGTCCATTTTGTCTGTAGCTGTATGAGTCTTTCTGAGATCTTTGTCATGTTTGTGCGTTCGTATAGTAGTTGGGTGGGGGGGTTGTGTAGTGGGTTTTGGGGGTGTCTTATTCGTGTTATTAGTCTTAGTGCAATTTGTTCTGTTGTTTGTGTATAACGTTTTGTGCTTTCTGTTCCGTTGGTCATGAGTATATGTCCAAAGTCTAGCAAGGGTCTACAAATAGCTTTATATATTTTGGTGGCGGTGTTTGTGCTAATTCCTCTGTCTTTGTAGGTTAGTGATCGGAAGTGTTTTGTTCTCTTTATTGTTTCTGCCCTGATGTTTCCTATGTGTTTAGTGAATTTAAGTTTGTGGTCAATTGTCATTCCAAGGTATTTTACGTCGTTTTTTGGTTGTGTCGTTTGGCCGTCTGCAGTTATTGTAGGGGAGTCAGCGTTGAGTCTGTGGTTTGTGAGCAGAAGTTGGATTTTTGACGCGTTTGGTGTTAGTCTCCATTTATAAAACCATGTTGTAAAAAGCCCTTCCTCGGCAATAATCCTCGGTGTACAGTTGATTGGGAAAGTGTCATTTGTTGCGCAATACTCCGTGTACTCCTGGAAGGATCTGCTGCAATGATATCCAATACATGTTCCTCTATGTCTGGAACCCGAGCACCTCTTGGTCGTCCAATATCTACTTCAATTACAGGAGCCAATCGTCCAGTATCTCAAGTAAGTAAGCCACAATTTGACAAATGCTTGTTATTCTTGACAAAAGATATCTCCCTGTGACTACCTGATAATGACAAAAAACATCATTGCCGCTTTGACTTTTCATCAAAAAATTGTAGAAGAGTACTTTTTTAATATCGAAAATTTTCGTAATTTGAAATAAAGATGGTAATTTCTCTTTTCGAATGCTTAAGTATTCCAATATGCTACCAATCAAACATGGAACAATTTCAGAATAATGCTTAATAACAAAGTTGAAATTCGATTTTCAACTGTCTCATCTTAATATCTTCTATAAATTTCGAAAAAAATATTCCCGTACTTTCCAAGTGAGCCCCTATTTACCCCTTAAAAGGAATGACGCCACTTTTGAATCACCCTGTATTATATTATAATTATAATATTATCATAATTATTATAATGAAATAAGTTGAGACCAGAAAAACTCTAGAATCAGAACAGGAACTGGCCAAGAACCAGCAACGATTTTATATTAATCATGATTTGCCGATAAAATGGGGCAGTACCAGATATTTTTTCGGAAAATTTACCTTCCTAATCACCCCATCTAAATCTTGGCCTAAAAAAATCTAGTTTCACTAGCCCATTTTTATTACTAGAAAAAGATTAGAAAAAACGTTTCATTATTGTAAGATAATTGACTAAGAAAAGTGTCCAATTCCTACTACAAAACTATTTTGGATTTCCACCAAAGGTTCAGGGCTTTATGGAACAAAAAAAAGCTTATATTTATTTTGCGCTGAATTTTTAATGTAGGGGAAATTGAAACTATTTGGCGATTAGTTTGACTTTGCCTTGTGCTGATGAGAAGGAAACACAGTTTTCAATCAAAACGTTTGAAACGACAACGTTGGAGAAGTAATAATGCTTTGTGGTGTCGCTCCGTGTTGCTGACTGGAGGCTGTTTTCAGGCGGTGGCACCAGGCACGAGCTGGAAAAAGGATAGAGAGCAGACAGGACCATAAAATGCAACTCAACCGGTTGCTCAAGTGCCCGAAAAAATTTCGTGGTTCAACTTTTTTTGATGGAAATTGCATTTTTGGGTGATTTTAAACTGCACTTCTTTTGTGGAAAGTTCAAATGACACTTATGGATTTTTTTATAAAGTGAGCCATTCAGACGATTGGATTTATGCGAACCTTATGATTTTTTAAACCATTTTTCTTGGACATCCAGTCGGATTTAGTTCACTTCTAATGACCCTTCGACTCTACAGGAAAATGAGCAATCAAAAACAAATACTGCGCTGCTAAGTAAGTGGCTTACTAGCAATTAAACGTTTCCCTTGCATTAAACTCCAGCCGACAGTATAATCGATAATCTTCTAATTGAGTAATGCAATGAGGGTATTATATTACTTATCCATAACCGCATGTAAGCTATATTCTGGCCTGACCGCTTATCAATGGACAACCTCACATAACTGCCATCCAGGTAACGTGGAGGGATATGTTAATCTGTACTCAACGCTGTTATCGTGTTAGCTTACCTCTCATAAATTCCTAATAAAGTTGGCAAAATCAAAAAGTGAAGTGTTAAAGAACCGCTGACGGCAGTTTGCGTAACTTATTAATTATTTAGAACTCCTTCTCGAAGAAGAGAAAGCCCCGAAAAGCTGCTGCATCGCTCTGAATAATTAAAAGCCTGCAAACTGTAACTTTTTAATTGTCAAGTGAAAATTTCAGTTTTCTTCTGCAGTAGGAGCTTCTTGGAAAATACGCCGCAGTTTCCTTAGCGGTAAAAGTTGAGTATTCCATTAAAGCTCTAATTGATAGGGTTTTTGTGTGTTAATAATGTATATTCCCCATATGTCTTGAACACAGGCCATACTTTGAAAACATTCGAAATACTGCTTTATCTGCTACGTTTTATGTGGAACAGTAACTTTCTAAGTACATCTGACGGCTGTGCAGTTTATATATCATATCCTTAGTTGGTAGAGAATAGTTGACATTAATGGGTCGAGTTGTGCCTCATTTGCTTTGAGAGAATTAACCCAATAAACAAGGAACATGTACGAAAGTACAACAAAACCCCGAACTTGTATGCTATTTTGTAAATAAAACTCCATACGGCTCTAATACTGCAGCTTTTATTGTCTTTTCGGAGTACATAATCCATTATTGTATGATTGTCTTTGGTTTATATTGCTTGCACTGCGGCTTTTCTTAATGGCTCCAGTTGTTAAATTAAAACTTCTGTTGGCGTCGTTTTAAATAATAAATTATATGTTACTTGATGGTTATCTTCAATGAGACATGTACTTTACATGCTACCGAGTTAGTATTTTCAGATGTATTTTAGCCAAGAATATTTGGTATGTTGCATTAAATCATCGATACATTTCTTTTCCTTTGCAAAAAATATCTAGAATCTCTTTATTTAGAATATTACAAAGCTTTCGTCCACTCGGAAACTTACAAATGCACCACTATTTTATCAATTAAGAACCTTTACGTTTTCCGGCGAAAGTTTAAAGCAAATATATCAGCTACTTTTAATGGAGTTTAGCGGCTCTTCTCCGCTTTGGCGAGTCTTACCGGCTGGGTCATCCCGCGTCTTTGCCATTAAATTTTCTCTTCTGGAGGAAAAACATCTCAAAATCACTCTGTTTCAATAATGCAGCAGCGGAAATGGATAAATTAATAAATGTAGAGTGCAAATGGGCATTATGGCTAGTGAAAATTATATTTAACATTTCAATGTATGTGACTGTTAAAGGAAATTAATAACAAAATCGAGTTAGTCACGTAACGTTAATGTAGAATTGAAATTTCCAGGTAGAGCTGATTAGATTGGAATGTGCAATTTGCTGCACATTATAATGCGTGTGGGAAAAACGAATTTTCCATATCAGCCAGCTGCGTTGCCACCGGATTTTACATAAAGTTAAAAGCACATACTCATAAACAAGGCAATTGCATCTAAAGCCCCCGTCAGATTCGCACAGCCCTTTAATTAATTTTATATTTTTTTAAGCTGCAAAAGTGCTAAACACTCGCCCTAATTAACCACCGCGTTTTTGAATGTTCTTTGCAAAAATTTAATTGCGCCTCATTCTCTCCCACTCATAAAACCCATAAATAAAATCCCCATTTCTATTTGCTATCATGTTATCAAGTTGTATAAGCCACCCGCCTCTTTCCGGGGTTCATCCAATACACTTCGGTCATAAACCTAAAAAAAATGCTCGAACGCGTTATAAAACGAGCAAGCAAATAAACGGACTTTTACGATAAACACGTTTATTATATGGCGGATAAGGGGGTTTATTATTTAACGGGGGTTGGTTAATGGCGCTCAAAAGTTGAGCCGCACATAAAGTGGCAGATTTTAAATTAGCATTTCAGGATGAAGCTTATGTGAAACCTGGAGAATATGTGCTGAAAGCAGATTGTTTCCTCTAATCGAGACAATGAATTTATTTGCTCAAGTTTGCTTTTCGTTTGATTTCAGTTCATTGGAGAACCTCATACTAAAATAGTTCAAGTTTTTCTGAAATTGCCTAATGATAAGTGAAACGCAAGAGTTTCTGTGCTTTTAGAAGGAACTTTGCCCTATATAATGCACCCAAAACTGACTTTCGTACTTTTCAAGTTACCATAGAAATAAATTCTTAACAGCGACCTGTAGAAACCACCACAAAAACCAGAAGCAGAGTTTGAAAAATTTTTGAAATTCTCCGGAAAATGACTGAAAACCGAAATGTCCGCCATTTATAAAACAGAGCTTAACGTATAAAATACATACAAAAACGACTCTCTCATTTGAGCACTTCCTAAATAAATCAATGCCAAACTTCGTCCAGCAAAAACAACCTCGAAAATCAAACGCAATTTTGAAAAACTGTCCCAAATTGCCTAATTGTGACTGAAACTCGAAACATTGTCCACTTGTAGAAAGGAGTATGCCCTATACAATGCATCCCAACTTGACTTTCTCGCGTTTGCAAGTTACCGACGAATAAATTCTAAACTCCGGCCTGCAATTTTGAACACTTATTCTTGGAAACATGAAACAGAACATTTCATAACAATAATGTTGCCGCTGAAAATGATGTGGCGTTCGAGGAATTTTGGGAGACTTAAATTTTTTGGAAAAATATTCCTCTAACTCCTTTTGAAATTTTCGGGCAAAAATCGAAATTTCACAACCGTGTTTTTTGCGTTCGTTGGATTGTTTCCGGCCCAAGAAGCTGCTCAATAACGAATTTGAAGTTTTCGGGTCTATAATAAGGAAGTTATCGCCCGTTAAAGATTGCGACCGCGCTAAAACCACTCAAAAAAGACAAAAAAATTCGATTATTTCGGATCTGAAAAGTCCGTCATGTGTTTTAAACAGCTCGTTGCATTCCTCGCCTCGTCCCGGTGAAAATGATGTAGAGTTCGAGGTATTTTAGGAGACTTGAATTTTTTGGAAAAATATTTCTCTTATTAACCCCTTATGAAATTTTCGACCAAAAATTGAAATTTCACAACCGTCTTTTTTGCGTTCATTGGATTGTTTCCGACCTAAAAACCTGCCCGATAACGAAGAGTTCGAGGTATTTTGGGAGACTTGAATTTTTTGGAAAAATATTTCTCTTATTAACCCCTTATGAAATTTTCGACCAAAAATTGAAATTTCACGACCGTCTTTTTTGCGTTTATTGGATTGTTTCCGACCTAAAACCTGCCCGATAACGAAGAGTTCGAGGTATTTTGGGAGACTTGAAGTTTTTGGAAAAATATTTCTCTTATTAACCCCTTATGAAATTTTCGACCAAAAATTGAAATTTCACAACCGTCTTTTTTGCGTTCATTGGATTGTTTCCGACCTAAGAACCGGCCCGATAACGAAGAGTTCGAGGTATTTTGGGAGAAATTTTTTGGAAAAATATTTCCCTTATTAACCCCTTATGAAATTTTCGACCAAAAATTGAAATTTCACAACCGTCTTTTTTGCGTTCATTGAATTGTTTCCGACCTAAAAACCTGCCCGATAACGAAGAGTTCGAGGTATTTTGGGAGACTTGAATTTTTTGGAAAAATATTTCCCTTATTAACCCCTTATGAAATTTTCGACCAAAAATTGAAATTTCACAACCGTCTTTTTTGCGTTCATTGGATTGTTTCCGACCTAACAACCTGCCCGATAACGAAGAGTTCGAGGTATTTTGGGAGACTTGAATTTTTTGGAAAAATATTTCTCTTATTAACCCCTTATGAAATTTTCGACCTAAAATTGAAATTTCACGACCGTCTTTTTTGCGTTCATTGGATTGTTTCCGACCTAAAAACCTGCCCGATAACGAAGAGTTCGAGGTATTTTGGGAGACTTGAATTTTTTGGAAAAATATTTCTCTTATTAACCCCTTATGAAATTTTCGACCAAAAATTGAAATTTCACAACCGTCTTTTTTGCGTTCATTGGATTGTTTCCGACCTAAGAAGCTGCCCGATAATGAAGAGTTCGAGGTATTTTGGGAGACTTGAATTTTTTGGAAAAATATTTCTCTTATTAACCCCTTATGAAATTTTCGACCAAAAATTTAAATTTCACAACCGTCTTTTTTGCGTTCATTGGATTGTTTCCGACCTAAAAACCTGCCCGATAACGAAGAGTTCGAGGTATTTTGGGAGACTTGAATTTTTTGGAAAAATATTTCCCTTATTAACCCCTTATGAAATTTTCGACCAAAAATTGAAATTTCACAACCGTCTTTTTTGCGTTCATTGGATTGTTTCCGACCTAAGAACCTGCCCGATAACGAATATGAAGTTTTCGGGTCCATAATAAGGAAGATATGGCCCGTCAAAGATTGCGACCAAAAAAAGCTAAAAACCGCTCTAAAAAAAATGTTGATTATTTCGGATCTGAAGAGTCCGTCATGGGATTTAAACTGCTCGCTGCATTCTTCGCCTCTTTCCGGTAAAAATGATGCCGAGTTCGAGGTTATTCGCAACCGCGCTTAAACCGCTCTTAAACCGCTCTAAAAAAAATGTTGATTATTTCGGATCTGAAGAGTCCGTCATGGGATTTAAACTGCTCGCTGCATTCTTCGCCTCTTTCCGGTAAAAATGATGCCGAGTTCGAGGTTTTCGCAACCGCTTTAAACCGCTCTTAAACCGCTCTAAAAAAAATGTTGATTATTTCGGATCTGAAGAGTCCGTCATGGGATTTAAACTGCTCGCTGCATTCTTCGCCTCTTTCCGGTAAAAATGATGCCGAGTTCGAGGTTATTCGCAACCGCGCTTACACCGCTCTTAACCCGCTCTTAAAAAATGTTGATTATTTCGGATCTGAAGAGTCCGTCATGGGATTTAAACTGCTCGTTGCATTCCTCGCCTCTTTCCGGTAAAAATGATGCCGAGTTCGAGGTTTTTCGCAACCGCTTTTAAACCGCTCTTAAACCGCTCTAAAAAAAATGTTGATTATTTCGGATCTGAAGAGTCCGTCATGGGATTTAAACTGCTCGTTGCATTCCTCGCCTCGTTCCGGTGAAAATGATGCCGAGTTCGAGGTATTTTGGGAGACTTGAATTTTTTGGAAAAATATTTCCCTTATTAACCCCTTATGAAATTTTCGACCAAAAATTGAAATTTCACAACCGTCTTTTTTGCGTTCATTGGATTGTTTCCGACCTAAGAACCTGCCCGATAACGAATATGAAGTTTTCGGGTCCATAATAAGGAAGATATGGCCCGTCAAAGATTGCGACCAAAAAAAGCTAAAAACCGCTCTAAAAAAAATGTTGATTATTTCGGATCTGAAGAGTCCGTCATGGGATTTAAACTGCTCGCTGCATTCTTCGCCTCTTTCCGGTAAAAATGATGCCGAGTTCGAGGTTATTCGCAACCGCGCTTAAACCGCTCTTAAACCGCTCTAAAAAAAAATGTTGATTATTTCGGATCTGAAGAGTCCGTCATGGGATTTAAACTGCTCGCTGCATTCTTCGCCTCTTTCCGGTAAAAATGATGCCGAGTTCGAGGTTATTCGCAACCGCGCTTAAACCGCTCTTAAACCGCTCTAAAAAAATGTTGATTATTTCGGATCTGAAGAGTCCGTCATGGGATTTAAACTGCTCGCTGCATTCTTCGCCTCTTTCCGGTAAAAATGATGCCGAGTTCGAGGTTATTCGCAACCGCGCTTAAACCGCTCTTAACCCGCTCTTAAAAAAATGTTGATTATTTCGGATCTGAAGAGTCCGTCATGGGATTTAAACTGCTCGCTGCATTCTTCGCCTCTTTCCGGTAAAAATGATGCCGAGTTCGAGGTTATTCGCAACCGCGCTTAAACCGCTCTTAAACCGCTCTAAAAAAAATGTTGATTATTTCGGATCTGAAGAGTCCGTCATGGGATTTAAACTGCTCGCTGCATTCTTCGCCTCTTTCCGGTAAAAATGATGCCGAGTTCGAGGTTATTCGCAACCGCGCTTACACCGCTCTTAACCCGCTCTTAAAAAAATGTTGATTATTTCGGATCTGAAGAGTCCGTCATGGGATTTAAACTGCTCGCTGCATTCTTCGCCTCTTTCCGGTAAAAATGATGCCGAGTTCGAGGTTATTCGCAACCGCGCTTAAACCGCTCTTAACCCGCTCTTAAAAAAATGTTGATTATTCGGATCTGAAGAGTCCGTCATGGGATTTAAACTGCTCGCTGCATTCTTCGCCTCTTTCCGGTAAAAATGATGCCGAGTTCGAGGTTATTCGCAACCGCGCTTAAACCGCTCTTAAACCGCTCTAAAAAAAATGTTGATTATTTCGGATCTGAAGAGTCCGTCATGGGATTTAAACTGCTCGCTGCATTCTTCGCCTCTTTCCGGTAAAAATGATGCCGAGTTCGAGGTTATTCGCAACCGCGCTTAAACCGCTCTTAACCCGCTCTTAAAAAATGTTGATTATTTCGGATCTGAAGAGTCCGTCATGGGATTTAAACTGCTCGCTGCATTCTTCGCCTCTTTCCGGTAAAAATGATGCCGAGTTCGAGGTTTTTCGCAACCGCTTTTAAACCGCTCTTAAACCGCTCTAAAAAAAATGTTGATTATTTCGGATCTGAAGAGTCCGTCATGGGATTTAAACTGCTCGTTGCATTCCTCGCCTCGTTCCGGTGAAAATGATGCCGAGTTCGAGGTTATTCGCAACCGCGCTTAAACCGCTCTTAACCCGCTCTTAAAAAAATGTTGATTATTTCGGATCTGAAGAGTCCGTCATGGGATTTAAACTGCTCGCTGCATTCCTCGCCTCGTTCCGGTGAAAATGATGCCAAATTCGAGGTATTTTGGGAGACTTGAATTTTTTGGAAAAATATTTCCCTTATTAACCCCTTATGAAATTTTCGACCAAAAATTGAAATTTCACAACCGTCTTTTTTGCGTTCATTGGATTGTTTCCGACCTAAGAACCTGCCCGATAACGAATATGAAGTTTTCGGGTCCATAATAAGGAAGATATGGCCCGTCAAAGATTGCGACCAAAAAAAGCTAAAAACCGCTCTAAAAAAATGTTGATTATTTCGGATCTGAAGAGTCCGTCATGGGATTTAAACTGCTCGCTGCATTCTTCGCCTCTTTCCGGTAAAAATGATGCCGAGTTCGAGGTTATTCGCAACCGCGCTTAAACCGCTCTTAAACCGCTCTAAAAAAAATGTTGATTATTTCGGATCTGAAGAGTCCGTCATGGGATTTAAACTGCTCGCTGCATTCTTCGCCTCTTTCCGGTAAAAATGATGCCGAGTTCGAGGTTTTTCGCAACCGCTTTTAAACCGCTCTTAAACCGCTCTAAAAAAAATGTTGATTATTTCGGATCTGAAGAGTCCGTCATGGGATTTAAACTGCTCGCTGCATTCTTCGCCTCTTTCCGGTAAAAATGATGCCGAGTTCGAGGTTATTCGCAACCGCTCTTAAACCGCTCTTAACCCGCTCTTAAAAAAATGTTGATTATTTCGGATCTGAAGAGTCCGTCATGGGATTTAAACTGCTCGCTGCATTCTTCGCCTCTTTCCGGTAAAAATGATGCCGAGTTCGAGGTTATTCGCAACCGCGCTTACACCGCTCTTAACCCGCTCTTAAAAAAATGTTGATTATTTCGGATCTGAAGAGTCCGTCATGGGATTTAAACTGCTCGCTGCATTCCTCGCCTCGTTCCGGTGAAAATGATGCCAAATTCGAGGTATTTTGGGAGACTTGAATTTTTTGGAAAAATATTTCCCTTATTAACCCCTTATGAAATTTTCGACCAAAAATTGAAATTTCACAACCGTCTTTTTTGCGTTCATTGGATTGTTTCCGACCTAAGAACCTGCCCGATAACGAATATGAAGTTTTCGGGTCCATAATAAGGAAGATATGGCCCGTCAAAGATTGCGACCAAAAAAGCTAAAAACCGCTCTAAAAAAAATGTTGATTATTTCGGATCTGAAGAGTCCGTCATGGGATTTAAACTGCTCGTTGCATTCCTCGCCTCGTTCCGGTAAAAATGATGCCGAGTTCGAGGTTATTCGCAACCGCGCTTAAACCGCTCTTAAACCGCTCTAAAAAAAATGTTGATTATTTCGGATCTGAAGAGTCCGTCATGGGATTTAAACTGCTCGCTGCATTCTTCGCCTCTTTCCGGTAAAAATGATGCCGAGTTCGAGGTTTTTCGCAACCGCTTTTAAACCGCTCTTAAACCGCTCTAAAAAAAATGTTGATTATTTCGGATCTGAAGAGTCCGTCATGGGATTTAAACTGCTCGCTGCATTCTTCGCCTCTTTCCGGTAAAAATGATGCCGAGTTCGAGGTTATTCGCAACCGCGCTTACACCGCTCTTAACCCGCTCTTAAAAAAATGTTGATTATTTCGGATCTGAAGAGTCCGTCATGGGATTTAAACTGCTCGTTGCATTCCTCGCCTCTTTCCGGTAAAAATGATGCCGAGTTCGAGGTTTTTCGCAACCGCTTTTAAACCGCTCTTAAACCGCTCTAAAAAAAATGTTGATTATTTCGGATCTGAAGAGTCCGTCATGGGATTTAAACTGCTCGTTGCATTCCTCGCCTCGTTCCGGTGAAAATGATGCCGAGTTCGAGGTATTTTGGGAGACTTGAATTTTTGGAAAATATTTCCCTTATTAACCCCTTATGAAATTTTCGACCAAAAATTGAAATTTCACAACCGTCTTTTTTGCGTTCATTGGATTGTTTCCGACCTAAGAACCTGCCCGATAACGAATATGAAGTTTTCGGGTCCATAATAAGGAAGATATGGCCCGTCAAAGATTGCGACCAAAAAAGCTAAAAACCGCTCTAAAAAAAATGTTGATTATTTCGGATCTGAAGAGTCCGTCATGGGATTTAAACTGCTCGTTGCATTCCTCGCCTCTTTCCGGTAAAAATGATGCCGAGTTCGAGGTTATTCGCAACCGCGCTGAAACCGCTCTTAAACCGCTCTAAAAAAAATGTTGATTATTCGGATCTGAAGAGTCCCGTCATGGGATTTAAACTGCTCGCTGCATTCTTCGCCTCTTTCCGGTAAAAATGATGCCGAGTTCGAGGTTTTTCGCAACCGCTTTAAACCGCTCTTAAACCGCCTCTAAAAAAAATGTTGATTATTTCGGATCTGAAGAGTCCGTCATGGATTTAAACTGCTCGCTGCATTCTTCGCCTCTTTCCGGTAAAAATGATGCCGAGTTCGAGGTTATTCGCAACCGCGCTTAAACCGCTCTTAACCCGCTCTTAAAAAATGTTGATTATTTCGGATCTGAAGAGTCCGTCATGGGATTTAAACTGCTCGTTGCATTCCTCGCCTCTTTCCGGTAAAAATGATGCCGAGTTCGAGGTTTTTCGCAACCGCTTTTAAACCGCTCTTAAACCGCTCTAAAAAAAATGTTGATTATTTCGGATCTGAAGAGTCCGTCATGGGATTTAAACTGCTCGTTGCATTCCTCGCCTCGTTCCGGTGAAAATGATGCCGAGTTCGAGGTATTTTGGGAGACTTGAATTTTTTGGAAAAATATTTCCCTTATTAACCCCTTATGAAATTTTCGACCAAAAATTGAAATTTCACAACCGTCTTTTTTGCGTTCATTGGATTGTTTCCGACCTAAGAACCTGCCCGATAACGAATATGAAGTTTTCGGGTCCATAATAAGGAAGATATGGCCCGTCAAAGATTGCGACCAAAAAAAGCTAAAAACCGCTCTAAAAAAAATGTTGATTATTTCGGATCTGAAGAGTCCGTCATGGGATTTAAACTGCTCGCTGCATTCTTCGCCTCTTTCCGGTAAAAATGATGCCGAGTTCGAGGTTATTCGCAACCGCGCTTAAACCGCTCTTAAACCGCTCTAAAAAAAATGTTGATTATTTCGGATCTGAAGAGTCCGTCATGGGATTTAAACTGCTCGCTGCATTCTTCGCCTCTTTCCGGTAAAAATGATGCCGAGTTCGAGGTTATTCGCAACCGCGCTTAAACCGCTCTTAAACCGCTCTAAAAAAAATGTTGATTATTTCGGATCTGAAGAGTCCGTCATGGGATTTAAACTGCTCGCTGCATCCTTCGCCTCTTTCCGGTAAAAATGATGCCGAGTTCGAGGTTATTCGCAACCGCGCTTAAACCGCTCTTAACCCGCTCTTAAAAAAATGTTGATTATTTCGGATCTGAAGAGTCCGTCATGGGATTTAACTGCTCGCTGCATTCTTCGCCTCTTTCCGGTAAAAATGATGCCGAGTTCGAGGTTATTCGCAACCGCGCTTAAACCGCTCTTAACCCGCTCTTAAAAAAATGTTGATTATTTCGGATCTGAAGAGTCCGTCATGG
This sequence comes from Dendroctonus valens, assembly GCA_024550625.1. Classification (NCBI taxonomy): domain Eukaryota; kingdom Metazoa; phylum Arthropoda; class Insecta; order Coleoptera; family Curculionidae; genus Dendroctonus; species Dendroctonus valens. The sequence continues at coordinate 431,574 of JAJTJO010000398.1, forward strand.
GATTTAAACTGCTCGCTGCATTCTTCGCCTCTTTCCGGTAAAAATGATGCCGAGTTCGAGGTTATTCGCAACCGCGCTTAAACCGCTCTTAAACCGCTCTAAAAAAAATGTTGATTATTTCGGATCTGAAGAGTCCGTCATGGGATTTAAACTGCTCGCTGCATTCTTCGCCTCTTTCCGGTAAAAATGATGCCGAGTTCGAGGTTATTCGCAACCGCGCTTAAACCGCTCTTAACCCGCTCTTAAAAAATGTTGATTATTTCGGATCTGAAGAGTCCGTCATGGGATTAAACTGCTCGCTGCATTCTTCGCCTCTTTCCGGTAAAAATGATGCCGAGGTTCGAGGTTTTCGCAACCGCTTTTAAACCGCTCTTAAACCGCTCTAAAAAAAATGTTGATTATTTCGGATCTGAAGAGTCCGTCATGGGATTTAAACTGCTCGTTGCATTCCTCGCCTCGTTCCGGTGAAAATGATGCCGAGTTCGAGGTATTCGCAACCGCGCTTAAACCGCTCTTAACCCGCTCTTAAAAAAATGTTGATTATTTCGGATCTGAAGAGTCCGTCATGGGATTTAAACTGCTCGTTGCATTCCTCGCCTCGTTCCGGTGAAAATGATGCCGAGTTCGAGGTATTTTGGGAGACTTGAATTTTTTGGAAAAATATTTCCCTTATTAACCCCTTATGAAATTTTCGACCAAAAATTGAAATTTCACAACCGTCTTTTTTGCGTTCATTGGATTGTTTCCGACCTAAGAACCTGCCCGATAACGAATATGAAGTTTTCGGGTTCATAATAAGGAAGATATGCCGAGTTCGAGGTTATTCGCAACCGCTCTTAAACCGCTCTTAACCCGCTCTTAAAAATGTTGATTATTTTCGGATCTGAAGAGTCCGTCATGGATTTAAACTGCTCGCTGCATCCTCGCCTCGTTCCGGTGAAAATGATGCCAAATTCGAGGTATTTTGGGAGACTTGAATTTTTTGGAAAAATATTTCCCTTATTAACCCCTTATGAAATTTCGACCAAAAATTGAAATTTCACAACCGTCCTTTTTTGCGTTCATTGGATTGTTTCCGACCTAAGACCTGCCCGATAACGAATATGAAGTTTTCGGGTCCATAATAAGGAAGATATGGCCCGTCAAAGATTGCGACCAAAAAAAGCTAAAAACCGCTCTAAAAAAAATGTTGATTATTTCGGATCTGAAGAGTCCGTCATGGGATTTAAACTGCTCGCTGCATTCTTCGCCTCTTTCCGGTAAAAATGATGCCGAGTTCGAGGTTATTCGCAACCGCTCTTAAACCGCTCTTAACCCGCTCTTAAAAAAATGTTGATTATTTCGGATCTGAAGAGTCCGTCATGGGATTTAAACTGCTCGCTGCATTCTTCGCCTCTTTTCCGGTAAAAATGATGCCGAGTTCGAGGTTATTCGCAACCGCTCTTAAACCGCTCTTAACCCGCTCTTAAAAAAATGTTGATTATTTCGGATCTGAAGAGTCCGTCATGGGATTTAAACTGCTCGCTGCATTCTTCGCCTCTTTCCGGTAAAAATGATGCCGAGTTCGAGGTTATTCGCAACCGCGCTTAAACCGCTCTTAAACCGCTCTTAAAAAAATGTTGATTATTTCGGATCTGAAGAGTCCGTCATGGGATTTAAACTGCTCGTTGCATTCCTCGCCTCGTTCCGGTGAAAATGATGCCGAGTTCGAGGTATTTTGGGAGAGACTTGAATTTTTTGGAAAAATATTTCCCTTATAACCCCTTATGAAATTTTCGACCAAAAATTGAAATTTCACAACCGTCTTTTTTGCGTTCATTGGATTGTTTCCGACCTAAGAACCTGCCCGATAACGAATATGAAGTTTTCGGGTTCATAATAGGAAGATATGCCGAGTTCGAGGTTATTCGCAACCGCTCTTAAACCGCTCTAACCCGCTCTTAAAAAAATGTTGATTATTTCGGATCTGAAGAGTCCGTCATGGGATTTAAACTGCTCGCTGCATTCCTCGCCTCGTTCCGGTGAAAATGATGCCAAATTCGAGGTATTTGGGAGACTTGAATTTTTTGGAAAAATATTTCCCTTATTAAACCCCTTATGAAATTTTCGACCAAAATTGAAATTTCACAACCGTCTTTTTTGCGTTCATTGGATTGTTTCCGACCTAAGAACCTGCCCGATAACGAATATGAAGTTTTCGGGTCCATAATAAGGAAGATATGGCCCGTCAAAGATTGCGACCAAAAAAAGCTAAAAACCGCTCTAAAAAAAATGTTGATTATTTCGGATCTGAAGAGTCCGTCATGGGATTTAAACTGCTCGCTGCATTCTTCGCCTCTTTCCGGTAAAAATGATGCCGAGTTCGAGGTTATTCGCAACCGCTCTTAAACCGCTCTTAACCCGCTCTTAAAAAAATGTTGATTAATTTCGGATCTGAAGAGTCCGTCATGGGATTTAAACTGCTCGCTGCATTCTTCGCCTCTTTCCGGTAAAAATGATGCCGAGTTCGAGGTTATTCGCAACCGCGCTACACCGCCTCTTAACCCGCTCTTAAAAAAATGTTGATTATTTCGGATCTGAAGAGTCCGTCATGGGATTTACACTGCTCGCTGCATTCCTCGCCTCGTTCCGGTGAAAATGATGCCAAATTCGAGGTATTTTGGGAGACTTGAATTTTTTGGAAAATATTCCCTTATTAACCCCTTATGAAATTTTCGACCAAAAATTGAAATTTCACAACCGTCTTTTTTGCGTTCATTGGATTGTTTCCGACCTAAGAACCTGCCCGATAACGAATATGAAGTTTCGGGTCCATAATAAGGAGATATGGGCCCGTCAAAGATTGCGACCAAAAAAAGCTAAAAACCGCTCTAAAAAAAATGTCATGGGATTTAAACTGCTCGCTGCATTCTTCGCCTCTTTCCGGTAAAAATGATGCCGAGTTCGAGGTTATTCGCAACCGCTCTTAAACCGCTCTTAACCCGCTCTTAAAAAAATGTTGATTATTTCGGATCTGAAGAGTCCGTCATGGGATTTAACTGCTCGCTGCATTCTTCGCCTCTTTCCGGTAAAAATGATGCCGGAGTTCGAGGTTATTCGCAACGCGCTTAAACCGCTCTTAAACCGCTCTAAAAAAAATGTTGATTATTCGGATCTGAAGAGTCCGTCATGGATTTAAACTGCTCGCTGCATTCTTCGCCTCTTTCCGGTAAAAATGATGCCGAGTTCGAGGTTATTCGCAACCGCGCTTACACCGCTCTTAACCCGCTCTTAAAAAAATGTTGATTATTTCGGATCTGAAGAGTCCGTCATGGGATTTAAACCGCTCGTTGCATTCCTCGCCTCGTTCCGGTGAAAATGATGCCAAATTCGAGGTATTTTGGGAGACTTGAATTTTTTGGAAAAATATTTCCCTTATTAACACCTTATGAAATTTTTCGACCAAAATTGAAATTTCACAACCGTCTTTTTTGCGTTCATTGGATTGTTTCCGACCTAAGAACCTGCCCGATAACGAATATGAAGTTTTCGGGTCCATAATAAGGAAGATATGGCCCGTCAAAGATTGCGACCAAAAAAAGCTAAAAACCGCTCTAAAAAAAATGTTGATTATTTCGGATCTGAAGAGTCCGTCATGGGATTTAAACTGCTCGCTGCATTCTTCGCCTCTTTCCGGTAAAATGATGCCGAGTTCGAGGTTATCGCAACCGCTCTTAAACCGCTCTTAACCCGCTCTTAAAAATGTTGATATTTCGGATCTGAAGAGTCCGTCATGGGATTTAAACTGCTCGCTGCATTCTTCGCCTCTTTCCGGTAAAAATGATGCCGAGTTCGAGGTTATTCGCAACCGCGCTTACACCGCTCTTAACCCGCTCTTAAAAATGTTGATTATTTCGGATCTGAAGAGTCCGTCATGGGATTTAAACTGCTCGCTGCATTCCTCGCCTCGTTCCGGTGAAAATGATGCCAAATTCGAGGTATTTTGGGAGACTTGAATTTTTTGGAAAAATATTTCCCTTATTAACCCCTTATGAAATTTTCGACCAAAATTGAAATTTCACAACCGTCTTTTTTGCGTTCATTGGAGTGTTTCCGACCTAAGAACCTGCCCGATAACGAATATGAAGTTTTCGGGTCCATAATAAGGAAGATATGGCCCGTCAAAGATTGCGACCAAAAAAAAGCTAAAAACCGCTCTTAAAAAATGTTGATTATTTCGGATCTGAAGAGTCCGTCATGGGATTTAAACTGCTCGCTGCATTCTTCGCCTCTTTCCGGTAAAAATTGATGCCGAGTTCGAGGTTATTCGCAACCGCTCTTAAACCGCTCTTAACCCGCTCTTAAAAAAATGTTGATTATTTCGGATCTGAAGAGTCCGTCATGGGATTTAAACTGCTCGCTGCATTCTTCGCCTCTTTCCGGTAAAAATGATGCCGAGTTCGAGGTTATTCGCAACCGCGCTTAAACCGCTCTTAACCCGCTCTTAAAAAAATGTTGATTATTTCGGATCTGAAGAGTCCGTCATGGGATTTAAACTGCTCGTTGCATTCCTCGCCTCGTTCCGGTAAAAATGATGCCGAGTTCGAGGTTATTCGCAACCGCGCTTACACCGCTCTTAACCCGCTCTTAAAAAAATGTTGATTATTTCGGATCTGAAGAGTCCGTCATGGGATTTAAACCGCTCGTTGCATTCCTCGCCTCGTTCCGGTGAAAATGATGCCGAGTTCGAGGTATTTTGGGAGACTTGAATTTTTTGGAAAAATATTTCCCTTATTAACCCCTTATGAAATTTTCGACCAAAAATTGAAATTTCACAACCGTCTTTTTTGCGTTCATTGGATTGTTTCCGACCTAAGAACCTGCCCGATAACGAATATGAAGTTTTCGGGTTCATAATAAGGAAGATATGCCGAGTTCGAGGTTATTCGCAACCGCGCTTAAACCGCTCTTAACCCGCTCTTAAAAAATGTTGATTATTTCGGATCTGAAGAGTCCGTCATGGGATTTAAACTGCTCGCTGCATTCTTCGCCTCTTTCCGGTAAAAATGATGCCGAGTTCGAGGTTTTTCGCAACCGCTTTTTAAACCGCTCTTAAACCGCTCTAAAAAAATGTTGATTATTTCGGATCTGAAGAGTCCGTCATGGGATTTAAACTGCTCGTTGCATTCCTCGCCTCGTTCCGGTGAAAATGATGCCGAGTTCGAGGTTATTCGCAACCGCGCTTACACCGCTCTTAACCCGCTCTTAAAAAAATGTTGATTATTTCGGATCTGAAGAGTCCGTCATGGGATTTAAACTGCTCGCTGCATTCTTCGCCTCTTTCCGGTAAAAATGATGCCGAGTTCGAGGTTATTCGCAACCGCGCTTAAACCGCTCTTAACCCGCTCTTAAAAAAATGTTGATTATTTCGGATCTGAAGAGTCCGTCATGGGATTTAAACTGCTCGTTGCATTCCTCGCCTCGTTCCGGTGAAAATGATGCCGAGTTCGAGGTTATTCGCAACCGCTCTTAAACCGCTCTTAACCCGCTCTTAAAAAAATGTTGATTATTTCGGATCTGAAGAGTCCGTCATGGGATTTAAACTGCTCGCTGCATTCTTCGCCTCTTTCCGGTAAAAATGATGCCGAGTTCGAGGTTATTCGCAACCGCGCTTACACCGCTCTTAACCCGCTCTTAAAAAAATGTTGATTATTTCGGATCTGAAGAGTCCGTCATGGGATTTAAACTGCTCGCTGCATTCCTCGCCTCGTTCCGGTGAAAATGATGCCAAATTCGAGGTATTTTGGGAGACTTGAATTTTTTGGAAAAATATTTCCCTTATTAACCCCTTATGAAATTTTCGACCAAAAATTGAAATTTCACAACCGTCTTTTTTGCGTTCATTGGATTGTTTCCGACCTAAGAACCTGCCCGATAACGAATATGAAGTTTTCGGGTCCATAATAAGGAAGATATGGCCCGTCAAAGATTGCGACCAAAAAAAGCTAAAAACCGCTCTAAAAAAAATGTTGATTATTTCGGATCTGAAGAGTCCGTCATGGGATTTAAACTGCTCGCTGCATTCTTCGCCTCTTTCCGGTAAAAATGATGCCGAGTTCGAGGTTATTCGCAACCGCTCTTAAACCGCTCTTAACCCGCTCTTAAAAAATGTTGATTATTTCGGATCTGAAGAGTCCGTCATGGGATTTAAACTGCTCGCTGCATTCTTCGCCTCTTTCCGGTAAAAATGATGCCGAGTTCGAGGTTATTCGCAACCGCGCTTAAACCGCTCTTAAACCGCTCTAAAAAAAATGTTGATTATTTCGGATCTGAAGAGTCCGTCATGGGATTTAAACTGCTCGCTGCATTCTTCGCCTCTTTCCGGTAAAAATGATGCCGAGTTCGAGGTTATTCGCAACCGCGCTTACACCGCTCTTAACCCGCTCTTAAAAAAATGTTGATTTATTTCGGATCTGAAGAGTCCGTCATGGGATTTAAACCGCTCGTTGCATTCCTCGCCTCGTTCCGGTGAAAATGATGCCAAATTCGAGGTATTTTGGGAGACTTGAATTTTTTGGAAAAATATTTCCCTTATTAACCCCTTATGAAATTTTCGACCAAAAATTGAAATTTCACAACCGTCTTTTTTGCGTTCATTGGATTGTTTCCGACCTAAGAACCTGCCCGATAACGAATATGAAGTTTTCGGGTCCATAATAAGGAAGATATGGCCCGTCAAAGATTGCGACCAAAAAAAGCTAAAAACCGCTCTAAAAAAAATGTTGATTATTTCGGATCTGAAGAGTCCGTCATGGGATTTAAACTGCTCGCTGCATTCTTCGCCTCTTTCCGGTAAAAATGATGCCGAGTTCGAGGTTATTCGCAACCGCTCTTAAACCGCTCTTAACCCGCTCTTAAAAAAATGTTGATTATTTCGGATCTGAAGAGTCCGTCATGGGATTTAAACTGCTCGCTGCATTCTTCGCCTCTTTCCGGTAAAAATGATGCCGAGTTCGAGGGTTATCGCAACCGCGCTTAAACCGCTCTTAACCCGCTCTTAAAAAATGTTGATTATTTCGGATCTGAAGAGTCCGTCATGGGATTTAAACTGCTCGTTGCATTCCTCGCCTCGTTCCGGTGAAATTGAATGGCCGAATTCGAGGTATTTTGGGAGACTTGAATTTTTTGGAAAAATATTTCCCTTATTAACCCCTTATGAAATTTTCGACCAAAAATTGAAATTTCACAACGTCTTTTTTGCGTTCATTGGATTGTTTCCGACCTAAGAAACCTGCCCGATAACGAATATGAAGTTTTCGGGTTCATAATAAGGAAGATATGCCGAGTTACGAGGTTATTCGCAAACCGCGCTTAAACCGCTCTTAACCCGCTCTAAAAAATGTTGATTATTTCGGATCTGAAGAGTCCGTCATGGGATTTAAACTGCTCGCTGCATTCTTCGCCTCTTCCGGTAAAAATGATGCCGAGTTCGAGGTTTTTCGCAACCGCTTTTAAACCGCTCTTAAACCGCTCTAAAAAAATGTTGATTATTTCGGATCTGAAGAGTCCGTCATGGGATTTAAACTGCTCGTTGCATTCCTCGCCTCGTTCCGGTGAAAATGATGCCGAGTTCGAGGTTATTCGCAACCGCGCTTAAACCGCTCTTAACCCGCTCTTAAAAAATGTTGATTATTTCGGATCTGAAGAGTCCGTCATGGGATTTAAACTGCTCGCTGCATTCTTCGCCTCTTTCCGGTAAAAATGATGCCGAGTTCGAGGTTTTTCGCAACCGCTTTTAAACCGCTCTTAAACCGCTCTAAAAAAAATGTTGATTATTTCGGATCTGAAGAGTCCGTCATGGGATTTAAACTGCTCGTTGCATTCCTCGCCTCGTTCCGGTGAAAATGATGCCGAGTTCGAGGTTATTCGCAACCGCGCTTAAACCGCTCTTAACCCGCTCTTAAAAAAAATGTTGATTATTTCGGATCTGAAGAGTCCGTCATGGGATTTAAACTGCTCGCTGCATTCTTCGCCCTCTTTCCGGTAAAAATGATGCCGAGTTCGAGGTTATTCGCAACCGCGCTTAAACCGCTCTTAAACCCGCTCTTAAAAAAATGTTGATTTATTTCGGATCTGAAGAGTCCGTCATGGGATTTAAACTGATCGCTGCATTCTTCGCCTCTTTCCGGTAAAAATGATGCCGAGTTCGAGGTTATTCGCACCGCGCTTAAACCGCTCTTAACCCGCTCTTAAAAAAAATGTTGATTATTTCGGATCTGAAGAGTCCGTCATGGGATTTAAACTGCTCGCTGCATTCCTCGCCTCGTTCCGGTGAAAATGATGCCAAATTCGAGGTATTTTGGGAGACTTGAATTTTTTGGAAAAATATTTCCCTTATTAACCCCTTATGAAATTTTCGACCAAAAATTGAAATTTCACAACCGTCTTTTTTGCGTTCATTGGATTGTTTCCGACCTAAGAACCTGCCCGATAACGAATATGAAGTTTTCGGGTTCATAATAAGGAAGATATGCCGAGTTCGAAGTATTTCGCAACCGCTCTTAAACCGCTCTTAACCCGCTCTTAAAAAAATGTTGATTATTTCGGATCTGAAGAGTCCGTCATGGGATTTAAACTGCTCGCTGCATTCTTCGCCTCTTTCCGGTAAAAATGATGCCGAGTTCGAGGCTATTCGCAACCGCGCTTAAACCGCTCTTAAACCGCTCTAAAAAAAATGTTGATTATTTCGTATCTGAAGAGTCCGCCATGAGATTTAAACTGCTCGTTGCACTCTTCGCCTCCTTCCGGTAAAAATGATGCCGAGTTCGAGGTTATTCGCAACCGCGCTTACACCGCTCTTAACCCGCTCTTAAAAAAATGTTGATTATTTCGGATCTGAAGAGTCCGTCATGGGATTTAAACTGCTCGCTGCATTCTTCGCCTCTTTCCGGTAAAAATGATGCCGAGTTCGAGGTTATTCGCAACCGCGCTTAAACCGCTCTTAAAAAAATGTTGATTATTTCGGATCTGAAGAGTCCGTCATGGGATTTAAACTGCTCGCTGCATTCTTCGCCTCTTTCCGGTAAAAATGATGCCGAGTTCGAGGTTATTCGCAACCGCGCTTACACCGCTCTTAACCCGCTCTTAAAAAAATGTTGATTATTTCGGATCTGAAGAGTCCGTCATGGGATTTAACTGCTCGTTGCACTTCCTCGCCTCGTTTCCGGTGAAAATGATGCCGAGATTCGAGGTATTTGGGAGACTTGAATTTTTTGGAAAAATATTTCCCTTATTAACCCCTTATGAAATTTTCGACCAAAATTGAAATTTCACAACCGTCTTTTTTGCGTTCATTGGATTGTTTCCGACCTAAGAACCTGCCGATAACGAATATGAAGTTTTCGGGTCCATAATAAGGAAGATATGCCGAGTTCGAAGTATTTCGCAACCGCCTCTTAAACCGCTCTTAAACCGCTCTTAAAAAAATGTTGATTATTTCGGATCTGAAGAGTCCGTCATGGGATTTTAAACTGCTCGCTGCATTCTTCGCCTCTTCCGGTAAAAATGATGCCGAGTTCGAGGTTATTCGCAACCGCGCTTAAACCGCTCTTAACCCGCTCTTAAAAAAATGTTGATTATTTCGGATCTGAAGAGTCCGTCATGGGATTTAAACTGCTCGCTGCATTCTTCGCCTCTTTCCGGTAAAAATGATGCCGAGTTCGAGGTTATTCGCAACCGCGCTTAAGCCGCTCTTAACCCGCTCTTAAAAAAATGTTGATTATTTCGGATCTGAAGAGTCCGTCATGGGATTTAAACTGCTCGCTGCATTCTTCGCCTCGTTCCGGTGAAAATGATGCCAAATTCGAGGTATTTTGGGAGACTTGAATTTTTTGGAAAAATATTTCCCTTATTAACCCCTTATGAAATTTTCGACCAAAAATTGAAATTTCACAACCGTCTTTTTTGCGTTCATTGGATTGTTTCCGACCTAAGAACCTGCCCGATAACGAATATGAAGTTTTCGGGTTCATAATAAGGAAGATATGCCGAGTTCGAAGTATTTCGCAACCGCTCTTAAACCGCTCTTAACCCGCTCTTAAAAATATGTTGATTATTTCGGATCTGAAGAGTCCGTCATGGGATTTAAACTGCTCGCTGCATTCTTCGCCTCTTTCCGGTAAAATGATGCCGAGTTCGAGGTTATTCGCAACCGCGCTTAAACCGCTCTTAACCCGCTCTTAAAAAAATGTTGATTATTTCGGATCTGAAGAGTCCGTCATGGGATTTAAACTGCTCGCTGCATTCTTCGCCTCTTTCCGGTAAAAATGATGCCGAGTTCGAGGTTATTCGCAACCGCGCTTAAACCGCTCTTCACCGCTCTTAAAAAAATGTTGATTATTCGGATCTGAAGAGTCCGTCATGGGATTTAAACTGCTCGTTGCATTCCTCGCCTCGTTCCGGTGTAAAATGATGCTCGAGTTCGCGGTATTTTGGGAGACTTGAATTTTTGGAAAAATATTTCCCCTTATTAACCCCTTATGAAATTTTCGACCAAAAATTGAAATTCACAACCGTCTTTTTTGCGTTTCATTGGATTGTTTCCGACCTAAGAACCTGCCCGATAACGAATATGAAGTTTCGGGTTCATAATAAGGAAGATATGCCGAAGTTCGAAGTAATTTCGCAACCGCTCTTAAACCGCTCTTAACCCGCTCTTAAAAATGTTGATTATTTTCGGATCCTGAAGAGTCCGTCATGGGATTTAAACTGCTCGCTGCATTCTTCGCCTCTTTCCGGTAAAAATGATGCCGAGTTCGAGGTATTCGCAACCGCGCTTAAACCGCTCTTAACCCTGCTCTTAAAAAATGTTGATTATTTCGGACTCTGAAGAGTCCGTCATGGGATTTTAAACTGCTCGCCTGCATTCTTCGCCTCTTTCCGGTAAAAATGATGCCGAGTTCGAGGTTATTCGCAACCGCGCTTAAACCCGCTCTTAACCCGCTCTTAAAAAAATGTTGATTATTTCGGATCTGAAGACGTCCGTCATGGGATTTAAACTGCTCGTTGCATTACCTCGCCTCGTTCCGGTGAAAATGATGCCGAGTTCGAGGTATTTTGGGAGACTTGAATTTTTTGGAAAAATATTTCCCTATTAACCCCTTATGAAATTTTCGACCAAAAATTGAAATTTCACAACCGTCTTTTTTGCGTTCATTGGATTGTTTCCGACCCTAAGAACCTGCCCGATAACGAATATGAAGTTTTCGGGTCCATAATAAGGAAGATATGGCCGTCAAAGATTGCGACAAAAAAGCTAAAAACCGCTCTTAAAAAAATGTTGATTATTTCGGATCTGAAGAGTCCGTCATGGGATTTAAACGATCGCTGCATTCTTCGCCTCTGTCCGGTTAAAAATGATGCCGAGTCGAGGTTATTCGCAAACCGCGCTTAAACCGCTCTTAACTCGCTCTTAAAAAAATGTTGATTATTTCGGATCTGAAGAGTCCGTCATGGGATTTAAACTGCTCGTTGCATTCCTCGCCTCGTTCCGGTGAAAATGATGCCGAGTTCGAGGTATTTTGGGAGACTTGAATTTTTTGGAAAAATATTTCCCTTATTAACCCCTTATGAAATTTTCGACCAAAAATTGAAATTTCACAACCGTCTTTTTTGCGTTCATTGGATTGTTTCCGACCTAAGAACCTGCCCGATAACGAATATGAAGTTTTCGGGTTCATAATAAGGAAGATATGCCGAGTTCGAAGTATTTCGCAACCGCTCTTAAACCGCTCTTAACCCGCTCTTAAAAAAATGTTGATTATTTCGGATCTGAAGAGTCCGTCATGGGATTTAAACTGCTCGCTGCATTCTTCGCCTCTTTCCGGTAAAAATGATGCCGAGTTCGAGGTTATTCGCAACCGCGCTTAAACCGCTCTTAACCCGCTCTTAAAAAAATGTTGATTATTTCGGATCTGAAGAGTCCGTCATGGGATTTAAACTGCTCGTTGCATTCCTCGCCTCGTTCCGGTGAAAATGATGCCGGAGTTCAGGTATTTTGGGAGACTTGAATTTTTTGGAAAAATATTTCCCTTATTAACCCCTTATGAAATTTTCGACCAAAAATTGAAATTTCACAACCGTCTTTTTTGCGTTCATTGGATTGTTTCCGACCTAAGAACCTGCCCGATAACGAATATGAAGTTTTCGGGTTCATAATAAGGAAGATATGCCGAGTTCGAAGTATTTCGCAACCGCTCTTAAACCGCTCTTAACCCGCTCTTAAAAAAATGTTGATTATTTCGGATCTGAAGAGTCCGTCATGGGATTTAAACTGCTCGCTGCATTCTTCGCCTCTTTCCGGTAAAAATGATGCCGAGTTCGAGGTTATTCGCAACCGCGCTTAAACCGCTCTTAACCCGCTCTTAAAAAATGTTGATTATTTCGGATCTGAAGAGTCCGTCATGGGATTTAAACTGCTCGCTGCATTCTTCGCCTCTTTCCGGTAAAATGATGCCGAGTTCGAGGTTATTCGCAACCGCGCTTAAACCGCTCTTAACCCGCTCTTAAAAAATGTTGATTATTTCGGATCTGAAGAGTCCGTCATGGGATTTAAACTGCTCGCTGCATCCTCGCCTCGTTCCGGTGAAAATGATGCCAAATTCGAGGTATTTTGGGAGACTTGAATTTTTTGGAAAAATATTTCCCTTATTAACCCCTTATGAAATTTTCGACCAAAAATTGAAATTTCACAACCGTCTTTTTTGCGTTCATTGGATTGTTTCCGACCTAAGAACCTGCCCGATAACGAATATGAAGTTTTCGGGTTCATAATAAGGAAGATATGCCGAGTTCGAAGTATTTCGCAACCGCTCTTAAACCGCTCTTAACCCGCTCTTAAAAAAATGTTGATTATTTCGGATCTGAAGAGTCCGTCATGGGATTTAAACTGCTCGCTGCATTCTTCGCCTCTTTCCGGTAAAAATGATGCCGAGTTCGAGGTTATTCGCAACCGCGCTTAAACCGCTCTTAACCCGCTCTTAAAAAAATGTTGATTATTTCGGATCTGAAGAGTCCGTCATGGGATTTAAACTGCTCGCTGCATTCTTCGCCTCTTTCCGGTAAAAATGATGCCGAGTTCGAGGTTATCGCAACCGCGCTTAAACCGCTCTTAACCCGCTCTTAAAAAAGTTGATTATTTCGGATCTGAAGAGTCCGTCATGGGATTTAAACTGCTCGCTGCATTCCGCCTCGTTCCGGTGAAAATGATGCCAAATTCGAGTATTTTGGGAGACTTGAATTTTTTGGAAAAATATTTCCCTTATTAACCCCTTATGAAATTTCGACCAAAAATTGAAATTTCACAACCGTCTTTTTTGCGTTCATTGGATTGTTTCCGACCTAAGAACCTGCCCGATAACGAATATGAAGTTTTCGGGTCCATAATAAGGAAATATGGCCGTCAAAGATTGCGACCAAAAAAGCTAAAAACCGCTCTAAAAAAAATGTTGATTATTCGGATCTGAAGAGTCCGTCATGGGATTTAAACTGCTCGCTGCATTCTTCGCCTCTTTCCGGTAAAATGATGCCGAGTTCGAGGTTATTCGCAACCGCGCTTAAACCGCTCTTAACCCGCTCTTAAAAAATGTTGATTATTTCGGATCTGAAGAGTCCGTCATGGGATTTAAACTGCTCGCTGCATTCTTCGCCTCTTTCCGGTAAAAATGATGCCGAGTTCGAGGTTATTCGCAACCGCGCTTAAACCGCTCTTAAACCGCTCTAAAAAAAATGTTGATTATTTCGTATCTGAAGAGTCCGCCATGAGATTTAAACTGCTCGTTGCACTCTTCGCCTCCTTCCGGTAAAAATGATGCCGAGTTCGAGGTTATTCGCAACCGCGCTTACACCGCTCTTAACCCGCTCTTAAAAAAATGTTGATTATTTCGGATCTGAAGAGTCCGTCATGGGATTTAAACTGCTCGCTGCATTCTTCGCCTCTTTCCGGTAAAAATGATGCCGAGTTCGAGGTTATTCGCAACCGCGCTTAAACCGCTCTTAAACCGCTCTAAAAAAAATGTTGATTATTTCGGATCTGAAGAGTCCGTCATGGGATTTAAACTGCTCGCTGCATTCTTCGCCTCTTTCCGGTAAAAATGATGCCGAGTTCGAGGTTATTCGCAACCGCGCTTACACCGCTCTTAACCCGCTCTTAAAAAAATGTTGATTATTTCGGATCTGAAGAGTCCGTCATGGGATTTAAACCGCTCGTTGCATTCCTCGCCTCGTTCCGGTGAAAATGATGCCAAATTCGAGGTATTTTGGGAGACTTGAATTTTTGGAAAAAAATATTTCCTTATTAACCCCTTATGAAATTTTCGACCAAAATTGAAATTTCACAACCGTCTTTTTTGCGTTCATTGGATTGTTTCCGACCTAAGAACCTGCCCGATAACGAATATGAAGTTTGATAAGTTTTCGGGTTCATAATAAGGAAATATGGCCCGTTAAAGATTGCGACCTAAAAAATTTCGCAACCGCTCTAAACCGCTCTAAAACCGCTCTAAAAAAATGTTGATTATTTCGGATATGAAGAGTCCGTCATGGGATTTAAACTGCTCGCTGCATTCTTCGCCTCTTTCCGGTAAAAATGATGCCGAGTTCGGAGGTTATTCGCAACCGCGCTTAAACCGCTCTTAACCGCTCTTAAAAATGTTGATTATTTCGGATCTGAAGAGTCCGTCATGGGATTTAAACTGCTCGCTGCATTCTTCGCCTCTTCCGGTAAAAATGATGCCGAGTTCGAGGTTATTCGCAACCGCCGCTTAAACCGCTCTTAACCCGCTCTTAAAAAAATGTTGATTATTTCGGATCTGAAGAGTCCGTCATGGGATTTAAACTGCTCGCTGCATTCTCGCCTCGTTTCCGGTAAAAATGATGCCAATTCGAGGTATTTTGGGAGACTTGAATTTTTTGGAAAAATATTTCCTATTAACCCTTATGAAATTTTCGACCAAAAATTGAAATTCACAACCGTCTTTTTTGCGTTCATTGGATTGTTTCCGACTAAGAACCTGCCCGATAACGAATATGAAGTTTTCGGGTTCATAATGGAAGATATGGCCCGTTAAAGATTGCGACCTAAAAATTTCGCAACCGCTCTTAAACCGCTCTTAAACCGCTCTAAAAAAATGTTGATTATTTCGGATCTGAAGAGTCCGTCATGGATTTAAACTGCTCGCCATCTTCGCCTCTTTCCGGTAAAAATTGATGCCGAGTTCGAGGTTATTCGCAACCGCGCTTAAACCGCTCTAACCCGCTCTAAAAAATGTTGATTATTTCGGATCTGAAGAGTCCGTCATGGGATTTAAACTGCTCGCTGCATTCTCGCCTCTTCCGGTATAAAATGATGCCAAATTCGAGGTATTTGGGGAGACTTGAATTTTTTGGAAAAATATTCCCTTATTAACCCCTTATGAAATTTTCGACCAAAAATTGAAATTTCACAACCGTCTTTTTGCGTTCATTGGATTGTTTCCGACTAAGAACCTGCCCGATAACGAATATGAAGTTTTCGGGTTCATAATAAGGAAGATATGGCCCGTTAAAGATTGCGACCTAAAAATTTCGCAACCGCTCTTAAACCGCTCTTAACCGCTCTAAAAAATGTTGATTATTTCGGATCTGAAGAGTCCGTCATGGGATTTAAACTGCTCGCTATTCTTCGCCTCTTTCCGGTAAAAATGATGCCGAGTCGAGGTATTCGCAACCGCGCTTAACCGCTTTAACCCGCTCTTAAAAAAATGTTGATATTTCGGATCTGAAGAGTCCGTCATGGATTTACTGCTCGCTGCATTCTTCGCCTCTTTCCGGTAAAATGATGCCGAGTTCGAGGTTTCGCAACCGCTCTTAAACCGCTCTTAACCGCTCTAAAAATGTTGATTATTTCGGATCTGAAGAGTCCGTCATGGGATTTAAACTGCGTCCTGCATTCTTCGCCTCTTCCGGTAAAAATGATGCCAAATTCGAGGTATTTGGGACGACTATAATTTTTGTGGATAAATATTTCCTTATTAACCCCTTTGAAATTTTCGACCAAAAATTGAAATTCACACCGTCTTTTTGCGTTCATTGGATTGTTTCCGACCTAAGAACCTGCCCGATAACGAATATGAAGTTTTCGGGTTCATAAAGGAAGATATGGCCCGTTAAAGATTTGCGACCTAAAAAGTTTCGTCAACCGCTCTTAAACCGCTCTGAAAACAGCTCTAAAAAAATGTTGATTATTTCGGATCTGAAGAGTCCGTCATGGATTTAAACTGCTCGTGCATTCTTCGCTCTGTTCCGGTAAAATGATGCCGAGTTCGAGGTTTTCGCAACCGCGCTTAAACCGCTTTAACCCTCTTAAAAAAAGTTGATTATTTCGGATCTGAAGAGTCCGCAGGGATTTAACCTGCCGCTTGCATTCTTCGCCTCTTTCCGGTAAAAAGATGCCGAGTTCGAGGTTATTCGCAACCGCGCTTAAACCGCTCTTAACCGCTCTTAAAAAAATGTTGATTATTTCGGATCTGAAGAGTCCGTCATGGGATTTAAACTGCTCGTGCATTCTTCGCCTGCTTCCGTGTAAAAATGATGCCATTCGAGGTATTTTGGGAGACTTGAATTTTTGGAAAAATATTTCCCTTATAACCCCTTATGAAATTTTCGACCAAAAATTGAAATTTCACAACCGTCTTTTGCGTTCATTGGATTGTTTCCGACCTAAGAACCTGCCCGATAACGATATGAAGTTTTCGGGTTCATAATAAGGAAGATATGGCCGTTAAAGATGCGACCTAAAAATTTCGCAACCGCTCTAAACCGCTCTTAAACCGCTCTAAAAAAATGTGATTATTTCGGATCTGAAGAGTCCGTCATGGGATTTAAACTGCTCGTTGCATCTCCCCACGTTCCGGTGAAAATGATGCCGAGTTCGAGGTTATCGCAACCGCTCTAAACCGCGCTTAAACCGCTCTACAAAAATGTTGATTTTTCGGATCTGAAAGCGTCATGGGATTTAAACTGCTCGTTGCATTCCTCGCCTCGTTCCGGTGAAAATGATGCGAGTTCGAGGTATTTTGGGGAGACTTGAATTTTTGGAAAAATATTTCCCTTATTAACCCCTTATGAAATTTTCGACCAAAAATTGAAATTCACAACCGTCTTTTTTGCGTTCATTGGATTGTTCCGACCTAAGAACCTGCCCATAACGAATATGAAGTTTTCGGGTTCATGAATAAGGAAGATATGCCGAGTTCGAAGTATTCGCAACCGCTCTTAAACCGCGCTTAAACCGCTCTAAAAAAATGTTGATTATTTCGGATCTGAAGAGTCCGACATGGGATTTAAACTGCTCGTTGCGTTCCTCGCCTCCTTCCGGTAAAAATGATGCCGAGTTCGAGGTATTTGGGAGACTTGAATTTTTTGGAAAAATATTTCCCTTTTAACCCCTATGAAATTTTCGACCAAAAATTGAAATTCACACCGTCTTTTTGCGTTCATTGGATTGTTTCCGACCTAAGAACCTGCCCGATAACGAATATGAAGTTTCGGGTTCATAATAGGAAGATATGCCGAGTTCGAAGTATTTCGCAACCGCTCTTAAACCGCTCTTAACCGCTCTAAAAAAATGTTGATTATTTCGGATCTGAAGAGTCCGTCATGGGATTTAAACTGCTCGTTGCATTCTTCGCCTCCTTCCGGTAAAAATGATGCCGAGTTCGAGGTATTTCGCAACCGCTCTTAAACCGCTCTTAAACCGCTCTAAAAAAAATGTTGATTATTTCGGATCTGAAGAGTCCGTCATGAGATTTAAACTGCTCGTTGCATTCCTCGCCTCGTTCCGGTGAAATGATGCCGAGTTCGAGGTATTTGGGAGACTTGAATTTTTTGGAAAAATATTTCCCTTATTAACCCCTTATGAAATTTTCGACCAAAAATTGAAATTTCCCAACCGTCTTTTTTGCGTTCATTGGATTGTTCCGACCTAAGAACCTGCCCGATAACGAATATGAAAGTTCCGGTCTATAACAGGGAAGATATCGCTCGTTAAAGATTGCGACCGCGCTAAAACCGCTCAAAAAAGACAAAAATGATTATTATTCGGATTTGAAAAGTCCGTCATGTGTTTTAAACAGCTCGTGCATTCTCTCGCCTCGTTCCGGTGAAAATGATGTAGAGTTCGAGGTATTTAGGAGACTTTAGGAAATTACGAATTCATATATAAGAGTGTATGACTTACATTTATTTATTAGAAATTTTTTATTTTTTTCTGAGGCATTCGGATAAACCTTTTAATTTTTTCAAAAATATAACTCTTAGCTGAACGTACAATTGATGAGAGGGAAATATATGCAAATATATATTTGGTGTAGAAGGGAGTTGGTCCGAAACATTTACTTTCAAAGAATACAACCACAGAGAAGCCAAGTATGAGCTGCTCAATGCATGTTGGGAGACTATTTCGAAAGGTTTGACTGCTTTTACTCATAGAACTCTTTCGATTTAGCAAACGTTGCAAAAAAATTACGTATTCTAATATAGAGTGTATGACTTACATTTATTTATTAGAAATTTTTTATTTTTCTGAGGCATTCGGATTCAAACTTTTCATTTTTTCAAAGAAATATAACTCTTAGCTAAACGTACAATTGATGAGATGGAAATATATGCAATATATATTTGGTGTAGAAGGGAGTTTGGTCCGAAACATTTACTTTCGAAGAATACAACCACGGAAGCCAATGTATGAGCTGCTCAATGCATGTTGGGAGACTATTTCAAAAGCTTTGACTGCTTTTACTCATAGAACTCTTTCGATTTAGCTAACGTTGCAAAAAAAATTACGTATTCATATAAGAGTGTATAGCTTACACTTTTATTAGAAAAAAAAATTATGTATTCATAATCAAGAGTGTATGACTTACATTTATTATCAGAAAATTTTTATTTTTTTTGAGGCCTCGGATAAAACCTTTTAAAAAGAAATATAATCTTAGTCAAACGTACAATTGATGAGAAGGAAAA